>JARQOC010000003.1:585632309-585733560 GCA_033576535.1 Allobates femoralis
ATTATTCATACATTATGTTAAACTATCGTATTGCAAGTGCACTCAATATACAATACACAAAGGAGCAAATACCATAGAAGGACCATAGGGCGCAGGATCAATAAAAGTATAGCAAATCAGATCTATATTTCAGACCCTGCGGGATCCGTGCATCAAGCCACAGGATCCACAATATTTCTTGATTATGTAGTGCTTTCTCTCAATTACCCCCCTATATGGACGGGGTATCCTCTCTATACCCCGATCTTTAAAAATTTAAGGTCCCCTGCATGGAAATCCCTGAAATGGCGGGTTAAACATGACTGGCCCATTCTGTTGGTTTTTTAATTGGGATTTGCCCCAGTAATGTGCTCAGACATCCTTACCTTAAGGGATTTGATAGTACAACCTATATAATATTTATTACAGCTGCTACATGTAGCCATATACACTACGTGGGATGTGTTACAGTTGATATAGGTAGATATTCTATATTGTTTCCCAGTTAGATTATTGCAAAAGGTTTCACAAATATCCACGTATTTACACATGGTGCACCTATTTTCACCACATTTAAACATCCCCCTATAATTCAACCAAGTCTTCTTTTGTGTTCTTTTTTCAAAAAAAATACTAGGAGACAAGTAACTCCCCAAGTCTTTCCCTTTCTTAGCGACCACCCTACATCCTGATTCCAAAATAGCTGATAGTTTACTATCTTGATATAGTATAGGGAGAGTCTTCAAAAAAATGCATTTTATGTCATAATACTGATTGCTAAAGGGTGTTGAAAAGGTCGGTATTATTGATCCCGGAGAGGCTTCTCGTTCTTTCTGTACCAAAAGGGATTCTCTACTCCTTGATTCTGCAATATTCACTGCTCTATCTAACATTCATTTTTTGTATCCTCTTGATCGTAACCTTTTAGTCATGACAACAGCTTCATTCTTAAAATCCATATATGTGGTGCAGTTGCATCTTGCTCTTATTAATCCCCCTACCAGCAGATTTTTAATTACATGCTTGGGATGGTTACTTTCTGCTCTAAGGACCGAGAAACCACTAATGGGTTGGCGATCCAATCTAGATGTAATTTTACCTGTTCTTGCATTGCCCATTAAATACACATCCAGAAATGGAGTTTCAGTTCCGTGTACCTCCATTGTAAATCGTAAATTGAAATCATTTGTATGAAAATATTCCAACATTTGGGCGGGCGATGGTGAGATAGATATCCAGGACGGTACCCTCCAAATGAAGATCAGGTGGTCCAGGTACCTCCCACACCACTGTATGCAATCCTTAAAGGGACAGTCATCAGAATAGCTAAAGCTCTCCTCCCATTTTCTCATATATAATATTGCTAGTGAAGGGGAAAATTTTGAGCCCATAGGGCAACCACACAGCTGTAAATAAAAATTTTCATTAAATGTAAAATAGTTACTTCTCAAGAGAAATTCTACGGACATGAGAAGGAACTCCTTTTGGTTGTCAGTAAATACATCCGTCTCTTTCAGGGTTTCTTGTAATACCCATATAGCTTTCCCATGGGGGATAGTAGAATACAGCTGCACTACATCACAAGTTAACCAGTTGAAATCCTCCTGCCATGTCATTCCATCCATAGCCTGCATCAAGTGTTTGGTATCCTTTATTAAGCCTGGAGTGCCCTCCACCAAGACCCTCAATTTTGAGTCCACCCTCCCCGAAAGTCTCTCATGAACGGATCCAATCCCTGCCACGATCGGCCTCAAAGGTGGGGGGAACACAGCCTTGTGTGTCTTGGGGAGGGCATGGAAAACTGGAACTACTGATTTGTCCAAATATAAGAAATCCCTGGTTTTCTGATCTATTGCGCCAAGTGCCACCCCCTCCCCCAACAATCTATCCAAATCCATCAATAAATCCTTAGTAGGATCTGACAAAAGGGGCCGGTAGGTGGTTTTGTCAAAAAGGATTTCTTATATCTGTTTTTTATATAAGCCAGAGTCCATTACTACCACTGTACCCCCTTTATCAGATGGCCTCACTACAATATTGTCATTAGATTTGGGGGAGAAAAGGGCTTGTTGTTCATCCCTAGATAAATTGCTCCTTGTAGAAGTTTTATTCTCAAGGAGACTATTCAGGACTCTTTCCATAGTGACCTGGAAAATCTCCATAGCAGATGCATGTGATGCAATAGGTTAGTACATAGGGTTGGAGACTGTAAATTTAGATGCCTCGATTTTATTTTTAACCCTTCTACAATCCTCCACCTCCACATTCTTATTCAAATGATATAATTCCTTTGTTGACAGAATTTCCCTCAGATTCAGTTGTAAAGGAAAGCAATCCACCACATTATTACTATTTGTAATCTCACCAGTAGCAGACACATTTACATCACTGTTCACACTAGTGTCCAAGAAATGTCTTCTCAATGTCAAATTTCTGGTGAAATGATTAACATCCTTAATGGTGGGTTTACACACACCAATTTCTGTGACCAATATCTGAACAGATCTCTGGTTGCAGTGAAATCATGGATACATTGCTCCATTTTGTGGCTGTGTACAACATGGAGCAATGTATCCATGATTTCACTGCAACCAGAGAACTGTTCAGATATTGGACACAGAAATTGGTGTGTGTAAACCCACCATAAGGGTTTGAAAGAAATCAACGTCCTTATTTGGTACAAAGTTCAGTCCTTTTTCCAAAAGACTTATCTGCGGCTCTGATAATATATTGGCAGATAAATTCAACAATGCAAAATTATTAAAGTCACTTACTTTTTGTGTTTCTTCCTGTACCCCCAATTTTCTCCTTAACCGCCTCCTTTTCTTTTTCCCCCGCTTTTTGGAGCCAAAGCATATCTGGTATTATAGCCCTTATGAGGTTCCTCCGGGCTATGATCCTGGCCCATGTCCAAAGAGCACTCCGAGCTCCCAGATGATGCAGGGGAGGAGAAACTCACATTTCTCTTTCCCTGGTTGTTGTGGAGGATTCCTGAAAATAGGCTTAGGGGCTGGAGTCTTAGGTGTTTTTGGAGTTCCTGGGGTATATGGCGAATGAGGTGAACGCGGTTTTTTAGGGGTAAACTGCTTCCAGGCATAAACTGTATCATTTTCATAGTCATTTAAATCCCGTTTGAACTTTGATTTCTTCATCTCAATAATGGTCTTTTCTAGTTCATCTATTTTCTTATGCATCTTATTATATAAGACCTCATATGTGTCCAATCATATAAATTTATCAGCTTCTTGTAATGTTTTTACCGTTAGTTCTAAGGAGTCCAATTTTGCCTCCTCTTCAGCAATAATCAAGGTGATCAGTGTCATGATATGTAGTTTTGCCCTGTCCTGTATTTGTATAATAATGCCATGTGATGTATGTAACTATTCTCTGGTTTCTATTAGATGCAACTTAACTGTCTGCTTCCCCAATACTTGCAGCCCTGAGCCATAATGTAATTTAGGCTTGTGTCAACAGCTAGTGGAATTTCCCCTATTGTTCCTAAGCCGAAGATAACCTGCAATACACATCCTTGTAGACACCTCGGAGCCGACCAGTCTAGAATCTTCAGGTGGACCCCTACCCCTTCCAGGGCTGCTCCCAGGAGCTCAGACAATCCATTCTTATTGTTAAGAGGAGATGAGAGTTGACTGTGGACGGGACAGGAGCGAGACCTGAGCTGAGGCCAGATCTCGTCGTCCGTGGGATTGTGTGGAATCCATTGGACTCGTGTGGACTATTGCTTTGTTATCTGGCACAAGGATTATCGGGAGGTGCCCCCGAATCTGCTTCCGTTGGACTAATTGGGGACTCTGTAGATCTACCTGCGTGTGTGGTTCCAGCGTTCTTGTTAATAAATCTGTTGGATCGTCCCTAGGCCTGTTGTCCCTTCTGGCTCTGCCTTACATCCCGTCACAAACTGGTGGCAGCAGTGGGATCAGAGCAGAGGGAATGGAGGACAACGGGCCATCAACATCTGGAACCAGCACCGCAGAGTACAAGAACTGGACTGTGGCGAGCCTGCAAACAAAGGCCCGTGAAGTAGGAGTCCGTTTCAAAGGACTCTCCAAGGAGCAGCTGATTGAGGCCTTGGAAGGAGCTCGCCTGCAAGATGACACTGAGGAAGCATCCCCACAGCAAATGGAGGAAAGACTGCAGTCGGAGGTAAATACCCGGAAAAGTCAGTGGGTTGTGTGGTACGAGGAGGAGTTGGCCTTGCTGGGAGATGAGGTCTCCATAGAATATAAGATGGAGGCCATGCGCGGAGCTAAGGAGAGGGAGAGGGAGGCCACTCACAGAGCTCAGGAGAGGGAGAGGGAGGCCACTCACAGAGCTCAGGAGATGGCATTGTTGGAGAGGCAGATCGCTTTGGAAGCAGCTAGAAGCTCGAGACAGGCTGTAACCCCAGCACCCACCATGAGGGAACTCCCTCGAGTGTCCCGCAAAGACTTCAAGCATTTTAATGAGACTAAAGGTGACATTGAGGGCTTCTTCCAGGACTTTGAGCACCAGTGTCGATTAATGGAAGTCCCAGAAAGGGAGTGAGTCCGACATCTGGTGGGGCTCTTAGAGGGTGGAGTTGCCGAAGCCTATAGAGCTATGGACCCTCGGAGGAACTGTGATTATGCGGAGATTAAACAGACTATTCTAGAACATTATGCTGTGACGCCAGATACTTACAGGACTCAGTTCCGTACCTTAGCCTGTGATGGGGATGTGTCTTTCAAGTTGTATGCCCACAGACTCAAACAAATATGCCATCGCTGGCTGGAGGGAGGGGCCTTAACCTGGGAGACCTTCCTCCAGGTTATTCTAAAGGAGCAGTTTTATGTCAAGTGCCCTGCTGAGATCCGGGAATGGGTACGTGAAAGGAGACCAGCCACAGTGGAGGAAGCTGCAGCTCTAGCTGATGAGGCTCTCACCATCAAGCCTCAGTGGAGGTATCTGCTGGAGGATGGAGAGAAGCCCACCAGCTCCCCAACACCGGTGGCCCCTTGCCCTGCTATTCCCATTGTTCATCGTTCCCCTAAGCCACCTCCTCATGTTGATGCCCATGTGACTGTGCCTCCAGTTGCTCCTACAGCGTCTTTTGGACTGCGACGAGGAGAGAAAGCAGCAGAGCGCAGGTGTTATGGTTGTGGCCATCCCGGGCATCTGCAGGCCTCATGCCCAGCCATCCAATGGAGGAGTCATCAAACTCCTACAGCAGCTTCAGGTGGGAGCCGACTGCCAGGTCGCCTCACACCCCGCCCAAGAGGGCACTTTGGAAGTGGAAGGATCCCAGAGCGCAGATGTTATGGATGTGGGCAGTCTGGGCATTTGCAAGCCCAATGTCCAGGTGTTTGAAGGCAGAACAGCTACAGACCACCTTTGCCTGTCCATTATCTACAGGCACCCACACCAGGAGAAGAGCTGGATTCAGTCCCTGAGAACTTGCCGAGTGACTCTGATATCCTGGCTCCCCTACCAGGAGTTTATGGGGTGCGGCCCGCAGCAACAAAGACTCCTGCTCATCGAGGTAAGCACTTGCAGGAGGTCGTGCTGGATGGACAGAGACTTGTTGGATTTTGTGACTCAGGGGCTTTCCTCACACTGGCTGATCCCCGAGTGGTTCGGCCTGAGGCAATCCATAGAGGACCTGGGATTGTCATTGAACTGGCTGGTGGACAATGGAGGACTATTCCCAAAGCCACTGTGGATCTGAACTTTGGCTTTGGGGTCAGACGATGAGTGGTTGGTGTGATGAGCGGCCTTCCGGCAGATGTCATTCTGGGCAATGATGTGGGGCAGCTACAATGCCAATTTGTGGCTGCATGAAGCCGAGTGTAAGACCCACTATGACTGTGTGTACTTAACAAGCGACCTGTAGAGGTCCCTGGTACGTACACAAATTGAGGGGGGAAGGGATTGTCATGATATGTAGTTTTGCCCTGTCCTGTATTTGTATAATAATGCCATGTGATGTATGTAACTATTCTCTGGTTTCTATTAGATGCAACTTAACTGTCTGCTTCACCAATACTTGCAGCCCTGAGCCATAATGTAATTTAGGCTTGTGTCAACAGCTAGTGGAATTTCCCCTATTGTTCCTAAGCAGAAGATAATCTGCAATACACATCCTTGTAGACACCTCGGAGCCGACCAGTCTGGAATCTTCAGGTGGACCCTTACCCCTTCCTGGGCTGCTCCCAGGAGCTCAGACAATCCATTCTTATTGTTAAGAGGAGATGAGAGTTGACTGTGGACGGGACAGGAGCGAGACCTGAGCTGAGGCCAGATCTCGTCGTCCGTGGGATTGTGTGGAATCCATTGGACTCGTGTGGACTATTGCTTTGTTATCTGGCACAAGGATTATCGGGAGGTGCCCCCGAATCTGCTTCCGTTGGACTAATTGGGGACTCTGTAGATCTACCTGCGTGTGTGGTTCCAGCGTTCTTGTTAATAAATCTGTTGGATCGTCCCTAGGCCTGTTGTCTCTTCTGGCTCTGCCTTACACCCCGTCACAATCAGTCTCAGTGAACATTGTGTGAGGATATTATTCCACTTACAGGTAAATTCCTCGTTGAAAGCGGTGGTGGCCATTTTCTTGATACGGAGACCTCTAGGGATCATCTTTTTGGATAGATATTTTTCCAAAGTTGCAAGGTCCCACCATACTTTCAGATGTTGAATTAAGACCTTTTCCAAATCATGGAAAGCCTTATTTATTTCAGGAGTATTGCCACACGATGCATCTTCCCCAGAGAAAATAGCTTCCAGTTTCTTTGCTCGCAGGTTCCGACAGATAGATAAATAATCTTTTGAGGAGTCCATGGTCAGACTTAGCTAACCTAATAAAGAAATTATATCCAGGTGCGGGAAAAGGTGGGAGCTTCCACCAAGGTTTGAAAATTCAAGAAAAGGATTAGCTCCACCTCCTAATGTTCCTAGGACTCCCAGGCAAACCGGAAGGTGGTTTGCCAACCATCAATAGCAATAGAATAATGGTGTGGAATCCGGTGACACAAAAATTATTTTTATTTCATGATTAAAAATTAAAAATCATACATCCTCCAGAGGAGCTCTGGACGCGTTTCGTGGGTCTAGCCCACTTAATCGTCAGTACAATGGCAATACATACAACAGAAATATATACAATTTAAACAACAAAACCACCCCCCTCTCGCATGTGTGTCAAATATACATCATTTCTATTCAATCGTATACCTGCAGATCTAAAAGAGTAAACAGGAGAGAAAGAAAAAAAAAAAGGAAGGAGAAAGAGAGGAGAACCAAAGACTTGATACATGAAAGTAAAAGAGGAAGAAAGAAAAAAAAAAAAAAAAAGGAGAAAGAGAGGAGAAGCAAACACCTGATACCTTATCTTATCTGTGTAGTCTGTGTTATATGGGCTGTCCAGGGGGTCATTCTTTCTATAGGCAGCATAATAGCAGTTAAGGTTACATGAGATAATAATTCATGTATCTTCAGAAATTCAAACAAGAGTAGGAAGTTGTCAGGGAAGTTATCTGACAATTGTTGATTGTTTAAATGTACTGAAGCTCCATTTTGGACTTCTGAGATGAACTACAAGATGGCGTTGGTCAAGGCTTATACAAGTTGTTTTTCTCTAAAAACAAATAGACATGTTTTGATCATAACCCTCAATAACCCAATCTGGTCAAGACAAAATAAACCTGGAGTTTCGGGAGACTTTCCATATCCGTCAATAATCTCTTCCACCCTGCCAATTCTTGGAAGTATTGTGGATGTCATATAGTACCACCATGCAGAGCCATTCAACAAGTAGTAAACAGCTAGGTATAATCAATAACTTTGAAGTTGTATTTACTTGTATTAATATTTGCCAATGCATAAATCCTATTGGCGGTCTGCTCATAAGAATGTGTTGACTACAAACAATCTGCTGTCAAATTCCTCCGTGGACTATATTATAGCTACCGCTACATCACTCTGAAGTAGAATTGGCAGATTGCCCTGACAAGAGTTTAGGTGAAGATGCTGCTGGGATGCAGTCTATGGGTGAGGCGGCTCTCCAGGAGCAGATGAGCTGCTGTAGCTGAGTGCGTCAGCTAACTTAGTTGTTCCCTCACCCAGCCTTTAAATAGCATCCTCTTCCACATTTCACTCTGCTTTGACCAAGTGAGCTGATTGAATGTTTGGTTTTGTTGCTGAAGCCCTATTGCAGTATTGCACTTGAGGATGTGGGGAACTTGCTGCTTCTATCCTTTCTATCCTGGACCGTGGGAGGAGGTAGGGGGTCTTAGCCTAGGGCCGATTGAGGAGCTGAGGGCAAGGATGGTGGCCCAGATCTCACCATCAGAGATACCTCTGGGTACAGGGTCAGACTAGAGACCCCAGTATATAGGGGCAGACTAGTTGCCCAGATTACCTTTTCCATCATCTTCATCCACGTCTGCCATACCACTTCTGTAACAATGAGTGGATACTACTGACATGAAGTTTAAAGAAAAAAATAATATTTAATTTCTTTCTATTATCATTTTTGATTATAAAGGTGCATAGAAAACTTATTAAACAGATAATAAATCTATTTGCTACATTATAGAGCTCTAATTAAACACTGTATTATGTATGTATTCTATACAGTAAACACTAATATTACCTACCTACAGTATTCTACCTTCACAATATGACATACAAGGGGGTGTAATGATTTTGATTTTCATCGCATTTATAATGAATCCAGCAGAAAATAATCTGAATATTTCTATATGAAATTGGAGACTATTGAGGTGCAGTAAGGCTTAATACACATGAATGGTTGAGGTATTAGAGGGTTTTAATATGGACATGTGCTTTGGGACCCTTAAGATCTATAGAAGAACAGTCACAATATTTTACAATGCAAACAGTTTACATATATGAATTGATTTCATAAACCTAATGAAGTTGATAAAAATATTTTCTGAACGGCTGTACGGGCTAAGAAATTTTCAAGTGTATTTTTTAGCTAAATTCAGTTTCCATTCACCTAAATTGATTGACAGTTGTAGGTTATGCCTAGCAGTGGGAGATTTTATGAGGGTAGGAAAGAGACAGAGGAGCTTGTCAATCATACTAGGTGACAGAGATTGAGTTTAGCTCATGATTACTCTTAAATTCATGAAATTTGTCACTCACTTAATGACCTAAATAAATGATAATAATAATGAAAAGGATTAAGCATCTATTCTAATATATATATTAAAAGTAAGTGCCACAGTTCTTTAGGTCCAAAATCTGAGATTACTTACCGGTAATCGTATTTTACGGAGTCCATGACAGCACCCATTGAGAGAGGGGATCCGCCCACAAGGACAGGAAACCTACAGATAAAAAGGGGCGGTCCCCCTCGCCTCCTCAGTTGGGTTACAGAGAAATTGGAGGAACCGCCCATCGTATAAATACACACATAAAAAGAACAGTAATCATAAGAAGACCAGGACCAGTAAGACGTGCCGGTAAAGGGCACACAAACACCCGCAGGCAAGCAGTGGACACCCGTGGCAAGTGACAACACAGCAAACAATAACTTAGGCTAACAACTAGCAAAGAACAGAAAGGGTGGGAAGTGAGTGGGTGCTGTCATGGACTCCGTAAAATACGATTACCGGTAAGTAATCTCAGATTTTCCTATCGCCATGACAGCACCCACCGAGAGACTTGCAGAGACAATCACCTGGGAGGGATCACAGCATTAAGAAGTGCCCTCCCGAAGTCGAGGTCAGACGAAGAGGAAAGGTCAAGGCGATAGTGCCGAAAAAAGGTAGAGGGTGACGCCCAAGTAGCCGCCCTACAAATAGACTCAATAGACACATTCGCCCGTTCAGCCCAGGAGGTTGACATGGCACGCGTAGAATGGGCATGAATACCGGGCGGAGGCTGCTCACCTTTCGCAGAATAGGCCTAGCAGATAGCGTCCCGGATCCATCTGGAGATGGTGCTCTTAGTAGTACGAGTGCCCTTATGAACCCCCTGGAAAGAAACAAACAAGGCCCTACACTTCCTCCAGGATTGGGTCCTAGCCAGATACTCCAGCACAGTCCTCCTAACATTTAAGGTCTGATAAGTCAATTCCTCAGGGCAAGAGGGAGTGTCACAGAAGGAGGGCAGAATGATCTCCTGGCTTCTATGGAACCTAGAGGAAACCTTAGGAAGATAAGAGGGGTCAGTCTTCAGGACCAACTTGTCAGGGAACACCAACAGGAACGGGGGTCAATGGACAGGGCCTGCAGGTCACCCACCCGTCTAGCAGAGGTCAAGGCTACCAGTAATGCCGTTTTCCAAGTCAAGTGTTTAATGGAGGCCGAGGTCAAGGGTTCAAAGGGAGGTCCGGTCAAGGCGTCCAAAACTAAATTCAAATCCCAAGGAGCAAGCCTAGGGATGGGCACCAGCACAGCGCGGTCACAAGCCTGAAAGAAACGGGCAATCCACCTGTCACCTGCGATATTCTGAATAAAAAGGGCCCCCAGAGCAGAAACCTGGACCGAAGAGTACTGACAGCAAGACCCAACTCCCGACCTTTCTGCAGAAATTCCAAAATAGCAGGAATTGGGGCATGGTCAGTGACACCCCCCGGGTAAAAGGCCAAAAACTTACGCCAAACACTACAATACAGGGCAGTGGTGACCGCCTTTCTACTACCGAGGAGGGTAGAAACCAAAGCCTCAGAGAACCCCCGCTGCCTCAGAAGCTGCCTCTCAAATTCCAGGCCGTTAGATGAAGGCCTTCCGCTCGAGGGTGAAAAAACAGACCCTGAGATACCAGCCCACGAACCGCCGGGAGAACCCAAGGATCAGAGACCCACATCACTCGAAGCCAGAAAAACCACGGTCTCCTGGGCCAAAAGGGGGCGATCAAAATGACTCTCGCTCCCTCCTCCCTGATTTTGCGCAGAACCAGAGGAAGCAGACAGAACGGAGGAAAAGCATAAGCCAGAGGATAATCCCACGGCATTCGCAGAGCATCCACCACCTCCGGCAGATCCGAGGGGTACAGGGAAGCAAAGCGTCGTACCTGTCTGTTTTCCCTGGTCGCAAAGAGATCTATCACAGGACAACCCCAGAGACGTACGATGGCCTGAAAGATGCCCCTGTTCAAAACCCACTCTCCCTGCCTGAGGGAGTGGCGGCTGAGAAAGTCGGCCCTGACATTGTCGATCCCTTTGATATGTAGGGCCGTCAGGGAGAGAAAATGAACCTCCGCCAGACAAAATATTGAGGTCGTAGTCGCCAGAAGAGAAGGAGACCGGGTTCCCCCCTGGTGATTCAGGTAGGCCACGACGGTGGTGGTGTCCGACTGAATCCGGACATGGGAGTTGAGGAGGAGGGGCAAAAAACTGAGGAGAGTATACTGAACCGCCCGCAACTCCTTTAAATTTGAAGAGCCCACTACTTCCTCTGCTGACCACCGACCCTGAGCTAGGCGAGGTCCCACATGAGCCCCCCACCCCGAGGGACTGGCATCGGTGGTTATTACAAAGTCTGGCGACACCACCCAAGGAACCCACAGAGTCAGGTGTCGAGAATCCATCCACCAGGACAGAGAGGCCAAGGCCGTCGGGGAGAGACGGAGACGACCCTCCAACTGTCCCTGCAGAGAGTCTCCGGCCCTGAGTATGTCCTGCTGGAGACAGCGAGAATGGAACTGTGCCCATGGGACAGCTGGAATGCAGGACGACAGAGTCCCCAGCAGAGACATGGCCTGACGCAGATTGTGCACGGCCCCAGCCACCTTGTCCCTGACAGCCGAGACCTTGGTCGCTGGAAGAAAACACTTCTGGGCAACTGAGTCCAACTGAAGGCCTAAAAAGGCTGGACTTGAATCGGATGGAGCCGAGACTTCGGGACATTGATGAGCCATCCCAAGGCCTGAAGGGAGGATATCAATGCAGCAAAAGGAGAGAAAAGGGAGGATATGACATGGGTCAGACGAGAAGCACACTGCCCCTCCGAGTCTCCCACCACCAAAAAATCATCCAAATATGGCACAATGAGTACATTATGTTGCCGTACAAACGCCATAACCTCCACCATCACCTTGGTAAACACCCGAGGAGCACTGGAAAGACCGAATGGCATGGCCGCAAACTGCAGATGGCGAACCTGACCCTCCAAGACCACCGCCACGCGGAGGAACTTCTGGCAAGACGGATGAATGGGGAGATGATAATAGGCGTCTTTTAAATCGAGCACCGCCATAAAACACCTAGGAAACAGAAGGCGAATAGCCGACTGAATGGACTCCATCTTAAAGGACTGGAAGCGGAGGAAGGAGTTTAATTTTCGAAGATTAATAATGGTGCGAAAAGAACCATCCGGTTTGGAGACCAGGAACAAAGGGGAATAGAATCCCCTTACCTCCTGGTCCCCCGGAACTGGAACCAACACTCGTTTAAGCAATAAGTCCTTAACCTCCGATTCCAGTGCCCGCTGCTGGCAAGCATTGGAAAGAGTAGTTAGAAAAAAGGAGTCCCCAGGGACCCACAAAAAATCAAGCTTAAGGCTGCAGAAATGAGGTCCAAGATCCATTGACTATTAGAAATCTGGGACCATTGAGGAAAAAAAGAAGCCAATCGGCCACCGACAGGAGGGTCAAAATCAATTGCGCTTAGGCGGGGGCTTGGAGGAGGAAGAACCACCGTAATAAGCACCTCTCTGCCTTTTTCTGGGCGGCTCCCACCTGGGGTTGGACTGCTGCCTGGAAAACTGACGTTTCTGGAAGGCCCTCCTGTAGTTAGGGACAGAAGGGTTAGGGAGGCCCTTCCTTACCTCCCCAGCCTTAGACAGAATACCATCCAGCACGGAGCCAAAGAGGTACTCACCCCCACATGGGATCGCACACAACTTAGCCTTAGCATGGGCGTCCCCCTTCCATTCCTTAAGCCACAAAGACCTGCGGACGGAATTAGAAATCCCTGCAGACCTGGCAGCCAGACGGAGAGAATCAGCAGAAGCATCTGCCAGATACGCAGAGCCACTCCGGATCAGAGGAAGCATCGCCAACAACCTGTCTCTGGGAACCCCAGACCGAATCTGGTCTTCCAATTGATCTAACCAGACTAACTGGGAACGGGCTATACAAGTGGAAGCTATGGCAGGCCGAAGAGCCCCAACATCAGTTTCCCAGGATTTCTTCAACAGAGTATCAGCTTTCCTATCAGAGGGGTCACGTAACAAACCCCCGTCCTCCAAGGGCAAAACATTCCGTTTGGAAGAGGAGGCTACCGCTGCATCAACTTTAGGGACCTTGGACCAGTTCAGTAAGTCAGGATCATCAAAAGGGTACTTCCGTTTGGAAGAGGAGGACAAAAACCCCTTAGAGTCTTGCTTCTCCCATTCAGACTTGATCAAGGATTTCACAGCCTCAATGACAGGAAAAACACATCTCTTCTTCTGAGATAACCCAGCAAACATGACGTCCTGGGCCGATCGTGCCTCCTTAGTGTCAACAATCCCCATGGTGGCCCGTACAGATTTAACTAGACCATCCATGTCAGGCATAGCAAAACAAGCACCCCCTTCATCCTCTGACTAGGAGCAGGAAGGGGATGACCCCACCAGACCCTCCTCCTGCGACTCAGCCCCAGATGGACAGGGAGACTGGCGGAGGGGCAGGCCCACAGGGTTGCTGCAGTTGGGACAGGGAGGATCAGATCTCGTCCCGAATAAAGGATTTTATGTCAGTCGTCCATATAGGGGCTTCTTCGTCAAGGGTCTGAGTGATACAGGGGCGACACAACCGTTTGTCATAGTCCTCAGGCATGGGTTGTTCACATAACACACAGCACTTATGCTTCTTTTTGTTAGAGCGTTTCTTAGGCTGGTGAATAGAGAAGAAAAAGGAAAGGAGACACAGAGGAAAGGCAATTAACAGAGTGGAATAAGCATACCAACTCACCCCTATTGCCCTGCTGGTACCGGTTCAGGAGGTGGAGACCCAGCCTTGGGTTTGGAGCCTTTAGAAGAATCACTGGAGCGCTCCTTGGAAGCAGTAGCAGACCTGGAAGCCTGCTTACTACTGCTGCTGGTTTTAAGCACCGACTGGCCGCTGCCCTCCTGGTGCCCTTCCGCGTCTCTGGGGGAAGACATGCTGTCCACACCGCACTGAAACGGCGGCTCCCCCTTCTAGACGCGTCCTCCTCCGGACCGCCCCCGGAAGTGACGCGCATCTCCGGGTCAAAGAGCGCTTCCACCGGCCGGCGCGCATGCGCACCGGAGACCCCGGAAGCCGGCCAGTGGCGACGCAGGGCGGCAAAACGCCACGCACCCTCCACCCTGCGCCGTTGAAGGAACACTGGGGACGGCCCCAGGCAGCGCTCGCACGACCCAGAGCGGCACCACCCGGACTCTGGGTCGTGCTGAAAGATAACCAGGCAACGAGGTAGACTGCTGTAACAGGGCTCCCCCGACGCTGCATCCAGGACCCGGATGCCACAGACCTCTCAACAGCCCTCCATGGCAGCCTCAGGCCCCGGGTAAGCTTCATCTGTAGGTTCCTCCCAGAAGGACAGGAAACCAACTGAGGAGGCGAGGGGGACCGCCCCTTTTCATCTGTAGGTTTCCTGTCCTTGTGGGCGGATCCCCTCTCTCGGTGGGTGCTGTCATGGCGATAGGAAAAGATCTATTTAATAATATACAATTCGGATTCTGAAATCTGGTAATAGCTCGATCCAGAACCAAAGAGAATGAAAGCATAACAAAAATACTTGAAACAGAAAAACTAGTCCAGCAGTTGACAGGCCAAGCCAACGTCTCAAATAAATAAAATATTAATTTATGTACACAGATTGAAATTTCCTTTAACACAGACTGGAGCAAATTAATAGCTAAATCCCATAGTTAGAGAACTGACACAATTATGTCCAACTGCAGGACCAGTTTATGAGCACATTTTGTAATAGGTGCATATGGTGCCCTTTTTAATCACCCAGCTTTCACAAGTTCCTTGCAAAATATTATATTGGACTACAGTTCTGGGGCTCATATTTTGAGTCGACTGTTTGTGTTCTGACTAGCAATGAGCGAACCTTTTAAAGTTCAGGTTCGGTTCGCCGAACAGGCATAAGTTTGCTGAATAGATCGGCGAACAGTTCAGTGAACTTCTGAACCCCATTCAAAACAATGGGAAACGAAACCAAGGGCCTAGCAAAAAAACCTTTAAAGAGGCACAAAAGCTTCCAAACACAGTTCTAACTGATTTACAGTGGAGCTCCGCTGTTTTGGCACAGAAATTATCTTTCTACACTTTTACTTAGCAAGCTTCAGTGCCACTGTCACACTTACCATGCTTCCCGACCTGCTGAACCTCATACATCCTAATGACTTCCCTGAGGTTGTCAGGTTACACAGCAGGTATCACACAGCAGGAAATCCTGCTGTGACCTGAGATAACCTGTGGCATGATCAGTGATAACACTAGCTGTCTCGTGAAAGTCACGTTATCACGGAGACATAGCAGATGTATATCGCCGGTATTGTGAGACAGCACATGTGAGGAGCAATGATGTCAGGGAGTGCAGCACAGTTCAAACTTGCAGAATAGCCCCTGCATGGCCCCTTGAGTCTGAACTGCAGAAATGTTAGTGATGCCACCACTTGTCACATTCTGACCAGTGCCTGTGTGCCTGCTCTCACAGCATATGGGGATGCTTTCTGTGAATGTGACCCCACCACATTGTTGTAATGCCCCATGCCCACAGAATGTTGTTTTATGCTTCAATTGAAGCAGATTTGGAGCATTTGCAAATCTATCCTGAAGGCAGCAAAGTCTATGAGAGTTCAGAAGTGTTGTGCCAATGTGTTTTTTTTTTTTTCTGTGCAGATGTAATGCAGATTTTGGGGCAGAAAAAAGAAAGCTGAACAACATGTGCAAGGAAAAAAAAATCAACGTGGGAACACCACTTCTGACCTGTCATAAACTTTGCTGGCCTTAGAATGGACATGCAGATTTTGATGCAGATTTTCAAAATCTGCATGATAAAAAACATCAAGCAACACACTGTGGGCACAGGGCTTAGGAGGGCCCAGGGAGAGCTGCAATTGTGGTGAAATGGCTTTAGGATTCTTTTTGCCTTCTGGCTACTTCCAGGCTTCTTGAGCAGGGGTGGTCAACTACAGACTTCAAGGTTTGAAAACAGTGCAAGTTTTCAGGATTTCCTTAGCATTGCACAGGTGCTAAGTTCATCACCGGCAGAGGTGATGATTCCAGCACCTTGTGCAATGTTAAGGGAATCCTGAAAACATGCACTGTTTGTGACCCTTGAGGACAGCACTTGGCCAGCCCTGTTCTACAGGAGCATGTTTACTGTCTTGCATTTCCATACTTCAGACCATCAGGCCAGAGGCCTGCGGCTTGTTTACTCTGTAAGGCAGTATCAAGGCACCTCTTTGCAGAAACAGTCCAGCACACAAGGAGGGAAATAAAAAAACTTTACCGTAGCACAGACTGTAAGTTTCAAATACACATATATGAATATACACTATATGTAAGGAAAGTCCTACAGTCATTAGCAGACTCTATTACAATGGTACAAAGTCCATTAAGGGCTTTGAGGTAGCCCAAAGGCTACAGTCCTGCTAATCCAGTGGTGTTAAACTTGGGAAGGGGAAGAGAATGAACAAAATCAGGCCTCGCTATTCAAAGAAGTGAAAAACAACTGAAAACCATCCTTCTTTGGACAAAATGCCAACTAAGGGATGGGTCAGTGGCACATCAACTTTGCTAGGTCAGTCTTCTCTTTATTCATTGTAGAAAGACTTGAGCAACTTTTTGAATACTGCTCGGGATGAAGGTCGCTGTTTTACATGGTATTCCGCTGCTTGATGGTCTAAGTGGGTCGCATTGGCTATTCCCCCAGGGGCATTAACTGCCATTGCCTGCCCCCCAGTACACTCCATCATGTCCACCAGTGGAAAAGAGGATGGACAAATTATGGGACCAACAACCCCTCTAGAATAAATGGGACCAACTTTGACAACATCGACTACCATTTCAGGATTGATGGCCTCTATGGGTTTGAATGCAGTTGCCTAGCTAACTCAGGTAGGCCTAACCTTCACCTGATGCCACACTCTCTTTTGGATGAACTCCTGCTGACACTTTTCAAAGTTATCGGTTGTGGCAACCCGGTTTATGCCAACCATGAACCACTCCTTGCTGCTTATCACCTTCATGAAGGTGACCTGCTGTGGATCTGTTGATGTAAAACTAATGACCAGTACCTTGTTCGGCTTTGTAGCTAAAGCTCCTATGCTTGATGAACGCCACCACCTTTCCTTGGGTACATTGGTCATCATAGTCATTGTCTTTATGCTTATGCAACCTCTCTCAGGCATTGGCATCTGTGAGCTTAATCTTCTCAAGAAAGCTGACAGGACAGGGTGGTTCAAGCCATATCGGATAGTTGATTGGAGGGGGTAGGGGTCTTCACATGGCATTCTTCCAATCAAAAGCCTCGGGCGGGGGTGCTACACATGGTTGGGAAACAGGGCTTTCTGTCTCTACTACCTCCATACCTTTGTCATCCTCCTTGGCCTCTTCAACCTCCTCATCATGCTCCTGGACCTGGATTTGCAGGTGTAATAATGCCAGGTATACTGCAAGATCCTCCATAGTGAGAATTCTGATGATTTCAGCTAGCATGAGGAATGGCTCGCCTCCTAACTATTAGCTCCTCAGAACCTCCTTTGGCATCCGAGCCCAGCACAGAATCCTGAGGTCGCTGCATATGAGATCCAAAGCAGGTAGTGAACTTCAGGTCACATAGGTATCCTGTGCAGACTGTTCCATTTCTGGTGCTGAAATACCCTCTTCTCCTGGTTTGGTGAGGAAGATGACATCCTCTAGAGTAGGCTTATCTTATGGTGGATCCATATTAGCCAAACTGTGGTACTGCAAGCCAGCGGTAGCAAACTAAGTGTAGCAGAGTGTAGTTGGGTTGGACTGAGCTGGTTTTCACATAGAATGTATTTATATTTAAGGAGGTAAACATTTTTTTTAAGTTTTTAGGAACTATAGGTTACCAACTTTTAGTTTTGTTAAAAGAGTTACTTTATTAACAATATTTCAATAAAAAGCTCATAGACCCACATAGAGAAGATATAACCAACACAAACAAACATTTGAA
Source organism: Allobates femoralis (assembly GCA_033576535.1). Classification (NCBI taxonomy): domain Eukaryota; kingdom Metazoa; phylum Chordata; class Amphibia; order Anura; family Aromobatidae; genus Allobates; species Allobates femoralis. The sequence continues at coordinate 585,650,416 of JARQOC010000003.1, forward strand.
TCCAAAGGAGCGGCGTGTGATTATAGGGGAAGCTAACTTTCCTTTATCTGTTACCATCTACCTAGCAATGGGGGATTTTCACCCTATGGTAATTGGTGCCTCCATACCACGTCGGCTATCCCTCATCTCACCCTGTTTAGCCTGATAGGGGGTTAATGAGGGAAAACACTCTTGATACCACTTAGCTCAAGGGTTAGTTAATTGTGGTGTTTCAAGAGATATCACACGCTTTCTCCTTTGGCAATTCAAGATGGATGCAGTAGTTCTCCAATCTGTATGCGTTTCGTCCAACCTTATGTTGTCGGACTCATCAGAAGGCGGAGAGATGAATACTGACTTGCCTAGAAGATCAAAAACAAACAAAAACAAATAAGTCCCAGCTGATAGGTTTATACAATTGTCGCATTAATTAGGTAATTGGATTCTTGATGGTTTGTGTATTCACACCCGGGGATCATTTGCTCTCTAAAAGGTAATCCATCTATGTCTCTAATATGCCTAGGTCATCTTTTGCTTCCCAATACTGTCTATGGAGGTCCATGGATAACACACTCCTATATAAAACGTAAACAACATTTTCAATTGTCATGATGGGATCTCGTAACTTTTTTTTACCTGAATAATGCGATAATTGTATAAACCTATAAGCTGGGGACTTAGTTGTGTTTGTTTGTTTTTGATCTTCTAGGCCAGTCAGTATCCATCTCTCCACCCTCTGATGAGTCCGACGAGTTTGACACTCTAATCTAATGATGTCTGGACAATACAACACAAGCTCTTTTTACCATTTACCTTTTGTGCCTCCCCTATTTCCTCTTAGATTGTAAGACTGCGAGCAGGGCCCTCACTCCTTTTGGTATTTGTTGAATTTTTGTTAGGCTGGTTTCACATAACATTTTTGTCCCTGTCCGTGGGATCCGACTTTGAAGGGGGATCCCATGGACAGGCACGGATCCACACAGATCCCTGCAATCAGATGGCAAATAGCCATCCGATCTGCAGGATCCGTGAGGATCCTGCGGTCCCCTGTCTCTCCCTACTTCTGCCTCCTCCATCTTCTTCCCTCTCCTATGCTATTCTGTGCCCCCACTTCTCTATCCTCCTCTATCCCTATCCTGTCCCCTGTCCTCTCCCTGTGTGTAAAAAAAATAAAAAAAACCTCCTCCGGGAGGATACATCACCTCTCACCGGCTCCAACGCTGCAGCACCATCAGGACTGAAGGACCTGTGATGATGTCACAGATCCGGTCACATGACCTGTCAGCTGACCGGGTCTCTTACATCATCACAGGCTCTTCTGCCCTGATGGTGCTGCAGCGTTGGAGCCGGTGAGAGGTGATTTATCCTCCCGGAGGAGGTTTTTTTATTTTTTACACACAGGGAGAGGACAGGGGACAGGATAGGGATAGAGGAGGATAGAATAGCGGGGGCTCAAAATAGAGGAGCGAGGGCACAGAATAGCATAGGAGAGGGAAGAAGATGGAGGAGCAGAAGCAGGGAAAGACAGGGGATACGGAGCCGACATCGGATCTGAGGTGAACTCAGATCCGATGTCCATAGGCTCCCAAGCTGTGGGCCCTCGGAACAGCCTCGGATCAGCAGTGATCCGAGGCTGTCTGATGTGAGTCATGGACACAAAATCGTAGCAGGCTACGATTTTGTGCCCGTGATTAAATCGGATGGGATTGGATGGTGCCAAAATCGGATGCCAATAGTGGCACATCCGATCCCATCCGATCCCCATAGGGGAACATGGGGTGCGATTTCGGATCCGATTGTATCCGTTTTGAAACGGATACAATCGGATGACCGAAAATCGTTACGTGAAAGCAGCCTTACTCTGTATTGTTTCACATTGTCTGTTCATGACCCCTCTGAACTTCAAAGTGCTGCAGAATATGTTTGAGTTAATTAATTAAAAATGATTATTACTATTATTATTATTATATTTTACCCTCCTAGTAGCCTCTGCTGTTTGCTCTTTTAGCCAGCATATCTGCCTTACCCACTGGGCGTGAACCAAGTTGTTTCCTGACTACTCTTTTTGGCATCCAATTTTGTCATTGTCCCTTAGCTTACTCTGCTAGCAAGCATCTAGTCCATTGATGCAGTAAAGGCCAGTTCCAAGTACACATGTGGAAGGCTCAACAATAAGGTGCCCTTATGACTTCATAAGAAGGGTAGTCTCTACCAAATCTGTCTGTGATAGTCTTTTTGAGTTGATGAATTCTTAACAATAGGCTGCCAAATATAACACCTTTATGCAAGCTATTTTAACTCAGAGTAGTGGAATTGACCATAAGATATATATGGGTGAAATTGTTCTCATTATTTTTATTTTACATATCCAACAGAGGCCTTTTTCGGAAAGGTCGATAGTACTATCTGTGCTACATAAACTGGTAAATAAGTTATGGCTACCAATAGCGATGAGCGAGCACTAAAATGCTATAGTGCTCGATGCTCGAATCATGCAGTGTGTAGTCAAAAAAATCCCCCTAAAAAATGAGTTTCTTTAATTTGATTAAACAATCACCACACAAAATGGGATAAAGTGTCAGTGGTCAAAAAATAATATACAAACATATATGTACTAGCTGTGAGCCCGATGCAAATGCATCGGGATTCTAGAACGTGCATTAATTTGATTATAGTAGTTATAGCTGTTAGCCTGATGCAAATGCATCGGGTATCTAAAATATGTTTATTGTTTTTTTAAACATTTTTAAATAATAATCGCATCATCAATAGCAATAATATAAGCCATAGCATTATTATTAGCAGTAATAGCAGTATTAATAGCATTATTAGCAGTATTATGAGCATTAATAACAGTATTAATAGCATTAATAGCATTATTATTAGCATTAATAGCATTATTAATAGCATTATTAGCATTAATAATAGCATTAATAACATTATTAATAGCATTAATAGCATTATTATTAGCATTAATAGCATTAATAATAGCATTATTAGCATTAATAATAGCATTAATAACATTATTAATAGCATTAATAGCATTATTATTAGCATTAATAGCATTAATAATAACATTATTAGCATTAATAATAGCATTAATAACATTATTAATAGCATTAATAGTATTATTATTAGCATTAATAGCATTAATAATAGCATTATTAGCATTACTAATAGGATTAATAACATTATTAATAGCATTAATAGCATTATTATTAGCATTAATAGCATTAATAATAGCATTATTAGCATTAATAATAGCATTAATAACATTATTAATAGCATTAATAGCATTATTATTAGCATTAATAGCAATATTAATAGCATTAATAGGATAAATATTAGCATTAATAGCATTAATAGCATAATTAATAGTATTAATAGCATTATTAATAGCATTAATAGCATTATTATTAGCATTAATAGCATTAATAATAGCATTAATAACATTATTAATAGCATTAATAGCATTATTATTAGCATTAATAGCATTATTATTAGCATTAATAGCATAAATAATGCCATTAATAGGATAAATATTAGCATTGATAGCATTAAAAGCATAATTAATAGCATTAATAGCATTATTAATCGCATTAATAGCATTATTATTAGCATTAATAGCATTAATAGGATAAATATTAGCATTAATAGCATTATTAATAGCATTATTATTGGCATTAATAGCATTAATAATAGCATTATTAGCATTAATAATAGCATTAATAACATTATTAATAGCATTAATAGCATTATTATTAGCATTAATAGCATTAATAGCATTATTATTAGCATTAATAGCATTAATAATACCATGAATAGGATAAATATTAGCATTAATAGCAATAATAGCATAATTAATAGCATTAATAGCATTATTAATAGCATTAATAGCATTAATAGGATAAAATATTAGCATTAATAGCATTATTAATAGCATTAATAATACCATTAATAGGATAAATATTAGCATTAATAGCATTTAATAGCATAATTAATAGCATTAATAGCATTATTATTAGCATTAATAGCATTAATAATAGCATTATTAGCATTAATAATAGCATTAATAACATTATTAATAGCATTAATAGCATTATTATTAGCATTAATAGCATTAATAGCATTATTATTAGCATTAATAGCATTAATAATACCATTAATAGGATAAATATTAGCATTAATAGCATTAATAGCATAAATAATAGCATTAATAGCATAATTAATAGCATTAATAGCATTATTATTAGCATAAATAGCATTAATAATAGCATTATTAGCATTAATAATAGCATTAATAAACATTATTAATAGCATTATTATTAGCATTAATAGCATTAATAGTATTATTATAGCATGAATAGCATTATTAATAGCATTAATAGGATTAATAGCATTATTAATAGCATTATTAATAGCATTAATAGCATAAATAATAGAATTAATAGCATAAAAAATAGCATTAATAGCATTAGTATTAGCATAAAGAGCATTAATAGCAATATTATTAGCATGAATAGCATTATTAATAGCATTAATAGCATTAATAGGATAAATATTAGCATTAATAGCATTAATAGCATAATTAATAGCATTAATAGCATTATTAATAGCATTAATAGCATTATTATTAGCATTAATAGCATTAATAATAGCAGCATTATTAGCATTAATAATAGCATTAATAACATTATTAATAGCATTAATAGCATTATTATTAGCATTAATAGCATTAATAATAGCATTATTAGCATTAATAATAGCATTAATAACATTATTATTAGCATTAATATTATTATTTTTATTGAATTATTTATTATTTTTTATTTATTTTTTTATTATTTTTTAATTATTTTTTAATTATTTTTTTTATTATTAAATTTATTATTTAGGCTGAGACCCAGTTCTCATTCAGGTCCGCTGGAAGGGCTGATATAATTAGCATATATTTAATTTTTTTATTATTATTTTTATTGAATTATTTATTATTTTTTATTTATTTTTTTATTATTTTTTAATTATTTTTTAATTATTTTTTTTATTATTAAATTTATTATTTAGGCTGAGACCCAGTTCTCATTCAGGTCCGCTGGAAGGGCTGATATAATTAGCATATATTTAATTTTTTTATTATTATTTTTATTGAATTATTTATTATTTTTTATTTATTTTTTTATTATTTTTTAATTATTTTTTAATTATTTTTTTTATTATTATATTTATTATTTAGGCTGAGACCCAGTTCTCATTCAGGTCCGCTGGAAGGGCTGATATAATTAGCATACATTTAATTTTTTTATTATTATTTTTATTGAATTATTTATTATTTTTTATTTATTTTTTTATTATTTTTTAATTATTTTTTAATTATTTTTTTTATTATTAAATTTATTATTTAGGCTGAGACCCAGTTCTCATTCAGGTCCGCTGGAAGGGCTGATATAATTAGCATATATTTAATTTTTTTATTATTATTTTTATTGAATTATTTATTATTTTTTATTTATTTTTTTATTATTTTTTAATTATTTTGTACTTATTTATTTTATTATTAAATTTATTTATTTTTTTAAGTCAGACTGAGACGCAGTTCTCATTCAGGTCCGTTTTTTTTTTTTTTTTTTATTATTATTTTTATTTAATTATTTATTATTTTTTTATTATTTTTTAATTATTGTTTTATTATTATTTTTATTATTAAATTTATTTATTTTTTTACTTGCGAGTCAGACACAGTTCTCATTCAGGTCCGCATTTTTTTTTTTTTTTATTATTATTTTTATTTAATTATTTATTATTTTTTAATTATTTTTTTATTATTTTTTAATTATTTTTTAATTATTTTTTTTATTATTAAATTTATTTATTTTTTTACTTGCGAGTGAGACACAGTTCTCATTCAGGTCCGCCTTTTTTTTTCCCATTGACATACATTAGCGGTGTGTCGGCGATTTTATGGCCGGCCACCTGGTTCTATTTGTCGGCCCTAAAATCGCGGACACACCGCTAATGCATGTCTATGGGCAGTCAGCTCGAATTCTGATTGGTCGGCGTCCAATCCGAAATCGGGCTGACTGCCCATAGAGATGCATTAGCGGTGTGTCCGCGATTTTAGGGCCGACAAATAGAACCAGGTGGCCGGCCATAAAATCGCCGACACACCGCTAATGTATGTCAATGGGGAAAAAAAAAGGCGGACCTGAATGAGAACTGTGTCTCACTCGCAAGTAAAAAAATAAATAAATTTAATAATAAAAAATAGAATTAAAAAATAATTAAAAAATAATAAAAAAATAATTAAAATAATATAATAATTAAATAAAAATAATAATAGAAGAAAAAAAAATGCGGACCTGAATGAGAACTGTGTCTCAGTGTCACTTCAAAAAATAAATAAATTTAATAATAAAAAAAAGAATTAAAAAATAATTTAAAAATAATAAAAAAATGAGGGGCTCTTCTGATTGGCTGAGGGCAGTATACAGCGACCAATCAGAAGAGGGCCTCAGATCTCATTGAGGTAGAATGGCGGATTTTTCGTCCATTCTATCTTAATGAGAAGGAAGAGGACGTCGGAGGTGGAAGTTTGCGAAAAGAAGACAGAAGATCCCCGGGGCCGGACGAAGAAGCGGAGATGGCGGAAAGAAGAGAGAAGACCCCCGGGGCCGGAGGAAGAGGACGCCTGGCCGGACGGAGGACTTGTGGATCGGACGGACGATCAGATGACTTGAAGGCATGTAAGTGATCGATGGGGACGTTAGGTTAGGGGACGGCGGGGGCTTCGGGTGTAGGGCCTTAGGTGACAGCGGCGTTAGGTTAGGGGACTGCGGGGGCTTAGGGTGTAGGGCTTTAGCGAGAGGGGCAGGGGGTAGATGGCGGGGCTTAGGGGGTATCGGCGGGGGCTTAGGATGCTGCGGGTCGGGGGTTAGGTGGTCGGGGCTTAGCGTGTACGGGTGCGGCGGACTTAGGGGGTATCGGCGGGGGCCTAGGATGCTACGGGGGTTAGGGGGTAGGGGCTTAGGGGCGGCGGTGCCTTAGGGGGTAGGCGGCATGGCTTAGGGGGTATCGGCGGGGGCCTAGGATGCTACGGGGCTTAGGGGGTAGGGGCTTAGGGGCTGCTGCGGGGCTTAGGGGGTAGGGGCTTAAGGGCGGCGGTGGCTTAGGGGGTAGACGGCGGGGCTTAGGGGGTATCGGCGGGGGCTTAGGATGCTGCGGGTCGGGGGTTAGGTGGTCGGGGCTGCTGCGGGGCTTAGGGGGTAGGGGCTTAGGGGCGGCGGTGGCTTAGGGGGTAGACGGCGGGGCTTAGGGGGTATCGGCGGGGGCTTAGGATGCTGCGGGTCGGGGGTTAGGTGGTCGGGGCTGCTGCGGGGCTTAGGGGGTAGGGGCTTAGGGGCGGCGGTGGCTTAGGGGGTAGACGGCGGGGCTTAGGGGGTATCGGCGGGGGCTTAGGATGCTGCGGGTCGGGGGTTAGGTGGTCGGGGCTTAGCGTGTAGGGGTGGGGCGGACTTAGGGGGTAGGGCCTTAGGTGCGGCGGGGTGGTTTTGTTGCGGGGTGGGTGTGCGGACATGGGGGTGGGTGTGCGGACATGGGGGTGGCTGTGCGGACATGGGGGTGGCTGTGCGGACATGGGGGTGGGTGCGCGGACATGGGGTGGCTGTGCGGACATGGGGGGGGGCTGTGCGGACATGGCGGTGGGTGTGCGGACATGGGGGTGGCTGTGCGGAGATGGGGGGGCGGCTATGCGGACATGGGGGGCCTGTTTGGACCTGGGTGAGGCTGTGCGGACATTGGGGGGGCGAGTTGTGGGTAGCGGGGAGCGGAGGCGGCTGTGCCGCCTCCGCTCCATGGTCCCGGGGAGCGAGTTGCGGCCCAGGCAGCGACTCGCAATGGCCTCGCGGCCATTGCTCGCGCTACCTGAGCGGTAAATCGGTAAGGTTGTAGCCGAGGCTGTGGATCGATTTTGGGCCAGCGGCTCGCAATGGCCACTTCGCGGCCATTGCTCGCCCTGGGCCAGCGACTCGCAATGGCCTCGCGGCCATTGCTCGCGCAGCATTGGGCGCTTCGCGCCCAATGTTAAATTCGTATCCACATGACGACATCGGAAAGTGCGCGCGGAGGGGCGCTTTTCCAATTCGCGATTATATAATAGATATAAAATGACCAGATGTAAATGACAGATCTAGATGACCCTATTTCTGATACCTACAAAGTCAACCCTACCTTCCAGAGGAGATTTAAACACCCTAACTATTTTAGGTACCCAGTCCTCAATGGTTCACCCTCTCTTTCCCTCAGATTCCCTCGGGAAATAGAAATATGTGTATGAGAGACCTACTAGTAGCAGGTAGATCTATACCTATTGCTAGGGTAATATTAGGAACATTAATCCTGATGTGTGCCAAACTGAATATCCAAGGTATAGAAAAGCATCATCCGTGCGGATGCACCATACAAGAAACCAATAGTATAGATAATGTCAGAAATTAAAAATCAATGTATGTGTCAATAGAGATGCAACAATCTTTTGTAAGGTATTGCTCTTATTGTGAACAGCTAAATGTACCATAACCACATTAAGAATAAATAGATATATTGGTATATAGTGGAATTTAAGTTAGATATTCTAATAGTGCCTCAATGTGCTTAAACCACATTAATGTTTCCATGACATACGCAAAGGCAGGATGCTTCCCTTTATTTCTTTGGAAAATTGATTTACGGTAGGCTTTATTCACACAAAGGCCCTGATTTATCAAATTGTGGTGGCCTTTATGGTTTTGTGACATCCAGCACTGCCAACTTTTTAAAAAGTGGATTGAACCAGGATGGGACATGATAAAGTCCGAGCAACAAATTAATCAGAATGTCGAAAACTATGTCAGAGATGTATGTCAGCCCCTGTCGGCAGTAACATATCTGGTGAGGCGCATCATAGTAGCAGTAAGATATGCTAAAGTTATTGAGGGGAATTTGTCAGCAGGTTTTTGCTTTGAAATCTGATATCCTAATGTAGAGCCAGAAAGCCTGATTCCTACTATGTGTTTCTCACTGGACTGCTTGATGCAGTTTTGTAAAATCCTTGTTTTTTCTCATGTCAATGTAGCAGTGCTAGGACATCTGGGCTGTGTATAACCTCAACCACATTCCTGACTGGCAGCTTCCTATGTACAATGTGAATAATCAGCAAGTTGCCAATTAGTGGTGAAAGTGGTGTAACACAGATTTAGTCTGACTGGTCTGCAGTGCACATGTGATTTAGTCATCTAATAATAATCTGCTGCTGATAAAACACTGACTGCCTAGTAAATGACACATCTCTGGAATCAGATTCTCAAATTATGCTACTCTCAGATTAAATAGCAAAAACACACTGACAGATTTTCTTTAAGAGGCAAAATACTCTTGATGAATTTGGTGCATCTCCACTCCAGTGGTTACCGTATATACTCGCGTATAAGCCGAGTTTTTCAGCCCAAAATTTGGGCTGAAAAGTCCCCCCTCGGCTTATACGCGAGTATATAAAAAAAAATAAAAAAATACCGCAGCAGCCCCGGAGGTATACAGGCCCCCCATCAAGTTCCAGGGCCCCCCCCCCACCTTGCGCGCAGCCTGTAAAGGAAAATCATACTTACCAGTGTCCAGTCGCGCCGTCCGCAGCTGCCGACATGACGATCCCGGGCTCCATTCAGCGTCTTCCGCATTTCCTGTAGTCGCGGGCAATGACGTCATTGCCCGCGCGCACAGGAAGTCGGAAGCCGGAAGACGCTGAATGGAGCCCGGGATCGTCATGTCGGCAGCTGCGGACGGCGCGACTGGACACTGGTAAGTATGATTTTCCTTTACAGGCTGCGCGCAAGGTGGGGGGGACCCTGGAACTTGATGGGGGGCCTGTATACCTCCGGGGCTGCGGCTGTACACAGCCCTGGGGCTGCGGCTGTATACAGCCCTGGGGCTGCGGCTGTATACAGCCCTGGGGCTGCTGCTGTATACAGCCCTGGGGCTGCGGCTGTGTACAGCCCTGGGGCTGCTGCTGCTGTATATACCTCTGGGGCTGCATATGGGGCTGCATATGGGGCTGCATATAGGGCTGCATATACCTCTGGGGCTGCATATACCTCTGGGGCTGTATATACCTCTGGGGCTGCATATACCTCTGGGGCTGCTGTATACTACCACTGGGGCTGCTGATGTATATACCACTGGGGCTGCTGCTGCTGTATATACCTCTGGTCCTGCATATGGGGCTGCATCTGGGGCTGCATATGGGGCTGTATATGGGGCTGCATATACCTCTGGGGCTGCATATACCTCTGGGGCTGCATATACCTATGGGGCTGCATATACCTATGGGGCTGCATATACCTCTGGGGCTGCATATGGGGCTGCATATACCTCTGGGGCTGCATATACCTCTGGGGCTGCTGTATACTACCACTGGGGCTGCTGATGTATATACCACTGGGGCTGCTGCTGCTGTATATACCTCTGGGGCTGCATCTGGGGCTGCATCTGGGGCTGTATATGGGGCTGCATATACCTCTGGGGCTGCATATACCTCTGGGGCTGCATATACCTATGGGGCTGCATATACCTATGGGGCTGCATATACCTCTGGGGCTGCATATGGGGCTGCATATACCTCTGGGGCTGCATATACCTCTGGGGCTGCTGTATACTACCACTGGGGCTGCTGATGTATATACCACTGGGGCTGCTGCTGCTGTATATACCTCTGGGGTTGCATATGGGGCTGCATATGGGGCTGCATATACCTCTGGGGCTGCATATACCTCTGGGTCTGCATATACCTATGGGGCTGCATATACCTATGGGGCTGCATATACCTCTAGGGCTGCATATGGGGCTGCATATACCTCTGGGGCTGCATATACCTCTGGGGCTGCATATGGGGCTGCATATACCTCTGGGGCTGCATATGGGGCTGCATATACCTCTGGGGCTGCATATACCTCTGGGGCTGCATATGGGGCTGCATATACCTCTGGGGCTGCATATACCTCTGGGGCTGCATATGGGGCTGCATATACCTCTGGAGCTGCATATACCTCTGGGGGCTGTATATACCTCTGGGGCTGCTGTATACTACCACTGGGGCTGCTGCTGTATACTACCACTGGGGAGGCTGCTGTATACCTCACTGCTGGGGGTTGTATACCTGTGCTGGAGTCCACCCTCGGCTTATACGCGAGTCAATAAGTTTTCCCAGTTTTTGGGGGCAAAAGTAGGGGGGTCGGCTTATACACGGGTCGGCTTATACACGAGTATATACGGTACTTTATTAAGATGGTGTGTAAAATGCTAGTTTTAATTAATCAAGGCAATGTTTTATTTTCTGGACATGAAATGACTCAGCCCACGTGTATAGTATTGTAAACTGCTTTGAATATGTGGTGTGGAATTTGCACCTCAAATTCACCAAATCTCAACACTCTTAAAGGGGTATATCCTTCTTCTACATTTAAACCATATGCACAGGAAATGCCATGTATGTATAAGACAGTATATACAGATCCCACTAATTGTATCCACACATATATTGCTGCTGATTTTTGTGGAAGGATGGTCAAAATTTCAAGACAAATGAAAGGGAATTATGTCCATCTCTTAGCTGACAGATCCATACTCAATGTAGTTCCTATTGGTAGTATCTTCATATATTATACATTTATGACATATCCTATAGAGATGTGTGGTGCCCCTGTAGACTGGTTGTCACAGTGATGCTGCACCTACTCCACAGGTGTGGTGTCACTGTTTCCAGGTGAGAAAGGGCCACAAACATAATGACACAGAATTGCACCCAACACCATCCTGAATCCAGGTTGGGGAGTTAGGGTTGACCCTTTTGAGGGAGGGCCCCATCTCCTGGCTGGAGGAGGGGGTAGTGAGAGTTAGAGTAGAAAGTGAGGGAGAATGACCCGAGTAGGGCAGAGGGACAGGTTGCCTGAGAGGACCAGCCCCGATCTGATGGGAGTGCCGCCCGCCTCAGATAGTAAAACCGGAGGCCATCGGTTCTACACGAGCAGTGGCCACCAATCGTGGATAATCGCCGGAATAATGGCGAGAACTAGGGTCAGGGGACATGCCGATGTAGTCGGCCAACAAGGCCCCCTGCCATCGGCTTGGGACCCTGTCCACGAAGGTGTTGGGAAGAAGGGAGAGTAGTCAGCGTGGGGAAGAACAAGCAGGAAAAGCTATGAATGGTGTCTTGGCAGAGTGGCCCTAGTCATCTGAGAACTAACCTGGCTGCACCTTGGAGGAGCACAGCACCCGGCTGGGTGAACTTAACTGATTAAGTAAAAGTAACGAACTACACAAACTGTGTTTGCCTCCTTCCTCCTCACCCTGCATCCTTCCTCACCATCAGCACCCTAATAGACTGTCCACACCATCCCTTGGGCCCAGCTCCACCTGAGGGGAGCTTTACCATCCCGGCTGCATTACCATCAGCCCCAGCGGTCACACCCTGCAGCGTCGGCCATCCCTGGCCGAATTCCACAGGTGGCATCACAAACTTTTCCCCTGTAAATAACCCCCTTTTTTCTGCACGCCCAGGGTCACAGAGCCGGGTCACTGCCATCGTGTGTCCCCTTAGAACTGACCGGCCCGGTTCGAGAATCCCACGGCCCTGGTGGGCATCACAGATGGGAATATCCCTTTAAGCTGATCATCATTTTTATACCTATTTCAAACTGCAAGCTGTTTAAACTTAAGCATATTGGAAGAAGTGTCCTTGAGGTCACATTGTTTTTGGTGGATGACCTATACATGTTTTGATTAAAAATTATTAACTAATTACCTTATGAATTCATTGATTGCAGTGCGCTGAAGCATTTCATTAGTAAAATCTCTAAATGTCTGTCAGAATATTTCTTTGAATATTATACTTTTCCTTTCTAAGCTAAGCACAAAGTTGAAAGATGGAAACATCTCCCATATTACAAAGCTTATGAAATGGCTTTTTTGACAATTCTAGTTCTTTCTTTGTACAACATTTTCTGGGTAATTCTTCTGCTTAGATCCTCAGAAAATATATAGTACAATGGCCGATATTAATAATGTTTTAATGTGACATTGAAAAAGAAGCTATTTATAAAGCACTAAGTTTTCTTTTGAAAAGAAAGTTTTCCCTTACTATTTTGTTCTTTATTTTCTGCCTAGTCAGTTGAATGCTGTTTATACACTGAGATTCCACATCCCAGCTAATGGGGCACTGTTATATTAATACAGGTTAGGGCAGAAAAGTACCATTATTTTGTTTAAAAGGTGTAATATGCCGACTGGCTGCATTGTAAATGGCCATTATGTATCTCAGAGGCGGTTGTTTTCTGCTATGTACACCTGGAATGTTCACACTAGGATTTGTAGTTCCACAAGGTTCTAAGCCATTCTGACCTGGTACTGGATGGTATGGGTGTGCCTACATTTTTTACATGCCTCCATCCATGGGTTTGTCTCAGATGATAAGATGGAGTCTGCTTGTTTGACATGTGCTTGGAGTATGCTGGAGGTGACAGTCCTCCAAAGTGTGGCTCTGAGTAAGCTGAGCTAAAACTCACTCCTGTGCGGACGTACCCCTGTAAAGCCGAAGAAAGGCTCCTATTTTGTTTTTCTGTGTCTTTATGTGTGTTTATGAACCCTTTAATAAACTCACTGGATTTTTAAAGGGAAAGTGTTCCTGTGTCTGCCTCATGGAGCAAGCATAGTGAGTAATTCCCATTCTATATAGTAAGTTAACTGTTATAAGGAGTTGTCCACTACTAGGATGACCCCCTACAAGAATCAAGTAATGATGCTCCCCTAACATTTTAAGGTGTAAATGTAGAGGCACAAATAACTTCCCTAAGGGAAAACAAGATAGGTGCCCATCTGAACCTTCAATACCTCATCCTCAAGATCAGGGCACACATTGGTGATTACCACACCATCCTGTAGAATAGAAACAGAATCCTCAAAACTGCCTGTCCCAGGGAAATTCATCGATATAAATCAGCTTTAATGTTCTTAACCCCAGGATGGTAGGTGACAACACAATTAAACCTGGTAACAAATAAAATCGACCTAGCATGTCTAGTTTTAAGATGTTGAGTGGATCTGAGGTATAGAAGATTTTTATGATTAGTAATTACTTTGACAGGGTGAACTACCCCTACCACCACTGTGACAGGGTGAACCACTCCTTAAAAGCCAATTTAAAGGATATAAGTTCTCTACTGCCAATATCCTAGTTCTTTTTCTTTTCAGAGAAAAAGGAGCATAGATGCAATTCACTAGGGGACGACCCCTGAAATAACACAAATAGCACAACTCCAACCCCTACTTCAAATGCATCAATCTCTACAATAAATGTTTGGGAAACATCAGGCTGAACAAGAACGGTAGTCATGGCAAAATATTCTTTCAAAGAAGAAAGTGCCCAGCGGAGTCCGTATATTTTTGTCATATCACTGAGGGGTTTAGCAATCAGAGTTCAAGATAAACTTCTCATAGTAGCTGGAAAACCCCAGAAAGCATTGCAATGCTTTCATATTTTCTGTAGGATCCCATTCCAGAACTGTGCAGACCTTTATGGATGCACCCAGAAACCTACAGATGACACCAGGAAATGCAAAAATTGATCCTCCTGAACAGTGAATACACATTTTTCCAGTCTGGCATGCAGTTTATTATTCTGTAATATCTGTAATAAATGCCTGACGTGTATCTGACTTGAGATCAGGTGAGTAGATCAAAATATCATTGACTTACACTACCACAAACCCATCAACCAGGTGATTAAAAATGTAATTTCCAAGATGCCAAAAATGGTAGGGTATTAGATAGACCAAAGAGTATGACAAGATTTTCATAATGCCTTTCGGGACTATTAAAAGTCATTTTCCACTCATCCCCCTCTCTGATTCTAATGAAATTATAGGCACCCCTGAGATACAACTTGGAGAAACATTTGGCTCCAACAATCTAATTAAATAAATCAGGAATGGAAAGAGGGCAAGGGTCACGGATAGTAATATGATTCAATTCACTAACATCTAAACAGGGATGAAAACTCCCATCTTTTTTCTTAACAAAGAAGAACACCAACATCACAGTTTAAGAGGAGGGTACAATAAGTAGCTTAACAATACTTTCTGAGATGTAATCCTTCAAGGTGTGCCTTTCAGGGCCCAAAAGATTATATAATTTGATCAAAAGTAGAAAAATTGCGGCACTCACCAGAGTTGATCTTTAGTCCTTTATTCACACATTGGTATACAGATTGATGCGTTGAATTGCATGGGAAGGGGAAGAGGAGATGGCGGATGACGGCCTGCCGTTTCGCGGTCAATGCCGCTCCGAAGGGTCCATGGCCCCTCCCCATGCTATTGAACGCATCGATCTGTATACCGATGTGTGAATAAAGGACTAAAGATCAACTCTGGTGAGTGCCGCAATTTTTCTACTTTTGATGATATTATCTCTAACTGTGTGCACCACCGTATAGAGACCACCACTATGCCAGGTCACTGCTGGTTTTAACCCCTAACGACCTGAAAGTGCCCAGTACGTCTGAATTGACTGATTATATAATTAGGTTTTGGGAAGTTTTGCTCTGGGCAGCAAGTGAACAATACAATCATATGCATGATGTGGAGACAGTTCTTTGTGGCCTTTTCTGAGAATATGCCCACAAAATCGGTCAGAAAAGAGGGTATGGTTTTAGTGGAGACAGTAAGGATAATCTTTCCTAGGCAATTATTCTTGCAGAAATCACCCCGCTTAACTATCTACTTGGATTCCCAGTCAACCGCAAGATTATGCGTAACTAGCCAGGGAAGACCTAGTATAATGGGAGTAGGGAAACCTTCCAAGACATAGCCAGAAGGGACTCCTTGTGAAGAACCTCTATGAGAAGGTTCACATTATGTATCAATTGTGTTAAACTTCCGAAACCAAGATGTTCAGAACCAATAACAAATATGAGAATAGACTTCACCAGTATACTACAGGAGTGAACATGAGTCCAAGCAAATTGAGAATCCACCATATTGGCTCCTGCTCCACTGTCTAAGAATACAGAAATTGCCTCAGTTTTCATACCCAAAAAAAGCCTTCAGCATGTAAAAGTAACTGAGGTATACATGCAAATTAAATATATATATATATATATATATACTAGATGGTGGCCCGCATCAGGTAGTCTAGAATATGTATGTAGTTTATTTATGAAGATTTAACAATAATGCAAGGAGTACACGATATCTATCTATCACCTACCTCTGTGTCTATCGTCTATGTATTTTTTGGATATTTTATCTTTATAAACTAAGGTTCTTGGTACACATATTGGCCAATACCTGTTTGCCCATCAACCAACTTCAAGGTGATTTTAGATCTGATGGGTCCCTATCCTACCTTGTCACTCTTTCCTTTGGCTCAGCTAAGCCTCCATTTTTACTATTTCTCAGTGAGAGGACTCACTTAAATCAAAGAAACAATGAAACATCATATACAGTGCTGACCACTGACCCACCATACAATGCTAACCATTGAGCCACCATACAATGCTAACCACTGAGCCACCATACAGTGCTAACCACTGTCCCACCATATACAGTGCTAACCACTGAGCCACCATACAATGCTTACCACTGAGCCACCTAAACACTGAGCCATCATATACAGTGCTAACCACTGAGCCACCATATACAGTGCTAACCACTGAGCCACCTAAACAATGATCCACCATATACAGTGCTAACCACTGAGCCACCATATACAGTGCTAACCACTGAGCCACCTAAACAATGATCCACCATATACAGTGCTAACCACTGAGCCACCATATACAGTGCTAACCACTGAGCCACCTAAACACTGAGCTATCATATACAGTGCTAACCACTGAACCAGCATATACAGTGCTAACCACTGAGCCACCTAAACACTGAGCTATCATATACAGTGCTAACCACTGAACCAGCATATACAGTGCTAACCACTGAGCCATCTAAACAATGAGCCACCATATACAGTGCTACCCACTGAGCCACCTAAACACTGAGCTATCATATACAGTGCTAACCACTGAACCACCATATACAGTGCTAACCACTAAGCCACCTAAACAATGAGCCACCATATACAGTGCTAACCACTGAGCCACCTAAACACTGAGCCTTCATATACAGTGCTAACCACTGAGCCACCATACAATGCTAACCACTGTGCCACCATACAGTGCTAACCACTGAGGCACCATATACAGTGCTAACCACTGAGCCATCATACAATGCTAACCACTGAGCCACCATACAATGCTAACCACTGAGCCACCATACAATGGTAACCACTGAGCCATCATACAATGCTAACCACTGAGCCATCATACAATGCTAACCACTGAGTACAGTGTATTTGAAATATGGCGCACGCCGCTATTCTGATTGGTCGGCTCTGAATGCGGCGACCAATGAGAGAAGCGGTGCGCGGTTTGAATGCCGCTCCTCTGATTGGTCGCCGCGTTCAGCACCGATCAATAAGAGAAGCGGCGTGCGCCATGGCGCCATATTTCAAACACACTGTACTCAACACAAATACACTATACAGTTGATGGAGCTCTGCTAAGAAGCTGTAAAACTGATCTGATATTGGCGATTTATCCTAAGGATGGGTCATCAATATAAGAGTACTGGACAACCCCTCTAAAGATTTTCAACAATAGTTCAGGATTTAGTTAAGCGTTGTTTCTTTGGCATTTACAGATAGAGCATGCTTGAATAACAAATAAAAGTGAATTTAAATATAAGATCATAATAGCAAGCATATGAAAAATATCATTAAAAGAAAGAGAATGTCGTTATTTTCTGTAAAGGTATAATGTCTTGTGTAAATGGTAAAGTAAATTAAACTACTTTAAGTAGGTTGAAAATCTTTCAATTCATGCCCATTGTAAGATTCTAAAATTTAAATATGTTAGTGCAATTAAATTGATTAGGTCTCACTCATTTGTTTTGAATCATACATTGTAGTATACGGCTAATGACAGATATGGCATCCACTAAAGTTCACCAAATTATTCATGTTGAATGGTACACTTAATGTAATAGTGGTTGCAGAGTGGAAGAAAATGTATTAGTTTTGTTTTTTGTTTGTTTTTTTAATTTTGTTTCTACGTTGCAGAGATTTTAACAATCAAAGTATTTGGAATCTATTGAATCAATCTTTAAGTCAAAGTGGGTGTTGTCAGACAGCCACTCATACAGGGAGAACAAGAACAAACCCTCAATCAACACTAATTCCCAAAACCCACTTGGCTTGATGAAAATTTTAACACATTAGGTGCTAAATACTTTGTTGTTAAAGGGAACCCTTCTAAGTGCCAGCACTTAGAGCCCCTCTGTCGGATCTGCATTAGACCCGAATGTCAGTCAGTGTCAGAGGAGCAATTACCGTCACCGCTCACTATAGACTGAGTGGTGACTGAACCCACAATGGTGCCATCCTTATGATTGGAAAGCTGTGGGAAATAATAAAGTTAATTTCCTCCTGGTAGTGGGGCTCTAAGTGGACCAGACAGGTCTACACTGGGCTTCCACGGGTTCTTTTAATAACTGATCATTATAGGTGTGAGAGACTGAACCACTTATCTGATATTGACGACTTATCTTATGTATATGATACTGCCACCATGATTGTGGGGTACTCAAAACCGAGTCGGGGTCTTTGGGGAGGCCCGTGACCCAGTTCTGTGGCCCTGGTTGTGTCAATAAAGGGGGAATATTTTATGGGAAATTAATTCATGACGCCACCCGTTGGTTTCGTCAATTTGGATGGTTGGCTAACCCTGCAGTACAGATCCTCTGGGGGCATTGCTCTGCTCTCTACGGGTAGAGCGGAGGACCCCAGGGCAGTTTACACAGTCTATGATGGGAATAGGATATGGTGGGGTGCAGGACTGAAGGCGCGATAGGTTACTGAAGGACACATCGATGACACTTTCCTTTACCTTTACTTGATGGTTGTTGAGGCAGACCGGGGCACTGGTAACAGTTGGTAATGGAGATCTAGGCAGTCGGGAAGCAATTGGCGATCCACCTAGCCAGATGGTTGTAGAGGCCTTACTTCTGCACGGTGCTACTTGGACCTTGCTGCCTAACGGTCTGCTGCGGCCCTCTTCCTGTGTGTTTAGTCCATTACCCGTAAGGCATGCAGCTCGAGCCTATTCCAGGTGTCGCTCCTCTGTGGCAGCTCTGGGTTCTGCTAATCTGCTGTGCCGTCGGGTGTTTAACAGGGCCAGGGGACTTGAAATACTCTGTCCTCCAGATTTGCCTGCCAGGACTTCATTACCCGAACAACCACGGACTCTGGTGTCTGGTTTCTAGCACTTTCCTCTGGGGCAAGCCCAGTCACGGCTCCACTCCCCAGGTTCCCCATTACTCCCCACTGTCTTACTAGCCTTCCACTGTCATGAGACGAGCTCCATCGGCTACAGTCCCCAGAACATCTGTACAATTCCACACTGCCTAACGTTCTCTGACTTTCTCCTCAAACACTCTTCTGACTCTCCAACCATCCCCTCCCCCAGGCCAGAATTTATAGGGAAGCTCCACTGAAACTGGGTTCAGAGTTCCCCCTTCTGGCCCAGAGTCAGGACAAGTGTTGGATGCTGGTGTTACCTAGCGTCAGGACCCCTTCATGCTTCCAGGCATGACGTCACCCCCTGTGAGGGAGGCAATGCCACTGTGGCAACCGGACTCCTGGGGTGCCACATATAGTTCATCAATGTATTCTGATCAGACATCATTTTAATATTCTGGTTATTAAATAATTCAAAATTTTTCGATTCTCAATAAAAAAAAAGTATCTGTACTACTAAAATCACAAAATAGTTAATATTGTCTGCAAGAATGCCTTTACAGTATTCAACATGAGTGTTTCATAAGACAGGTATACTAATCTAAGATAATGTAATCCATTATTGCTTAAAATAAGCGCACTTGCAAGCTATAATCAAGAAAAAAAGCTTTAATCAAGGAAATATTATGTCTAACAGGGTATTATACAGACACTTCATCAACGTGTCTCCAATGACCTTATTCAAACTACAGTTCCATTTACAACATGTTCCTTTAGTTTCTGAAATGCAGTGAATTTTAATACTGTTAAATACGCCTTTGAGTGACAGATTTTATGATCCAGTTATGTTGTGAAGCATAAATGATGTATTTTTAATTAGTACCTGTAATCGTCCGAAATTATTGCAATGATTCTGGATTATTACCCATCATCCCATTAAGATTCACTACATTGTGTAATGAAATGATGTAGCAGGCATTAATGTAGCAGGTGACTTAAGGAACCAGTCTTGTGGTTCATGCTGCTCACAACGCAGACAGCTGTAATCAGAGCCTGGCTGCATTATTGCACTTAGGTATATTTTTTTCTGAAACATTGGTATATAGTTAGAAGATCTGGCCAGTGATCATAGCCAGAGGAGAAAATAACCCAATGCCACCCCGGACAGCTTCTCCCAGCTCCACTCCAGGTGATTGACAGTTTTTTTTTACTATGGTTATTTATCTGTTAATCACACATATTCTTGCTAACATAAACCAGCCAGGTGTAATGCCAAAATCTCACCTCTGTTTATGGTTACTGGCCGCTCCCCTTTATTTTATATTTTCTCAGAAAAGCTGTAGGAAGAAATATACCTGGGAGAAATCATACTACCAGGCGAAGCTGGACAGTAATGGTGCCAAAATAGTTTAGTCTTTGTTTATGGCTCCTGGCAGCTACCCCAAAATATATTTTCTCAGAAACGTTGCATTGTTTTCACTGAGAAATATACCTGGCAGCAATCATGCAGGAAGGCTCTGACGGGCAGCAAGGTGGCTCAGTGGTTAGCACTGTAGTCTTGCAGCGCTGTTGTCCTTGATTCAAATCCCACTATGGGTGACATCTATAAGGAAGTTGTATATTCTCCCTTTGTTTGTGTGGGTTTCCTCCTATACTCTAAAGACATGCTGATAGGGAAGTTAGATTGTGAGCTCCAATTGGAAGAGTGTTGACGATGTATGTAAAGCGCTGTGAAATTATTGGTGCTACATAAATGAATACATATTAATATTTATACTATCCATGGTTTGGCAAGCATGAATCATGTGATAGTGTCACGATCTCCACTCTGCCCTTGTTTTTTACTATTGTGTGTCATGATCTACACTTTACCCTTGCCTGTTACTATGGTTGTGAAAGCTCTCAGTCTGTGTTGCAATCATATATCTTCCCTTTTCCATGATCAGGCTTCTACTTAAGCAGGCATGCCCTTCATTCAGTGTCAATTGTACACTTGCCTGTGCAGGTTTGATCTTCCTATGCTCTGTGCCTGACTCAGTCTGACTTTATTCCCTACCTCAAGTTGCTTGGGAAAAGGTGTATGGCGATCCGCGCTGCCAGACTGACTCGCATCAAAGAAGACAGTTGATCCCTGATGAAGGTGCCAGGTGGGCACCGAAACGCGTTGGTGAATAAAAGGAGGATTTGATCAACACTTCATTTACAAGTGTCTTCTTTGATGCCAGTCAGTCTGGCAGCGCGGATCGCCATACACCTTTTCCCAAGCAACTTGATGCTCTTCCACGCCTGAGTGGTTCAGTGAAGGTCCAGCAGCAGCCATCAGGATATTATTCCTAACACGTCTTCAAACCAGTTGTGGGTGTCACAACTGGACCAGGTGAGTGGACCCCTGTTGCTCACCAGATTGCAGTTTTAGTGTCTAGTGATAAGGGCACTATTGCGCCTCTTGTTCCCCCAACCCCCTTTTGTATTTATTCCCTACCTGGACTTTGACCATTTGCCTGTGACCTGAATATTCTTATTGCCTGCCCCATGTTATGTTTTATCCTCCTGGTTTTCCTGACTTTGGGCTGTGAATTGAACTCTGTCTCTGATTACCCCTTCCTGTTACTGTGCTAATTCCTGGACATGACTTCGGATTGTTTTGACCTCCATTTACTTCCAGTAAGTAATATTATTATATTTACTTTCTAGTATTGTTGTCTGTTTTTTCACCTCTGAGACTTAGGCCAGGGTCACACATGCCCATCAGTTTTTTCAATTTTCAAAACCTGAATCCATTTTTGAGAAATGCCATTTTTTCATCTAAAAAACGCATGCGTTAATGCATGCATTAATGCATGGTACCTATATGTACCATGTGTTAACGGATGTGTTTCTCATAGGGCCCCATGTTAAAAAAAAATGCATGCGTTTTTCTTACTGCACCCAAAAAAACTGCTAGCAGCGTGTTTTGATGCCTATTCAAAAACGCTTAGCTTTTTTTAGTGCACTTTTGACAATGCGTTTTTTTAATTGGATCCTATGGATCCATTAACGCATGCGTTTTTCACAAAATTCAAAGCTAAAAAAACTAATGCTTTTCTTTTAGCGGATCCAGGGCTCATGTATGACCCTGGCCTTAGCTATTTCTGTAGTGACTCGCGTCACAAATAGGTTCCCTTTAAGTATGCAAAGCAAAGCAAAACAATTACATTATTGTTGCTTATTACAGGTAACAGGACTCAATATTGTGCCTGTTCTTTATATTTTATCATCTATTTAAGTTCTACTTTTAAATAATATAACTGTGTCACACTGTGGGAAGAAAATCTAATTCTAGTTTTGTAAAAAGTAGAAAAGCATGACTGCACTTTAGCATTGGTGCCAAAGAGAGGAGGAGTGATTATTATTATTATTATTATTATTATTATTATATTATACTGATGTATGTAAAGTGCTATGTAATTAATAGCGCTATATAAATGATTAAATATTATATTATTAATTTATATAGCACCATTAGATTCCATGGTGCTTTACATATGGAAAGGGAAGACAAGGACAAGTACATTATGTATGGACAATCAAATCGTACAGGTACAGGAGGGAGAGGACCCTGTCCACGAGGGCTTTTTCAGCATGGTACAACTAATTCTAGCTTAAATAGATATAATACCCATAGTGTTATAATTTTTTGGGATCTGGAACTGTATGATGGCTTATTTTTTCCATCTTCAGCTGTCATTTTTAATTATATCATTTTTGAGTAGAAGCGCTGTTTTGATCGACCCCTATTGCATGTTATAGTCACAATTTACCAATCTGATTGATTGATTTTATATTTTGATAGATTGGGCATTTGTGAACGTGGCAATACCAAATATGTTATTATCTCAAAAGTCCACCAACTGTCAATGCCTCACCTTACACAAACCACTTCAAAATCACCCAGAATTCCCTATCAAGGGCTCTCAGATGAATAATGAGCACAATTTCTATTTTTAAGTGATCACTTTATTAGTCATTAATTATAATATTCCATAAAAAACATTAAAATAATTTTTACATAGGAGTATCCTGATAACATAAATGATTTATATCTGGGTCCAGGACTGGGACCACTAACATCAATATTTCTACAATACAAATTACTCAGTAACCAGTGATACCAGGTATATAGGGGAATACTGCTTATTTATTTTATCACTTCAGGCAGCGATGCACTCAAATGTGTGTCTTGACACTGTTTCTTACAATTCAGAGTGCCTGTGCACTGGCCCCTGTCCTCAGTACCAGCCACAATTGTGTGTGCACCCCATGCACTGCCAGTGCCCCTTCTGATCAGTGTTGCACTGTGCACTGCTGCCCCTGTGCCTTCCCAGTTTCCCCTCTAGTGTCTCATACCTGGTTATGTAGTTTGTGACCACAGTCCTGGCTCCCCCACCGCCTACGGCCGTTTCGTCTCCTTCCTCAGGACGCCCTGGTCAGCCAAGTTCTTTATCATCTAACTCACCTAACTCTAACCTTTATAGACTCTGCTTTGTCCACTGGGGCAGTCATGCTGTAACAGAAAAAGGCTTACTAGAGTAAGGTTCCCACAAAGCATATTATTGTCCAAAATATCTCGTTATACTTAAAAATTAAAATTTTACTTCACTGGAGCTATGTGGTCTAAGACAGCTCTGGAAAAACAACACCACAGCATCCACTAAATTTTTCAGTTGGCACAATGCAATTAAGTAGGTAAAATTCTTTTGCTTTGTGCCAAACACAGACTTGTTCATCAAACTAATAAAAAGTATGATTCATCATTTTATAGAATGCTCCAGAGTCCAGTGGTACTTTGCTTTACACCATTCCATACTACACTTGGCATTGGGCTTGGTGATGGCCATGAAAATGCCATGAAGCTCTTATTGTATAGTTTATACGCTCACTTTGATGACAGAGGAGGTTTGTGATAATTACTTGTATGCACTATGCACCTCCGCACTCAGTGTCCCTGCTCTGTAACTCCACAAGCCATATCACTTTGTGGCCGCATTTCAGTGGTTATTAAACCATTCAACTCTTAAAGTATAACACTCACAGCTGACAATGGAATCATTAGAAGGGAAGACATTTCACAAACTATTGTTCCAAAAAAGGCATTCTTATTACAGTGCCTCTTTTAAATTCAGTGACCTCTTTACAATAACCATTATCTTTGCAAATGTTTACAAAAGCAGACTGTATGACTTGATTTTTTCCTTCTAGTGATAATGGAAATTAATTAAAAACCTGAATTCAGTGATAATGGCCAGGGTCACACCGGCGCTGGCATACTGCCCAGGGGGGTTCCTCAAAAAGATAGATTTTGGCAGTATTAATTCAGTGTAACCGTAATGGAATGCTGCCTTAATGCTGCCAATAGAATCCTATGGAGGACGGACTTCCGAGCGCATTCAAACGCCAGCATGTAAGTGCCAGAGTTTGAAATCTCGTGCTATTTCCAAGAGGACCACATGACGCGCGCTTCCACGTCATGTGGTCCACTTGGAAATAGCACAAGGTTTCAAACTCCAGCACTTACATGCCAGCGTTTCAATGTGCTCTGGAGTCCATCCTCCATTGGATTCTATTGGCAGCGTTAAGGCAGCTTTCCATTACGGTTACGCGGCGTTAATGCGTTTTTTTTTGACGGATCCCCCAAGACAGAATGACAGGGCCAGTGTGACGCTGTGTACCAAGACTTTTGTCCATTTAGTGTAGATCAGCTGTCCCCTGATCATACTGCAGAATCTCACGGATCCACCTACTGTAGCTTTAGCCTGACTACTTGCCTTCTGTTGGTGATTTCTCTTTTTCATCTCCCTTACTGCTAGCTGTGTGAAGCTGCATCTACATTTTGCTCACAATATTTATAGGTATTGACTGGCAGTGTGTGCAAGGAGGTTTATACTGTTTTGGGTAGTGTCTAAGATGTTCACAGAGGAATTTGGTAGATTTTGATGATTTTTAGTACACCGGAAATCAATGACTAACCTTTCCACAAATAAGAATATTTACTATAGTAAGACTGAAAATTGCCTGAATTAGCTGGCCATAATAAAAACTAAATAAAATAGCATTTTTTAACATGACACCATGAATTAACTATACCTTGATTTAATAAAATATATTGATACGGAAAACTATAGCTAGACACTTAACATAGCAAAATGTATTGAACAAGTCAAGATATATGTCAAGTTACAGTTTTGTGCACTGTTGTATGTGTGTCCAGTTAGTAAATAATACATCTGTATGTACAGGGGACATAAATTAATGAAGACTAATGACTAGAGGTGGGTGAACCCGCAGATTTTTGGGTTCAGCAAATCTGGACAGACTTCATTTAAAGTTTAGGACCAGACCTGACCCGAACCTATGCCTGAACCCCGAACTCAGTCTTTACAGTTATAAAATCGTGGCAGTAAGGGCTGTGGGCTATACAAGAAAGCAAAACAGTGTTTAAATCAGCACTATTATACTTACCGAAGTGTGTGTCCCTGTAACATTTCCTCTGGGTCTTGATCATTACCTTCCAGTTTATTCATTGGACTATGCCTCCAAAAGCCAATCACAGATTTCCACTCTCTGTGACAGCAATTGTTATTGGCTGTTGCACGTCCACGCCTGCCTTCATGGGGGCAAAAATGAAAATTTAAAAAAAAAAAAAATTGCGTAGGGATACCCTGTATTTTATTCTCAGGTCAGATAAAGCAACCAGCTATGGTCTGCATCCCCCAGATGCCTGGTTTTACCTTGGCTGGCAATCAAAAATACAGTGGAGTCCATTAATATTTTTTAATTATTTAATTAATAATAGTACTTAAATAAGGTGGACTTAGCCCTATTTTTGATAGCCAGTCAAGGTAAAACCATATAGTTGGGGGCTTAAATTCTCTGCTCAGTGAGGTCCATAGTTATTGGAACCCCACCACAGAATGACATCCTGCAACCACTCCAGAAATTGGAGCATTCATTAGAAGCATCAATTACTGGCACTTTATCTAGTTCTTCCCGAAGCCCTGGTGCAGTGGCACCAGGGTAATAACCCTAGATTGCTAATGTCAGGCATCTATGACAGCTTCATATTACCAATCCAGTGAGTAAATAGTTAAAAAAATCACAGCACAGAAAAAAACCTTCATTTTAAATAAAACAAAGAAACATCCTTTATTTTAAATAAAACAGACAGTCCTGTTTCACCACTTTATTAATGCCAAACATACCCTCAGTCAGACAATAATACACAGCATGATCACCCATGAAACATCTGAACTGTGATACATTTTGGTAAACAGAGAGAGACTTAGAGTACTGTCACACATAACGATTGCTCCAACGATCCAACAGCGATAACGACCTGCTGGGATCGCTGGAGCGTCGTTACCTGATCGCTGGGGAGCTGTCAAACAGGCAGATCTCCCCAGCGATCAGGCCATGGGAGCCACCTCCGACATCGCTCCCTGCTTAGCGCTGCCTTATAGCAGGGAGAATGCTGGTAACTATGATAAACAGCGGGGTATCCAGGCAGCGCGCGCTGCCTGGATACCCGCTGTTTATCATAGTTACCAGCGTTCTCCCTGCTTAGAGCTGCCTGTAAGCAGGGAGAACGCTGGTAACTATCATAAACACCGGGTATCCAGGCATCGCGCCCTGCCTAGATACCCGCTGTTTATCATAGTTACCACCGTTCTCCCTGCTTACAGGCAGTGCTAAGCAGGGAGGACGCTGGTAACCATGGTAAACGCTGGATATCTAGACAGTGCGCACTGCCTGGATACCCGGTGTTTACCATAGTAACCAGCCCTGTGAGGTCACAGATCGCTGGTTTCTTGCAGTCACACGCAGCGATGCGTGCTGACCAGCGGGAAACCAACGATCTAAAAATGACCCACAGCACTTTGCAGCGATCAGCGACCTCACAGCTGGGGCCTGATCGCTGCAAAGTGTCACACAGAACGATATTGCTGGAGAGATCGTTGTAACGTCACAGTTACAACGATCTCTCTAACGATATCGTTATGTGTGACTGGGGCTTTACAGCATCTGCTCATTGTAAGTAGAACTCTCACACTGACTGCTGGCTGTTTGAGCTGAAAGGAGATGTCAGGTTTGACTTAATCTAATAAGAACACAGCTGGCACGACACACCTGTGACCTCAGATTAACACTCTGATGGCACTGGTCACACAGACAGCTGTCAGTGTGAGCATGCTACTTGAGGGCATTGTAATGTCTCTCTCTACTCATCGAAATATAGCAGAGCTTAGATACTCTTTGGGACATCGCTGTGAATTACTGTCAGAGGGTATATTTGAGGTTAATAAAGTGGTAAAACAAGGATGTCTGTGTGTTTTATTTAAAATACAGAAAATTTATATCATATGCTATTTTAATTGCTGTTTTGCTTTCTTTTACAGCTCATCAGCAGAACCCAAGCCCGAACAGTAGCACAGACATCTCAGGGAAGTCCTTGTTTGGAATCCATACCCGAACATTAGGTATTCGGTACAAACCACAAACTTTAAAGTTTCAGTACTAACTACTAGAGCAGTAAACTGATACAGACACATTGCTGTGCAAAAGATCTTAATAGTTCCAAAAGGACTTTCTTTTCTTAACCTTATAAAGTACTATGTTTTGCAAGAAAGGATTAATCCTTTGCAGATTCTAATGTTTCATGGAAATACAATATTTATACATTTTTATAGCGCTATTGATTCCATAGCACTTTACATACATTTGCAACACTGTCTCCATTGGGGTTCACAATCTATACATCCTATCAGTATGTCTTTGGAGTGTGGGAAGAAACCTCAGTGCCTGGAGGAAACCCATGCAAACACGGGGAGAACATACAAACTCCTTTGCAGATGTTGTCCTTGGTGAGAATTGAACCCTAGACCTCAGTGCTGCAAGGCTTCAGTGCTAACCACTAATATATTTATTAAAATATACAAATATAAAAGTGGCTGGTCTACAAAGAAAAGTTATTGTGTATCAAACTATTAACAGATGCCTTCCAGTGCTTTTTCAAGCTGTTTTTCTGCACAACCTGCTCTATATGACCATTATAAACAGCAATTATCTCTAGAAGCATTCAGTCGGATAGAAGTGTTGTGTTGATCTAATTTTGGCATAAGCACATTCTTTTTATTTTATATGACAAGTTTCATTTTTTTCTTTTTTTATTTGCGTTTCAGCTTTGCTAAAATCTGTTATAAAGATTAAGAAAAGTCAAAAATGTTAAAGTTCTGTTTGGAGGAATTCTGAAATAGAGTGTGTGCATGCTAATACATAATGCTTGTGCATTTATACATTAAACAAACATATATGCAATATTTAGTACATACATGCACAATAGCATAAATAATAAAGTAATTAAGAACAATGGCAATTGTTTGATGCACTTGTTCCGATGATACATTATGTATACATATATATATATATATATATATATATATATACATATATATATATATATCCTAATATATAATCGCCTTATCGTGTCTGTCTGTCTCTCTGTAATGGAAATCCCGCGGCGACCAATCAGCGATCGGAGCAGGATTTGAATCATGCACCCACCGCTACCGTCGGGAGGTCAGCGGCCGCTGATCTGCCGACGGTAGCTGCGGGCCATCTCCTGCCGCACGGAGGTCAGCGGCGACGCAGCCGGGAGATGACCGGCGTCAGCTGGTCATCTCCCGGCTGCCAACAGCGGAAGAACCCTGACTGGTGCTAGCGATCTAGCTCAGTGTGACACGCAGCAGCGACCAGGCCCCTGCTGTGAAATGACTGATCCTGTCACGGAGGTCAGCGGTGACGCAGCCGGGAGATGCAGTACCCCGACTGGCGCTAGTGATCTCGCTCAGTGTGACAATCACACCAGCGACCACGTACTGACGCTCCAGTGATCCCTACCAGGTCGCATCATTTTCTGAATCTCTGGAGCGTCGCAAAGTGTGATGGTACCTGACTGATTGCTGGTGAGGTGTCACACGTGCAGTATATTGAACGAAGCCGCGTCGCTGATTGGGGAAAATCCTATGTATTCATTGCATTATTTTTAAATCTTTATAAATAAAGTACATATATATTCTAGAATACTCGATGCGTTAGAATCGGGCCACCATCTAGTATATGTATATATATATCTATATATATGTATATATGTATATACTGTATATCTGTATATATTATATATATATATATATATATATAAATACAGATATATACAGGGGTTGGAAAAAATAATGGAAACACCTAACATTTTGGCATGATAATCTTCAAACATGTTATAAACATGCAAACTGTGACATATGTTAATGTTTCGTAAATGATTATTTGTGTTAAGTGATCTGTGTATGTAAATTAACTGTTTGAACCTGATACCAATGTCAGACCTTTCGGATTTTCAAAAAGGCCAAATTGTTGCTGCACGTATGGCAGGCGCTAGTGTAACAGAAAGTGCTCGAATGCTTGGCGTGTCAAGAGGTACTGTCTCCAAAGTAATGACTGTGTTTAAAAGAGAAGGAAAAATGTCCTCAGCAAAGCACAGGTCCGGCCGAAAGTCGAAGGTGACTGAGAGAGACCGTCAGACTCTAACTAAAGCGAATTGTGAGAGAGGATCGCAAGACCACGGCTCTGAAAATCACTGCTGAGCTCAATGAACACATACAGAACCCAGTTTCCATGAAAACTGTTCTTCGGGAGCTGCACAAATCTGGATTCCATGGAAGTGCTGCAATTAGAAAACCACTGCTCTCAATGACAAATGTTTCCAAGCGTTTAGAGTGGTGTAGAAACCTCTAGAATTGGTCCCTCGAGCAGTGGAAACGTGTGATATTCTCAGACGAATCATCGTTTACTCCATTTTCCAACCTCCGGCCGAGTGTACGCTTGGAGACAGCCGAAAGAAGCATTCCATCCAGACTGCGTTCTCCCAACCGTAAAACATGGGGGAGGTTCTGTGATGATCTGGGGTGCTATTTAGTGGAGATCCGCCGGGCCAATGATATCACCTTGTATGAATCCATACCTCGGAGAATTGAGGCTGTAATCGCCACAAAAGGTGTACCTACACCATATTAAACTAACTTTTGTTGATTTTTCCAGGTTTTTCCATTATTTTGTCCAACCCCTGCATATGTATATTTATGCAGTATATATATAATGTTTGTTTATTCATTCATAGCCGTAACAACCATACCTTTTTATTTTCAAATAAGTTTGCTACATTAGGTACTTTTCATTGTGCAAAATGGATTGCGATTGTTTGACTGCCGTATTACTGTTCAAATACTCTCCTTCTGAATATGGCCTAATAGAAAGAAGTCACCGCTTCTTTATTTTTTATCCACTCCTGGTTTAGTCTTACAACTGGTGTGAAAAACTGGGCACACACCTGCAGTGGTCATGTGAACTATAGATGTGACATTCCCACTGCAACCTGTCAACAAAAAGTGGGTGTAGCATGACATAGACATTGATAGATCTGCAGCCTATGAAATGAAAGAAAAGTTTCCTCCCCTTCCAAGAGCCATAACTTTTTTATGCTTTCATCAATGTAGCCATTTGAGGGCTTGTTTTTTGCAGCACAAGCTGGACTTTTGAATGATAACATAAGTGCTATTCCACAATGGTTTTATGTTATTTTATTTACCATGTTTACTATATGGTAAAACTGACTTGACAGTATGATTTCGCTGGTCGGTAGGAGTTTGTAGATACCAAACATGTATGTTTTTACTTTTGTCTAAGTGGTGAAAAAATTGCAAAATTTGAAAAAAATGAACAGCATGTCAATTGTTGGGACTCTTTTTTTTTAAAGTTTTTCACCCATTACCCTATATACTCAAGTATACGCCGACCCGAGTATAGCCGAGGCCCCTAATTTTACCCTCCAAAACTAGGGAAACTTATTGACTCGAGTCTAAGCCTGGGGGGGGGGAAATGAAACAGAATCTCATCACGGTATACAGCCCCTCTCATTATGATAAATGGCCCCCCATTACTGGTATATAATCCCCCATCACTGGTATATAGGACCTCCATCACTGGTATACAGTTCCCCCCCATCAGAGGTTACAACCCCCATCAGTGGAATACAGCCCCCCATCAGTGGTATATACAGGCCCCCCTCAGTGGTATATACAGGTTCCCCCATTAGTGATATATACAGGCCCCCCATCAGTGATATATACAGGCCCCCCATCAGAGGTTATAGCCCCCATCAGTGGTATATACAGCCCCCCATCAGTGGTATATACAGGCCACCTGTCAGTGGTATATACAACACCCCATTAGTGGTATATACAGTTCCCCCCTCAGTGGTATATACAGGCCCCCCCATCAGTGATATATACATGCCCCCAATCAGTGGTATATACAGGCCCCCATCAGAGGTTACAGCTCCCATCAGTGGTATATACAGTCCCCCATCAGTGGTATATACAGGCCCCCATCAGAGGTTAAAGCCCCCATCAGTGGCATATACAGCCCCCCATCAGTGGTATATACAGGCCTCCCCTCAGTGGTATATACAACCCCCATTAGTGGTATATACAGTTCCCCCCTCAGTGGTATATACAGGCCCCCCATCAGTGATATATACATGCCCCCAATCAGTGGTATATACAGGCCCCCCATTAGAGGTTACAGCTCCCATCAGTGGTATATACAGTCCCCCCATCAGTGGTATATACAGGCCCCTATCAGTGATATATACAGGCCCCCCATCAGTGGTATATACAGGCCCCCCATCATGGTATATACAGGCCCCCCCATCAGTGGTATATACAGGCCCCCCATCAGTGGTATATACAGGCAGGCCCCCCAGTGGTATATACAGGCCCCCCCAGTGGTATATACAGACCTCCCAGTGGTATATACAGGTCCCCCTTGCTGCTGCACACCTGTAAAATAATAGCTCATTCATACTTATACCTCTCGCTCTGTCACCGCTCTGTCACCACGCCTCCTCTGGTCTTCCTGCTTATACCTGGCAGGCGCAGCAGCGATGATGTCATTGCTTCTGCACCGGTCACATGACGCCGGGTACAAGCAGGAATAAGACTGGAGGACGCGCGGTGACAGAGCGACAGGGATAAGTATGAATGAGCTATTAGAGCAAAAAAGAGAAGGCGGCACTTACCGGAATACACAGGATAGTCCTTTATTCCAAGAACTCGTGGAAAAACAGGGTGCAGGGAGGGGGCACGAAGGGCCAACGGACTACAACGCCGTTTCGCGACGCGTGCCGCTTCTACGGGTCCAACGCGAAACGGCGTCGTAGTCCGTTGGCCCTTCGTGCCCCCTCCCTGCACCCTGTTTTTCCACGAGTTCTTGGAATAAAGGACTATCCTGTGTATTCCGGTGAGTGCCGCCTTCTCTTTTTTGCTCTTCAAATGCTGGTGCTTTGGCAGTGCACCGCCGGTTGGGAACACGCCATAACTGGAGGATTATCCGGACCTGACAGAAGTAACGCTAAGTGCCACGTTCATCTCACTTTTCAATGAATGAGCTATTATTTTACAGGTGTGCGGCAGCAAGGGGGGCCTGTATATATCACTGGGGAGGGGCACTGACATAGTGCAATGTAATATGCACCGCTCCCCTGCCGCTGATGGACAGGGGGATGCAGTCCATATTGCATTGCACTAATGAGCGGGGCCACGTGACCGCCCGCTCCTATTGCAGCCTCCTCCAGCTCCTGATCACCGCCCCCCCACTGAGCCATCACTGTGACTCGAGTATAAGCCGAGGGGGGAACTTTTCAGCACAATTTTTGTGCTGAAAAACTTGGCTTATACTCGAATATATACAGTAACTTTAATATAATCATGAAGAAACACTGCAAAAATGCAGGTGTGTAAAACTGTGCATTATTGGGTGAAGATTTAGGCTACCTTCACGCTATGCAAATTTTCTGTGGATTTTTGCAGTTGTGCTTTTTTGGACGTGTACGACATACAAAAGCGCAATTGCATTCATACAGCTCGCTTTTTTCTGTGCACTTTTCCCAAGCCCATTTTAACATGTGGGCTATGGGAAAAGAGCACATAAAAAAATGCAAAGAATTGACATGTCTATGTTATGTATGTTTACAGCGTTAAAAAATGCGCAAAAGAGCAACATATGAATGCATTTCTGCAAAACCCATAGGTTTTGCTGGACTGCATATCCAGAAATGGTTTCACTGCATTTACGCACATGCAAGAAAGCACAGTAAAAATGACGGAAAATTCAGTAAATACGCACCATGTGAACGTAGCCTAAGTGTATTTTTGTAAAGAAAAAAGCCTCTCCTCTCCTCTTTTAGCCAGGCATTGATTTGACTCAAAAACACATGGCGAAAAATGCTACATTTCGGCAGGGAAAAATGCAGCATAAATGATTAAAAATGCATTGGTTGCATTTTCTTGGCAAAAGGTGCAGATTTGGTGCAAAAGTTACTACACCAAATACTCAACATGCGTACATAGCTTTAGATCACAATATCAGAGTTTGACAGCACGATACAAGGTTTGACATAGGTTAACAAGTGCAGGTTGATCTTCGATCCACCTACACCTGTTATGGCCACTTTACATGTCCCGATATCAGCGTCCAACTCCGACCAAAAGTCACGTGGTTCATGTGTTGGCCCCGATATCGTTCGTGCGTTGTATAGTTTAAACATCCAATACGATGCACGGACGAGGCCAAAACAATATCGGGGATCGAATGAGCATGCGCTCCAACGGCCCGATATTGGATGGAGATTGGAGCAGGATCGTGCGTGTAAACGCCCAACTACGATGTGCAGTACAATGTCCCTTATTCTCTCCCATGTTAAATGGTCGTTCCTGGGTCGGCCGTTCAAGGGGGGCGTAGACATCACTGGTGCATTGCACGCCGATATCGCGCTGTGTAAATCTCTGATGCGATCTTCAAAATCTGGCCCGAAAAAGCGCGCTCCCGCGGCATTGGATCCAATATCGGACCGACATTGGGACGTGTAAAGTGGCCATTAGGCTGGTTTCACACTGCAGTTTTTTCCGTGATCAGGTTCGATCAGGTTTGTGTGCCAAAACCAGAAGTGTCTCCAAAACTCAGAACAGGTGTCAATCTTTCAATTATAGTTTTTCTCTGCAAGTTCCTCTCCTGGCTCCCTCCCAAATTTTGGCACACAAACCTGATCGAACCTGATCAGGAAAAAAACGGCAGTGTGAAACCAGCCTCAGGCTGGCTTCACACCACGGTACGATCAGGTCCGGGGCTGTCCGGGGAGAACCTGACAGCCCTGGACCCGATTTGCAAAAAGAACCGGAGGGGAACTAGGCCCTCCGGTCCTGTTTGTAGCCGGATGTATCAGATCGCAGCTGTGGTAGCTGTCCTCTGCTGACATGGTGCTGAACCACTTCACAGGGGACAGCTCCCTGGTGCTGAAGTTCAGCGTAGCTCACGCTGAACTTCAGCCACCGGTGTCCGGTTGCCGGATTGTCCCGAATCCTGGAGGATCCGATTTGGGAAGATTTTTCGCCCAGGACACAAAAACTTTGCAAGCAACATTTTTGTGTCCAGGAGGAAAATCAGAATACACCCGGATCCTCCCGGACAGATGAAAACCAGATGGCAGATAGCTGCCATCCGGCCAAATAGGGCTGTATAATGTTAAAATCAGGTCCGGGGCTGTTAGGTTCACCTGATTGACCTGATTGTACCGTGGTGTGAAGCCAGCCTTAGATGCACATATCGACTGATCAGAGCAGCCAACATGTGTGGGGAATGATGGCAGCTCAGCACATGAGCTTGCTTCAGGGACATGACCAACAATGTACTTAAATATGATTGGTCGTAAAGGAGTTAAATGGAGAACACCTTTTTAAGGATTTTTCACAAAATTGTAATGGAACGTCATTATGAGTGGGCCAGAGATGTCCATGCTTGACCTCATCTCCAAAAATTGTCTAAGGGACTGCTAGAGAAAGCAGAGTAGGACTTCACTATTTCCATTAGTCTCATAAATAATGAATAGACCTAAGGTCAAACAGTAAGTCTGGACCCAAGAAGATGGGCCTCTCAACTCAACTCTTTAGACAGCTATGGTCCCTTTACACGCGGCCACAGGAAGGTAGACACCGGCAGGCATCGGACACAATTGTGCCTGTTGCCTTGAAAAGACCACGATGTGGCGGCGTGTAATTCAGGACTTTCTTTCCTTCAGGGAAGACAATAGGAAGGAAAGTCCTGAATTACACGCCGCCGCATCATGGTCTTTTCAAGGCGACAGGCACAATTGTGTCCGATGCCTGCCTGTTTCTACCTTCCTGTGGCCGCGTGTAAAGGGACCATTAGTTCTTACACTAGGAGTCAGAGGAATAATAGGGTGTAATTGATCAATTATGTCAGAAAAGTTGCCTTCCTTTTAACAAATAAATATTTACTCATTTACATTATAATACCCCATAGAAAAGAGGTGTAATTATATAATTTCAAGATGACATTCTTTCCTTATTATTCCCCTCCCCCCCACCATTGTCAGGTAGCATTTCTCAATTTTCTCTTCCAGGATATTATATCTTGGCATTCCTGTCCATAAGGATCTTTTCTTAAGGTATTACATTTTTCACTTTCAAAAATTGCAGCTTCTCCTTCTCTATGCCTGCAGTACAGTACAAGAAAGATGGCTCCTCCACTTAAACAGAGAGGCACCTTTCCTTTAATATGCTATAAAGCTGTCACAACTGAGATTAAAAGGAATTTGTCACCAGGCTTTTGCGATACTGCCAGCCCCCATCAGTCATCTATAGAAGGGGGAGATATTATGTTGCAGAAGGAATAATATGAGGAAGTGCCCTGCAGCTTATTTATTTTCCAGTATTCATGCTTTCTTTGCTGTGAAGGGGTAATATGCGCTATGCTAGAGCCACAGGTCACAGCAATAGGAGCACCACTGTGCCTCTACGGGCCTATTTTCTTCCTTTAATCCATTATAGTGACATCTTTTCCCCTAGTAAAAAACACACACAGCCCAGCTGATCAAATGATAAATTGACTTTTCAAGCCATTCTACTCTCTTCCAGTTTACTACTCACTTTATACAATATACAGTATATGTGAATTAGCAATAAGTAGGATACAGAATTATAGTATAAACAATTGGGCAACTGTCGTTATCATCGTTTGTAGATGTATTGCTGTTAATATTGTTATGTGTTATATAAGCACCTTATCTTTTATCTTAATGCATCTAACCCTTCCTTACCAATGACGTATACAGTATTTATGTTATCGGTAGCATCCCTGCACTTGTGCCTCTAACAGCCGTCAGTGAGTCGGAAATCCACCCATTGCTGTTATCCAGTTAAATACTGCTTTCAATCTCTGACAGCAGCATTTATCAAATACTGACAGGAAGCATTCTTTGGCACCCTGTCACATGATCGCAGGGTGCCAATGGGTTGCCAAGACAGCCATGGATCAACTGATTACCCCCTTGCCTGTCATTACGATTGTGAGGAGTTGACCACTGATTAAAGACTGGTTGACCAATGGCTGTAGAGCAAACTTTTAACAGCACAGACCACTGGTTACATTGTTACTGTAGTTACTAGATGGGTGTCCAATGCTATCGTGTTGGGAGTGCGATGAAATCACTATGGGGTGGGCTTTGTTGTGCTGGAAATGGCAGTTGTCTCTCCCCTGTGTGCTGTATTCTCCCCTTTGTGCTCTCTCCTATGAGCTGTCTTTCACCCTGGTACACTCTCCCACTGTGTGCTGTCTCTCTGTCCCCTGTGCTGTCTTGTCTCATTGTGTGCACTCTCTTTTGAGTTGTATCCCCCCTGTGTACTGTCTCTTTCCCCTGTGTGATCGCTCTTTCCCCTGTGTGGTCTCTCTTTCCCCTGTTTGCTCTCTCTTCCCTGTGCTCTCTCTTCCCTCTGTGCACACTCCTTCCCCTGTGCACTCTCTCATCCCCCATGCACACTTACTTCCCACTGTGCACTCTCTCTGCATCCCTGTGCATTGTCTCTGCTCCCCTGCAGGCTCTCTCTCCCCTGTGTGCTGTCTCTGCTCCCCTGTTCATTTCCTCTGCCCCCTGTGTGCTCTCTCTGCCTCTGTGCACTCTCTTTTACCCTTGTGTGCTTTGTCTTCCCTTTTGTCTTGTGCATGCTCTCTTACCTCTGTTCGCTCTCTCTCCCCCTGTGCACTGTATCTCCCCGTGTACACTGTCTCTGCCCCCTATGCACTGTCTATGTCCCCCTGTGCACTCTCTCTCCCCCCAGTCTGCTCTCACAAAATCCCAACTCACCCCCTTTTGTCCCATTAAAATAAAGCAATAAAAAAAATTAAAAAGGCTCCCTGTTCACTCTCTTCACCCTGTACGCTCTCTCTCACAAAAGCCCAAATCACCCCCCTTTTGTCCCATTGAAAATAAAGCAATTTTAAAAAAAACACATGTATGGTATTGCTGAGTTCAGAAGTCTATCAACATCTACTATATAATCGTTAGGGATGGGCGAATTCCTCGCTACTATTCGGGACTCGCCCGAATAGTAGCGGACTCGGGGGACTCACTACTCGCCGAGTTTCCTTAGGAATTACTCGGGGGTAGCGAGTCCCTGTACTTTTGAGGTGTATCTATACAGATACACTACAAAAGTACCCTAAACGTTAATGTAAGGGGTTAAAAACAATAAACATTAATACTCACCTCCTGTACTCCTGGACCGGGACCGGGACCGAAGACCTCTGGCTGTTACAGGAACTCCGAGACCACCGGGAGAAGATGGGGAAAAGGACCTTGCAGTTCAGCCAATCAGCATTCGGCTAGCAGTCACATGGGTTTGTCCTGTGACCGCAGTGCAACCGCGTCACAACCCATGTGACCGCTAGCCGAATGCTGATTGGCTGAACTGCAAGGTCTTTTTCCCCATCTTCTCCCGGTGGTCTCGGAGGTCCTGTAACAGCCAGAGGTCTTCGGTCCCGGTCCAGGAGTACAGGAGGTGAGTATTAATGTTTATTGTTTTAAACCCCTTACACTACAAAAGTACCCTAAAAGTTAATGTATCTGTATAGATACACTGCAAAAGTACAGGTTACTACTCGGACTCGCTGGACTCACAATGAGTACCGAGTCTCGGACCCGGACTCATTAGAGTCCAGCGAGTCCGAGTATTTCAGGATTCGCCCATCCCTAATAATCGTCTAATGTTCTCTGTCTGTCACGGAAATCGGGCGCTAGCGCTCATTGGTCCGCCCGCCCAGGCTTGACCAATCAGCGACCCAGGATTTCTGTACACAGAAAGAGACAGAACAAAAGATGCCACAGCGAACTCCCGTCGCCGCCTCACCGCAACCTCATGGACACTAACCCCCGACACAAGCCGCCCACTGACACCGGGGACCGGGGGCTGCCGGGGTCAGGGCTTCCAGGGTACAGGGAGCAATGGGAGCGCGCATCGTGTGGCTCCTCCACACTCTCCTCCTTCCTATGGCCGCACAGTCTGTCACCGCCCCTTGGAGCCTCTGCACACACATTCCATGCCTGCCAGGGGCGGTGACAGACTGTGCGGCCATAGGAAGATCCCGGGTGTCAGCCGCCTCCTGTCAGTGCAGCTGGGTGGCAGCAGCACATGCCAGCCAGGGCCCAGCTGCACTGACAGGAGGCGGCTGACACCCGGGATCATCCTGCACACCGCCGCCACTGCGTCCGCCTCCTCCACACCTAGCTCTGCTGACACCGCGTTAAGCACCAGGGACATGAGGGCCAGCACTGGGACTGCTAGGGGATGGAGAGGTGAGAGCCAGTGTCTGTGTGTGTGGCTGTGAGTATGAGTCTGTGTGTGTCAGTGTCTGGGTGTGTGTGTCTGGCTGTGGGTGTGAGTCTGTGTGTGAATGTGTGTGGGTGTGAGTCTGTGTCTAGGTGTGACTCTGTGTGTGGGTGTGAGTCTGTATGTGGGTGTGAGTCTGCCCCTTCCTCCCCCTGCCTGTGCTGCTTTGTCCTCTGTGTTCCTCCCCGCCAGCTGCTCTGTGCTCCGTCCTCCCCCGTCCGCTCCATCCTCCCCCTGTCTGTGCCGATCCATCCTCCCCCACCCCACCGCTTCCCACTCCTTCCTTTGTCCTCCTCCCCTCTGCCACTCCATCCTCCGTCCTCCCCCTGCGTGTGCTGCTCCATCCTCCCCCACCCTGCCGCTTCGTCCTTCGCCCTCCTCCCCCCTGCCACTCTGTGTTCCATCCTCCCTCTGCCACTTTGTCCTCTCCCTGCCTGTGCTGCTCCATCCTCCCTCACCCCACTGCTTCCTCCTCCTTCCATTGTCCTCCTCCCCTCTGCCACTCCATCCTCCGTCCTCCCCCTGCCTGTGCTGCTCTGTCCTCCCCCACCCTGCCTCTTTGTTCTTCATCCTCTTCCCCCCGCCGCTCTGTGCTCCGTCCTCCCCCTGCCACTCCATCCTCCCCATGCCTGTGCCACTCCATCTTCCCCCACCCCACCACTTCCTCCTCCTTCCTTTGTCCTCCTCCCCTCCACCACTCCATCCTCCATATTCCCCCTGCCTGTGCTGCTCCGGCCTCCCCCACCCCGCTGCTTTGTCCTCCATCCTCCTCTCCCCCGCCGCTCTGTGCTCTGTCCTCCCCCTGCCGCTCCATTTTCCCCCTGCCTGTGCTACTCCATCCTCTCCCACCCTACCACTTT
The DNA here is from genome assembly GCA_033576535.1 of Allobates femoralis. Lineage (NCBI taxonomy): Eukaryota > Metazoa > Chordata > Amphibia > Anura > Aromobatidae > Allobates > Allobates femoralis. The sequence continues at coordinate 585,690,443 of JARQOC010000003.1, forward strand.
CTCCTCCTTCCTTTGTCCACCTCCCCTCCACCACTCCATCTTCCGTCCTCCCCCTGCCTGTGCAGCTCCGGCCTCCCCCACCCTGCCACTTTGACTTCCGTCCTGCTCCCCCCCACCGCTCTGTGCTCCGTCCTCACCCTGCCGCTCCGTCCTCCCCCTGCCTGTGCTGCTCCATCCTCCCCCATCCCACTGCTTCCTCCTCTTTCCTTTGTCCTCCTCCCCTCCAGAACCCACTCCATCCTCCGTCCTCCCACTGCCTGTGCTGCTCCATCCTCCCCCACCCAGCCGCTTCGTCCTCCTCTTCTTCCCCCCCGCTGCTCTGTGCTCAATCCTCCCCCTGCCGCTCCGTCCTCTCCCTGCCTGTGCCGCTCCATGCTCCCCGCCTCACTGCTTCCTCCTCCTTCTTTTGTCCTCCTCCCCTCCGCCACTCCATCCTCCATCCTCCCCCTGCCTCTGCTGCTCCGGCCTCCCTCACCCCACTGCCTCATCCTCTGTCCTCCTCCCCCCGCCGCTCTGTGCTCCACCCTCCCCCTGCTGCTCCGTCCTCCCCCTGCCTGTGCTGCTCCATCCTCCCCAACCCTACTGCTTCCTCCTCCTTCCTTTGTCCTCCTCCCCTCTGCCACTCTATATTCCATCCTCCCCCTGCCTGTGCCGCTCCATGTTCCCCCACCCCACCACTTCCTCCTCCTTCCTTTGTCCTCTTCCCCTCCGCCACTCCATCCTCCGTCCTCCCCCTGCCTGTGCTGCTCTGTCCTCCCCCACCCTGCTGCTTTGTCCTTCGTCCTCCTCCCCCGCCGCTCTGTACTCGTCCTCCCCCTGCCGCTCTGTCCTCTCCCTGCTTGTGCCGCTCCATCCTCCCCCACCGCTTCCTCCTCCTTCCTTTGTCCTCCTCCCCTCCTCCACTCCATCCTCTGTCCTCCCTCTGCCTGTGCTGCTCCATCCTCCCCCGCCCAACCGCTTCCTCCTCCTTCCCTTTTCCTTCTCCCCTCTGCTACTCCATCCTCCGTCCTCCCCCTGCCTGTGCTGCTCCATCATCCCCACCCTGCTGCTTCATCCTCTGTCCTCCCGCCCTGCTGCTCTGTGCTCCGTCCTCCCCCTGCCACTCCGTCTCCTCCCCCTGCCTGTGCTGCTCCATCCTCCTCCACCCTGCCGCTTCGTCCTCTGTCCTCCTCCCCCCTGCGCTCCTGTGCTCCGTCTTCCCCCTGCCACTCCGTCCTCCCCTTGCCTGTGCTGCTCTCAACCTCCCCCACCCTGTCTGCTAACCTCCTCCGTCCTCCATCCTCCTCCCCCTGCGGCTCCTTCCTCCATCCTCCTCCCCCCTGCCACGCCGTCCTCCCCCCGCCGCTCCATCCTCAAAGTCCTTCCCTATTCAGCTCTCACCGCCTTCCCCATGCAATCCCTATTTCTATATTCTTGAATACCCGATGCGTTAGAATCGGGCAACCATCTAGTATTATATAAATTAATGGGATTGGTAAATTGCATAATGAGAAAATTATGAAAACTCCAAAATTATGTTTATTTTTTTATCATAAAATTGCAATAAAATGTGATCAAAACATTGTATTTGTCACAAAATGGTATCCTTAGGAATGCTAGCTCAGAGTACAAAAAATAAGCTATCGCACATACCAGATACAGAAAGTAAGAAAGTTGTTCCATGTCTTGGAAAATGGCTATGAAAACAACATTTCTTTTTTTTACAAACGTTTTAATTTTTTCTCACAATTGAAATAAAAAAAAGGATACATATTTGGTGTGGACGTACTCATACTGACCTGGGGAATCATACTACAAGGTAAGCTTTATCATATGTTTAATATGATAAAGAAAAAAAAACATTGTGGAATTGCATTTTATTTTACAATTTCACCACAATTGGAAGGAACGAATGGTATAATTCAAAAATACAACTTGTCCTGCAAAAAACAAGCCCCAATATGGCTATGTGGTCAGAAAAACAAAACAGTTATGGCTCTTTGAAGAACGGAGGGAAGAAAAAGCAGAAAATCACCTGGGGGTGGGGGTGAAGCGGGTTACTATGACTTTCATGCTTAACGCAATATACAATGCACTTGTTACATTAGATGTGATAAGATAAATGATAATGATTGTACCGTGTTAGCCAGTATATAGAAAAATACAGTATTAGAATCTGAGAGTCCTCAGTGGTTGGAACCTTTTAATGGCTAACTAAAAAGATGGTAATAATAAGCAAAGCAAGCTTTCAAGACTCTATGGTCTCTTCATCAGGCTTAATGACAACTTCTGAAGACAAACATATACTGTACAAACACAGGGTAGGATGATGCAGTAAATGCGACAGGTGACGTAAAGCAGTCAGTCTTGGGAGGGGGAGGGAGCTGAGGAGGTAAAATCAGAGTTCCGAGATAAAAGACACAGATTGTTTTATTGTTCTTTGAATAGCGGTTTGTCGAGACCTGAAAACTCCTCAATGAAGGTAGTGATAGTTTTAGGGGGAAAGAGCACATTGCAGACACCAAGCTAGGAAATGGTTTGTAATTAACTAGGCCCTGCAAGCAGGGAGGCGGTATGGAGAAAATTTCTCTAAAGGTTAAGTAGTAGGATATTAAGGAAGGATATAGACAATTGCTTGTTGGGAAGTGGATAGTGAGAAGTAAGAAACTGAGAGGACAAGGTTGCACAAAGGTGTGCTAAGGATGGACTCCTTCCTTATGTATAGTAGGGATTCTAGGTTCTTGCACCATCTAACAGTATCGTCACATGCTGCAATCTCGCCTGGAGATCATAAAGGCGATATGTCACCTCTGAGCAATCGCTTTGAAATTGCCTCAAGGTTGCGGCGTGTGATTGGGCAATTTCCCGGCAATAAATCGCCTCTCGTCTGTCGCCTGATTACTGAACAGTGCTCAGTAATTAGCCGAAATCGTTAAGGTGAGGTTTCCGTGTTGTGGAGTGTGATCGGACGATAGTGATGGAAAGAGCGTCACCTACGATTTTCCGTAGGCGTGCCACAGCGTTCTGGAGTCTGCGCCCTGTCTGCGATGATTAATGGTGGCTACTGTGTTCCCATTGGCTGTCAGTTCACAGGGCGCCATATTTGAAGAGCTGTCTGTTCAGCACCACACACATATTCAGCTACACAACCGTACGCAAACACAGTTCAGTTAGGCGCGCCATAGAAGAGCGCAAGCTATGTCATTCGCATGTATTAATCTGCGCTGTGTTGAGTATAGTGCCACATGCCACCTCAGATGTTGGCCTACACATTGTACATCTGCTCGTTCATCCCTGCCTGCCAGGTGCCTGCCCCTCTTCTGCACATAGCACTACAGTCATGGCGGTCGCACAGCGCGCTGCCACATAGGGAAGGTCCAAATGTTCATAGTGTTGTTTGTAGGTTAGCCGCAATCACCTACAAACGCACACCTAGCCATTGTTACTGTAATCCACTGTAATGCACAAGGCCGCTCCTGTGCGACACTTTAGTGGCTCGAAAATGTGTGGCAGGAGCCACAATTGACGACTCGAGTGTTTATTTGTGCCAAATTCCGACAAACAATGGCGTCATGTATTAGCCAGCCTTCCAGAGCAGGCTGACCAATCGTGACGCTGTTGTGTTGTCCAATGAGCATGTATGGGGCGCGGTATAAACCACTGTGGCACGCCTATGTCCTCCCACATTGCCTTTGAGCTTGTGACGTGTGAAGCGGCGATGGAATTAGTCAGGATTGCTTCCGCTGTACGTGAGGTTATTTCCGGAGTGACACATCGGCTTACTTTCAGGGCGCAATTGCGGCGTGTGAAGCTGCTATCGGCGATCTGAGCCGACCATGAAAAATGTCCATGCGCACGTTAGATTGCCTCATATTGCCAGGCGAGATTGCGGCGTGTGACGGTACCATAAAAGTGTTTGACCCATGAGGAAATTGTCTACAAAACATACACACACCCTGTGGAACCCATTTTTTTAGCGAATTAAATTTTGAATGACACTGGAGCTGGTTATGGCTGGGCTAGCTAAGGTTTGTTGTCCTAGGTATAAACGCCGAAACCATACTTAAGACACCTCAAGGAGGAAGCTGCAATCAATTCACGGAAAGTGTTTGCACTCACCAATCACATCCCATTTCTATGGGGGAACTATAATTTATGATATTTTATGATAATATCCCTGAATACGTCACCATTACTTTTTATAGACAACAAGAGGATTGATCCCGGCAGATTTGGACCCTGATCAACCTTACAAACAATTATCCTCAAGCTTGGATCCAACACACAAAGCGATTGAAGTTTTCCCCAAACCCCGTTCCTCATTTATATTAAGTGAGACAGCAAAAAAACCTCCTACCCTTATATTCAGTGATCAATTTTTTTATCTATTTTATGATGTTAGTTCATTTTTAAACAGAAACCTTTCTCTACTGTTATTTTATATGTGTAATGAATTTGTACCTTAAACCTTATTAAAATTTTGATTCACTTTTTAAAATCTGATTGTATTATTGATGAATGGTGAAATGTAACAGTTGCGCTGATGGCCACTTTACACACGGCAACAGGTAGATAGAAAATGGCAGGTGTCGGAGACAATTGTACCTTTTACCTTCAAAACACCTTGAAGTGGCTGCGTGTAAATCAGGTATCTGCAAGGTGTTTTGAAGGTAAAAGGTACAATTGTCTCCGACACCTGCCGTTTTCTATCTACCTGTTGCCGCGTGTAAAGTGGCCATTAGTCCTACAGATTTAAACCATTTTTTTTAGCTTTTATAGTTACCCAAGTGACACAAACCTAAGTGATCCTTAGCAGCCTACACATATTTTTTGAAAGTATTCAAAAGTAGATACTTAAATCAGCATGAGAGTTATGATTTTGTAACCAAGACATTTTCAAAAGATGCCATCTCTTTACGTGCATAAGAGAAATTAATGGCATCTATTACTGTATAAATGTACTTATTATTTACATGGACTTGTAGATACAATACAAAACTTATTGTATATACACATAAAACTAAACAATTTTTGTACTCACCAATTTCAGGAGGAAGACATGTTATTTTGTTCTGTGACATATCCAAAATTTTCATATCTTCAAATGTCTGAATATAGTCTGGAATGGTATCTATGAGGGTTTTATGAATATGCCATTCTTGCAGGTATGTCTGTTCTCTTATGTATTCAGGGAGCTCCTGAGCAGGGAAAAAAAAATTAGATTTGCAAGTTTATCCATATCAACAAAAGTGTAATTTACTTCATGTATGTTCCCTTTTGAGGAGTCTTATTACCAATGTGAATACAACAATCAGGCATGACAATAAAAACAATTACAAATAAAAGGAGTATCATTTGTTGTCTAGTTAATAAAGGCACAAAAAGTGATTTATTCAAAAGTTGCAGCCATAGTGAATTTTTCCACAATTTTAGAAAATTTTGGCCACACCATATACAAATGCAAAGCAACCACAATGATTTAAACCAGAGGTCCCCAATGTCAGTCCTCGAGGGCCGAACCAGTGCAGGTTTTCAGGATTTCCTTACTATTGCACAGGGATTGGAATCATTGCCTGCTGTACAATACTAAGGAGATCCTGAAAACCTGCACTGGTTCGGCCCTCGAGGACTGACATTGGGGACCTCTGATTTAAACTAATCACTTGGCTTAATTAGCAAGTGGTAAGCCAGTAGTTGATGGTGCAAACAGAAAGAAATGTATTCATATAGATCTATCACTACAATGACAGGTTTTAAGCAGTGTTCTTTGTATGTAGTGGTCAGTAACTACTGTGAGGTAGCAAACAGCTAGGTTGTAAATGGCCATTATGTATCACAGAGGTGTAGGCCCTATGCAATGTAAACACAGAATGTCTACTCTGGGACTTGTAGTACCTCAAATCTTGTTTCATATATTAGGGGTTGGGGTTACAGGTTAGCAAGAGGGCTGGGCTTCGGGATACCATCGTATGCTGGAAGATAGTAAGGAAGGCATTTGGCCTTCCCTTCCAGATCTCTGAACATATGCCAATATTTGGTCACCCGGAATTTCCCCAGGGAACGGAAATCACAAAAGCAATAGGACAAGCAGATGATAGCATGAGGAAAGCGGTGGATAATATGCATACAAAGTTTAAACGATCGCTGAGCTCACAAAAAATCATGGACAAATTCCTTATAGAAAGCAGACACTTTCTACAAGTCATGCAAGTCCATTCTTTTTGCCTATCTGGACTTCGCAGGTTATTTAATGAAGTGGGAATGCATAATCTTGATAATAGAGTAAATCTGAACATCCAGAATGTGAATGTGGCGCCACTGCACTACCACCTTTGGCCAGTAGGGGAGCTCCAGAGACACCAGAGATTTCCCTAGAGATAAAACACCGGTCTGAGGTAGATTTTCAGACAGTTGGAGCCAGGAGCTCAGAGTGACAGGAGCTGCATTGAGTTCCTGAGGACTGACTGACAATTTTCTAGGGCCAAGCCATCGGTCTGAGGAGGAGAAAACTGATAAGAGGAACACTTTCAGAATCGGGTAGCATCATTATCTACCCCAGATAAAAAGCGCAGATACGGATACCGGATCCGTGGCTGCATTAGTTATATACAATACAGCAACCGGACAACGTGAGGTAACAACAAGCTTACAGGGCCAGACACAGCAACATACTAAGAGTTCAGCAGTACTCCCGGAGGGGGTAAGCAGAGAGAGACAAAGGACTTAACTTGACTGTTGAGTGGGACCCAGAGAGGACAGATTTGGGCCGGCAGCCAGTTCACACACGGCAGCAGGGCCACACATGAGCATATCCTCAATATACAATACTGTAAGATATAAGTTTCTGAAGTTAAAGCAGAACAAGCTGTTTAAGACTTGGGAGAAATGGACTGGAGATAAAGATATTGCAGAGACAATTCTACAGGGGTTAGAACAGGTTAAACAATCCAGTCTTTGCGAAAGATGGAGGGAGACCTATTTCAAGCTCATGCACACAGCATTATATGGTTTCAGTATTCCATCCTCTCCTAGATTCCCTGACAGGATTAAGTGCTCAACAAGTCTCTGGCACGGGGTCTGGGAATGCAGGGAAGTCACAGAGTACTGGATATAGGATGTGGAACAGGTTCGATCATGTTGGAGAATCCAACTCCCACAAACACCACAAGCCGTTCTTTTTCATAAGTTAAGATCCCGAAAACTCAACCAACAGGAGTTAAAGCAAAGATCCCTAAAAACATTTACACATTCTTAGTTGTAGTCCTACGCAGTTTACTGGGTGTATGGCTTAAACCAAGCATCCCATCGATGGTGATGATAATATCCCAGATGAAACACTTACTGGGAATTTAATTAATAGAGGCGGAAAGCAGCAAGGAAAAATTTACAGGGAAAGTATTTCCGCTGTGGAAAACATTAATTGGTTTTCACTTTAGCCCTCACGAAATATCGAGAATGATCAGTCCCTTCCGCCACACAGAATGGTATTATCATGAGGATCTGAGCAGGACGATATGGGCCTTGGGAACTATTACAGATGTAAAATGTCTGTTAAAGATACAGCATATATTACCATAGAACGTCACGCTTGACTATGCAAAATACAGTAAAAGAGATTATCTTCCTTCCCCTATTACCCTTCTAGGCATTCAGCCTGCCTTTTCTCTCTCTCATTATTTCCCCAAAATTACAAGGCATTGACTGAGATCTATTTATGTATCTATATACTATTTTAAATGCTACACGGACATGTTGCCTAACAAGAAGGATTTGTATATGTACTCTTGGTAATCTACAGTATCATTCTGGATGTTATATCCTATGCTATGTTATCCTATCCTATGTTATGTTCTAAAAATCCAATAAAAAAAAAAATTGTTTCTTGTTTTATACTTTATTCTTCATGCATGGTCCTATTATATGTTTTTACAAAATTTAGGAAGCGCTGATGTTATTATTATTCTGTGTGACAGTGTTTACAGTGGTCTCATTGTAACTACTTCCATGAGCAATGTGCTCAGCACTGGGTAGTGTCCTTTTTTCACACGAGGTGTTTTGGTTCCTAGCCAAAGACGGGACTGGTGACCAGTGCTTTATTACCCAGTGTACACCCTGCAGTGTGACCATCTGCCTTCACAACTCCACACCCTCTATGTTGAATACATGGTCACATTCATGAAATTGAAGGGCTGGTAGGGGTGGTATGCAGTGGTGGTAATCATTTCACCACTGAAGAGAATATTGAAGAGTGGCAGCAGCAGGCTGACATGGAGAGGATGGAGCACCAATGGTTGGCTAAGCCTGAGCATGTTAGCCAGCAAGCTGAAGTGAAACCAACAGGCGCCAGAGAACCTAAAGTCCCTGTTGGAGTTACCCGAGTTCCTCTAGTGTGTTCTAAAAGGGGTGGCCATCCCCTATCTCTTCAGTCCTCTTCTTCAGTGGTGGTAATGATAGAGTGTATTGTGGGGCAGGTGGTGGTGGAGAATGCCCCTGAAGGAGTTACCCCTGTGACCCCCTGAGACCATCCGGGAGCAGCGTACACTAAGGAACTGGCATGTGCATCCTGATCATCAGTGAAAGCTGTGGTGAGAGTGGGAGGCTTCACAAAAGGCCTTGGATTAAAGAGGACTGCCCTAAAAAAGACCTTTTGTTGGATCACTAAACTGTTGTAAGAAATACCCTTGCTAAGACCCTGCATGATGCAGAATACAGAGTTGCAGGCTGATAGCCTCGCCGTTAGTCCTGGAGTTGCCCTATTGGCCAGATAAGAACTGTTTGGCTGGAATTATGACAAGAGCATAGCCTGGATTTTTTGCCTTGTGGTCAGGTAGGCCTTATTTTATTTTTACCCTTCCACAGTTTGGTGGTGATTCTACTTCCCCTTACTGGATTAGCGGGACTGCTGCCTTTGGGCTACACCTCAAAGCCTTAAATGGAATGTGCCCTAAATCGACTGTGCACTAAATGGTCTGTGTCCTACATGGATTGTGTCCTAAATGGACTGTGACCATAATTGACTGTACCCCATTATCTTGATGGCCTGTTCCCCATTTTCATGGACTATGCCGATTCTTGTGGGACTTGCTGGGTGTAATGGACTATTATTTGAAAAGGAGAAAAATTGGAGGACCCGATGTGCCAGATGGGTAATTTATTTGAAGTGTTCAAGAACTGTGAAGGACCCATTCATCATGCTGATGCTTCCTGTGTTGTGCTACTACTACAATGAGAGAATGGAGTCCAATGACTATGCGAAACTCTTGGACTTTGTGCTCCTATTGGCCATATTGGCCTGTTTTAGGGAAAAATGGACTTGAACTATATAGTTCATGGGTCTCAACTCGGTGATAAGAGGGTCAAGACCCCAAATAGAAGAAGGAAAAGACAATTTATAATGTGTCACCTGTGTTTTATGTGAGATTGTATGCATCATGTCTTCCAGGTATCCACCATGGTCGAGGACATCAATGGTTAAGGAGGGGAGGTATGTCAGGGGGTGGGGGGGTCCAGTGCCTCTATGAAGTCTTTGATCCCTAAAGAAATCACTGTTACTGTGTATATTTATATATATATAGGTGTCTTTTAGACTTTTATGAATACTCTATGCTAGGTGCCTATTTGAAAATGATCACTGTTTGTGTAACATATATCTGAAAAAATGACATCAAGTACTAATATGTGATTTTTTTTTAACTCTGCAAGAGAAAAGCTTTTTAAGCTCACTCCTTGTGAGCTGCACTGTTTGGGCATAATAAGAGGTACTTTGATACTCCCCTACAAATGCTGGAGGACAGACCACAGACCTCTGGCCTGAAAGTGTCAGATATGCAAATGCAAGACACTACACACACTCCTGTAGTACAGCACTGGGCAACTGCAGTCCTGAAGGGCCACAAACAGTGGCATGTTTTCAGGATTTCCTTAGCATTTCACAAGGTGTTGGAATCATCACCTGTGCAGGTGATTATATTTCCACCTGTCACCGGAAATGGTTTTCACTTCACAGGTGTGCCCTGTCAGGTTTAATAAGTGGGATTTCTTGCCTTACAAATGGGGTTGGGACCATCAGTTGTGTTGTGCAGAAGTCTAGTGGATACACAGCTGATAGTCCTACTGAATAGACTGTTAGAATTTGTATTATGGCAAGAAAAAAGCAGCTAAGTAAAGAAAAATGAGTGGCCATCATTACTTTGAAAGTGTCCCCAAGTGCAGTTGTAAAAACCATCAAGCGCTACAAAGAAACTGGCTCACATGAGGACCGCCCCAGGAAAGGAAGACTAAGAGTCACCTCTGTTGCAGAGGATAAGTTAATTTGAGTCACCAGCCTCAGAAATCGCAGGTTAACAGCAGCTCAGATTAGAGACCAGGTCAATGCCACACAGAGTTAAAGCTGCAGACACATCTCTACAACAACTATTAAGAGGAGACTTTGTGCAGCAGACCTTCAGGGTAAAATAGCTGCTAGGAAACCACTGCTAAGGACAGTCAAGAAGCAGAAGAGACTTGTTTGGGCTTAAGAACACAAGGAATGGGCATTTGACCAGTGGAAATCTGTGCTGTGGTCTGATGACTCCAAATTTGAGATCTTTGGTTCCAACCACCGTGTCTTTGTGCAACGCAGAAAAGGTGAATGGATGGATTCTACATGCCTGTTTCCCATCGTGAAGCATAGGAGGTGTGATGGTGTGGGGATGCTTTGCTGGTGATACTGTTGGGGATTTATTCAAAATTGGAGGCATACTGAACCAGCATGGCTGCCACAACATTTTGCAGCGACATGCTATTCCATCCGGATTGCGTTTAGTTGGACCATCATTTATTTTTCATCAGGACAATGATCCTAAACACACATCCAGGCTGTGTAAGGGCTATTTGATTAAGAAGGAGAGTGATGGGGTGCTACGCCAGATGACCTGACCTCCACAGTCACCAGACCTTAACCCAATTGAGATGGTTTGGGGTGAGCTGGACTGCAGAGTGAAGGCAAAAGGGCCAACAAGTGCTAAGCATCCCTGGAAACTTCTTCAAGACTGTTGTAAAACCATTTCCAGTGACTAACTCTTGAAGCTCATCAAGAGAATGCCAAGAGTGTGCAAAGCAGTAATCAAAGCAAAAGGTGGCTACTTTGAAGAACCTAGAATATAAGACATATTTTCGATTGTTTCACACTTTTTTTGTTAAGTATATAATTCCACATGTGTAAATTTGTAGTTTTGGTGCCTTCAGTGTGAATCTACAATTTTCATAGTCATGAAAATAAAGAAAACTCTTTGAATGAGAAGGTGTGTCCAAACTTTTGGTCTGTACTGTATATATATACATATATATATATATATATATATATATATATATATATATAGTACTCCCCTTTATGTTTGTCATGTTTGACTTAAGCTTAAATTATGTTCATGTATGGTCAGTTTATCATTGGATAGCTAGTAGTGGGGTCACATGCTTAGAATTTTTCTTTTTGTAAACGGCCCAATACTTAGATCCTTAGGAGATTATTATAGTTCAAAATATTAGTAGCTGTCACCTTAATTAGGAATTCTTAATAATACTATTTGATTTTAATGAAACTCTTACGTGCTGGTTTATTAGATATACGGTAGTCTTTGCTTTCATGCATTACAAAGTCATACACTATAAAACTTGTGCAGCAGTGATATTTTTGCTAACCTACATTTAGTAGTGGGTCATCTTATATTGAGGGTATAACCTTTACTTATTTTCCTTTACTTCCTATTTCTCTCTATACCTCAGGGTTGTTCTTATTATAAAAATCACAAGGGACTTTAATGAACTGAAAATAGCTACTTTGAAAACATCGACTCGTACATTTTATTCCAGCAGATAGTTTACTTTGGAGAACTTGCTAGAATAAAGCAGAAATTTCTTTGAAGTAGTGAATCATATCCTGTAAAAACTTTCTTTCATCATCAGCTTGGTTTTTTGTATTTATGGTGACTGCACGTATTAAAACGTACTAACGTATTAACTTTCCATTAAACCCACATCACCACTTTCAGGATGTGCTCTAAGTTTATTAATGCCATCAATTCATTTTTTTCATAGTATGGGGACATATTTAGTGGAACCTGTAATACCTCTTCATCTCATACAGTAAATCAAATTACGGTACTCTACAATTTGAACATATTTAACCCTTCCACTTTGAGCCAATTTTTGATTTTACACTTGTTTTTTTCACCCTCTTTTAAGATCTATAATCTTTTTTGTTTTTCCAATGTCATAGTCATATGAAGTTTTGTTTGTTGAGGAACAAGATAAAGTGTTTTTCGACCCCAATCACTTCTCAATATAGTAAGAATATGGCAAACAAAATTACTTCTGATTTAATTTTGGGCTGAATGTTTACTTTGTTCATTATGTAGCAACACTGGCTTGACAATAAAGTCCTGATGTAAGTATGATTACAACAATACCCAACATACTGTATATAGTTATTCTGGTAATTAAAAAGAATTAAAAACTTTGTAAAATACATTTGGCTTGTGCCATTTTCTGAGACCCGTAACTTTTTTATTTTTCTGTTGGAGCGGTGTGAGGACATATTATTTGGTAATCTGTATTTTATTGGAGTATATATGAGATTTCATTGATTGCTTTTAATTGTAGTTCTGGTGTTTTGATTTTTTTCTTAATAGCATTTACTATATTGGTCAATTAATTGTATATTTTTATAGATTCGTTTTTTATGGGTGATATAAAATCAAATGAAAGACCTCATTTTTTTAATTTTTAACTTTTATTTTGATTGGAAAAGGGTGGATGATTTAAACTTTTATGTTTTCAGTTGTATTTTTTGTTAGCAAAATATGGCTCACATCTCCTTGTCCATGCACCCACCATTGATATGTGACATACATGTACATTACACAGTACGGTAACTAGAGTTTGATTTGGACCTGCCCCTTCTCATATGTTGGTCATATATATGGGCCCTTGTTGCATTCTGAATCCTATAAAGACTTACAAATTGCCCCCCACACGGATCATTATGTAGTAATGTCCCTCATTATGGTATAGATGTCCCTTTTCCTGGTGTATATGTTCCCCATCCTGGAATATATATGTCCCCCTTCCTGGTGTATATGTTCCCCATCCTGGTATATATGTCCCTCTTCCTGGTTTATATATTCATTTTCCTGGCATATATAGGCCGAGTTTTGTATATACTGTATGTTCGTTGTCCTGGTATATACACCCATCCTGGTATATATGGGCCCATCCTTGTATATACTGTATATCCATATTCCTGGTATATATGTGATTCATCCTGGTTTATATGTGGCCCATCATGGTATACATGTTCCTTATCCTGGTGTATATGTATCGCATCCTAGTATATATGTCCCCCAAATACAAGGAGTTATCAAAAACAAAGTAGATTTGTTTAAAGTATTTCACACCAAGCAGAAAAAAAACAGGGTCAAAACATTTGATAAAATGCATGTAAGAAAAAACTCACACCAAAATGCATTTAACCTAATTTACAAAATTTATGCAGAAATGGTGTACCAATTCTGCAACATCTAAATCTCATCAAAAGCTCATCATAGGAACATAACATTAGTATTTGGTGAATTTTTCCCCTCAGGATTAGTAAGCCAAAATAAGAAGTGGGTGAATATTGCAAAATAATGCACATGTTTCTATTATACCTTTCCTCTGAATAGTGTAATCATAGTTTTAGCTTACAAATACTGTGGTTTAAAACTCACCAAATACTGAATTTGTGCATGTGACCTAATTGATTGTTTCTGCTTCATTTTCCTACCTTTCAGTTAAAGAAATGAGTAGATCTGTGGAATTTCAGGCTTCAGTGGTGCAGCCAGATTGTTTTTGTGTTCTGTTCGGACCAAAACTTGAGCCGAACTTCATTGGAAGTCATTGATTGGGAAGTTCAGCTCTCCACCCACAAACAGCCATCCATAAGTAATCCACTTCCGAGAGCGAAAGCCGATCTGTAATTTTGTTTTTACAACACACTAAACCCGATATCTCTGCTTTTAATCTCAGTGCAAGCCAATCAAACACTGCAAGCGGCTTGCACTGGAACGAGCACCAAGTACATGCTCGAGTGCTTTGGATACGTAAAATTCCCAGACTCAGGACATAAACAAATTTGCTGATTTCTAATAAAGCACCCTAAGAATAGGGTTCTTGTTTCGCTGTTTCTGTTATATGTTTTGGTGGTTTTAAAAACCAAATCTACTGTAGTGTATTGTAAGTTGTTGCAAGCTTTTATTGCATAATTATCTATGGAAATCCTTAACATAATCACAATTTATGAATTCATCCTTTCCACAGTGAAAGAATTAGGAGGAGATCATAAAAAGAGAGGTAAAATAAATGCAGAGATTGATCATATACTTTAATCCTTCCCCCTTGTGCACTGTCTCTCTTCCCCTTGTACACTGTGCTGTCTATCTGCCCCATTGTGCACTGTCTCTTTCCCCCTTGTGTGCTGTCTATTTCTTCCTTGTGAACTGTCTCTGTCCCCCTTGTGCACTGTTTCTATGCCCCTATTGTACTCTGTCTCTGCCCCCTTTTGTGCTGTCTCTTTCCTCCTTGTTTGCTGTCTCCCTGCTCTACCATGTGTGCTGTCTCTCTGCTCCTCCTTGTACGCTATCTCTTTCCTCCTTGTACGTTGTCTCTTTCCCCTTATGCACTGTCTCTATGCTCCCTTTGTGCTGTCTCTCTGCTCTCTTTGTCTTTGTGCTGTCACTCTGCCCCTTGTGTGATGTCTCTTTCCCCATGTGCGCTGTCTCTTTCCCCCTTGTGTGCTACCTCTCTGCCCCCTTGTGTGTTGTCTTTCTGCCCCCCTTTTGTGCTGTCTCTCTGCCCCTTGTGTGCTGTCTCTCTGCTCCCTTGTGCACTGTTTCTCTTCCTCCTTTTGCACTTTCTCTCTGCCCTTTTGTACTGTCTCTCTGCCTGTTTTTGTGCCATCTCTCTGCCCCTTTTTGTGCTGTCTCTCAGACCCCTTTTGTGCTGCTTCTGTGCCCCCATTTTTTGTTTTCTCTCTGCCCACTTTGTGCTGTCTCGCTTCCCTCTTTTCTGCTGTTTCTCTGCCCCCTTTTGTGCTTTCTCTCTGCTGCCTTTTGTGCTGTCTCTCAGCCGACTTGTGCTATCTACCATATCTTCCCCCTTTTGTGCTGTCTCTCTGCTCCTTTTTCTGTTGTCTCTCTGCCCTTTTTTGTGATACCTCTCTGCCCTTTTTTGTGATACCTCTCTGCCCCTTTTTTGTGATGTCTCTATGCTACCGTCTTTCTGCCCCATGTACTGTGCATTCCACTGTGGAATGTAGAGAGGAACAGTTTGTCCTCTATGCATTCCAAAGTGGAACGCAAAAAAGAGGAAGCCACAGTGAGGAGGGTATGGGGGTGGGCTCTGTGATGCTGGGGCGGCGCAGGATGGTGACATCATTCATTTGTACAGTACTGTGGGGGCATGAGGCAGGCTCTGTTATGCTGGGGGTAGAGAGGTGGCCTCTCATTATTACTGTACTGCAGGGACACATGGCAGCAGCTACAGAGGAGGAGGAGGCGGAGTCAGAGAAGAAGATGTGATGGTGGTGGACTGAGAAGCGGACCCGGAAACGGGAGTGATCATCAGCATGCAGCCGGTATATTGGCACATCATTTGGGTGTGCTAATATAATATGGCGGCCATTTTTTTTTCTGTTTCAGGTGGACCAATCAGGCATCGGTCACATGAACCAATCAGATGACAAATAAAATGTGACATCTCGACACTTCCGGTCCCAAGGCAATTATGTAAGTGGATTAATAAAGTTAAGAAAAATTTGCACAGTTGTGGCCAAAAGTATTGACACCCCTGCAATTCTGTCAGATAATACTCAGTTTCTTCCTGAAAATGATTGCAATCACAAATTCTTTGGTATTATTATCTTCATTTAATTTGTCTTCAATGAAAAAACACAAAAGAGAATGAAGCAAAAAGCAAAACATTGATCATTTCACACAAAACTCCAAAAATGGGCCAAACAAAAGTATTGGCATCCTCAGCCTAATACTTGGTTGCACAACCTTTAGCCAAAATAACTGCGATCAACTGCTTCCGGTAACCATCAATAAGATTATTACAATGCTCTGCTGGAATTTTAGACCATTCTTCTTTGGCAAACTGCTCCAGGTCCCTGATATTTGAAGGGTGCCTTCTCCAAACTGCCATTTTTAGATCTCTCCACAGGTGTTCTATGGGATTCAGGTCTGGACTCATTGCTGACCACCTTAGAAGTCTCCAGTGCTTTCTCTCAAACCTTTTTCTAGTGCTTTTTGAAGTGTGTTTTGGGTCATTGTCCTGCTGGAAGACCCATGACCTCTGAGGGAGACCCAGCTTTTTCACATTGGGCCCTACATTGTGCTGAAAAATTTGTTGGTAGTCTTCAGACTTCATAATGCCATGCACACAGTCAAGCGGTCCAGTGCCAGAGGCAGCAAAGCAACCCCAAAACATCAGGGAACCTCCACCATGTTTGACTGTAGGGACCATGTTCTTTTCTTTGAATGCCTCTTTTTTTCTCCTGTAAACTCTATGTTGATGCCTTTGCCCAAAAAGCTCTACTTTTGTCTCATCTGACCAGAGAACATTCTTCCAAAACATTGTAGGCTTTCTCAGGTAAGTTTGGCAAACTCCAGCCTGGCTTTTTTATGTCTCAGGGTAAGAAGTGGGGTCCCTTTTCATTCAGACACCGACGGATAGTACGGGTTGACACTGTTGTACCCTCGGACAGCAGGGCAGCTTGAACTTGTTTGGATGTTAGTCGAGGTTCTTTATCCACCATCCTCACAATCTTGCGTTGAAATCTCTCGTCAATTTTTCTTTTCCGTCCACATCTAAGGAGGTTAGCAACAGTGCTATGGGCTTTAAACTTCTTGATGACACTGCGCACGGTAGACACAGGAACATTCAGGTCTTTGGAGATGGACTTGTAGCCTTGAGATTGCTCATGTTTCCTCACAATTTGGTTTCTCAAGTCCTCAGACAGTTCTTTGGTCTTCTTTCTTTTCTCCATGCTCAATGTGGTACACGCAAGGACACAGGTCAGAGGTTGAGTCAACTTTAATCCATGTCAACTGGCTGCAAGTGTGATTTAGTTATTGCCAACACCTGTTAGGTGCCACAGGTAAGTTACAGGTGCTGTTAATTACACAAATTAGAGAAGCATCACATGATTTTGGAAATGAACATGAACAGTGGAAATACTTTTCTCCACCCCCTTTTTGATGTTAGGTGTGGAATTATATCCAATTTGGCTTTAGGACAATTCTTGTGTTTTTTCATTGAATACAAATTAAATGAAAATAATAATACCAAAGAATTTGTGATTGAAATCATTTTCAGGAAGAAACTGAGTATTATCTGACAGAATTGCAGGGGTGTCAATACCTTTGGCCGCAACTATATATATATTAGTTATCTGAATTTTTTCTGGAACATTATAGTAGTCCTGAAGTGACTACATAAGTGCTATCCTATAAGTGCTTAGATACCATATATACTCGTGTATAAGCCAAGTTTTTCAGCACAAAAATTGTGCTGAAAAGTGCCCCCCTCGGCTTATACACGAGTCACTATACGGCTGAGTGTGGGGGGGCCGGTGTCCAGGGGCTGCAGGAGGCAGGGGGAGGCTGTAATATGAGTGCCCGGTCACGTGGGGCTGCTCCTTAGTGCAATGCAATATGCACTGCATCCCCCTGTCCATCAGCGGCAGGGGGAGCGGTGCATATTACATTGCGCTCACCCAGTAGTATATACAGGCCCCCCGATCCCCTCCCCCGTAGTATATACAGGCCCCCCGATCCCCCCCGTAGTATTTACAGGCCCCCCCGTAGTATATACAGGCCCCCCGCTCCCCCCCTGTAGTATATACAGGCCCCCCGCGCTATATACAGGCCCCCGGTTGCAGCCACAGACCTGTAAGAGAATAGCTTTCATACTTGCCCTCCTCGCTGTTACCCGCGCTCCTCCGGTCTCCTTCCCGCTTCTACCCGGCGCATCCACAATGACGTCATTGTGCGCGGTCACATGACGCCCGGTAGAAGCAGGAAGGAGACCGGAGGAGCGCGAGTAACAGCGAGGAGGGTAAGTATGAAAGCTATTCTCTTACAGGTCTGTGGCTGCAACCGGGGGCCTGATATACCACACTGCTGGGGAGGCTGCTGTATATACCACACTGCTGGGGAGGCTGCTGTATATACCACACTGCTGGGGAGGCTGCTGTATATACCACACTGCTGGGGAGGCTGCTGTATATACCACACTGCTGGGGAGGCTGCTGTATACCACACTGCTGGGGAGGCTGCTGTATACCACACTGCTGTGGGCTGTATACCTGTGCTGGGGTCCACCCTCGGCTTATACACGAGTCAATGGGTTTTCCCAGGTTTTGGGGGCAAAAGTAGGGGGGTCGGCTTATACACGGGTCGGCTTATACACGAGTATATACGGTATTTATAATTTGTCTCCTATTATATTATGTAGAATATTTTTTTCTTTTTAATCAATAAGTTAATATACAGTATTTAATGGATAGCTTCTTTATTTAAAATTCTTTTCTTTTAAAAACTTTTAAAATGATTTTCTGACAACTGTAATATCTGCTGGTATGAAATCTATGACATTTATTATTTGTTGATCTGGAGTCTGTACAGCAATAAATTAGGAAGCGTTACAATTAAGTCACGTAATGCTATCACCAAGCCTGCACTGCATCATGTAGCATGCTGATAACTCCAATTATAAGAGATGATACAAACTTTTTATATAGCAAATAGAACTATGCCACAGGGGGTATTCCATCCCCACTGCTTCTGAATCAGCATGTTACTCTATTTGCTGATTTCTATGTCCCTAGATAGAGTATGCAGGGTATATTATTCTTTTTATTACTTTTTTACATATTTGCAACTTCATAGATGAAAACAAATTTTGAGTTTTGCTCTAGAGCTATACATGAGGCTCATGAAATAGTCACTCGATTTTTTTTTATGTTAAAATGCTTCCCCATTTAACTTATGTAATGCTGCTGAGGCTTTGCAGTTTCATTTTACATTTTATGTTATTTTTATGTGCTATAAGTAACAAATTCACTTACTTTCTTAAATCACTACAGGTTTGTGAATATGAGTCAGAGCATACATTTTATGACAACCTAAAAATCTTATTTTGTGCTTTGATGTTCAATGCAAAAATGATTTTGGAAAGATTAGATGTGTTAGTGTCTTGAAATTAGGTATAGAAAAGTATAAATTTGCTTGTTTTTATATTTGTTTTATTCTGGTAGCCAAAATTTGAATTGTATGAAACTTACTGAAATATAAATTTTTGTTTAATTTTTTGGACTATCATATTTTGCATCTCTTAAGCATTCTAGTAAAATCTTAAAATTAAGTCAACTTAACAAACAAGTTTTTTTTTTGTACTGTGTGAAGAATCCAGACAACATATAGGAAATCCATACAAACATGGGGAGAAAGTACAAACTGCCTTTAGAAAACATGTGACGCAAGTCACTACTGTAATAACTACAGATGCAGGGAGTGTAGAGTAACGACAAAAGTCACAAATGACAAGTCACTACTTACTGGGATAACGGCAAAGATTGGTCAGACATTTCGGGGTCAGCACCCGGAATTGGGTGTAGTACAACAAGGATTACCTGGAGACGTAGTCCAAAACATGAGCCGAAGTCAGGTAAACCAGGAAGACGAAGCAGTATTTAGGGAGAAGGCAAAAGGGTAATTTCACAGAGTAGTGAGAATGCTGATGAGGGAATGGCAGTTATGGGCAGGGTGACCAGGGAAGACTAGTCTGACCCTAGTCTAGGAACCCTGAATGACCCTGATCCCGAAGGTATCTCTGAAGTTGAGAAGGTTCGGGCCTCCAGCCTCTCCCTAAAACTCCTCCACCAGCCCTGCACTATTCCCCCCTCGCCTCCCTCCACAGAAATGGAATACAGCAACTCCAAAGGAAAGGACTTCAGCAACACCAACACACAGGTCAGCACAGCACGGCTTCCAGGCATAGAGTGAAACTGTATCACCAGCACCACCTGATGGAAGGAGAGGCTACTTAAAGGCCAGGGGGAGGGGGAGGGGAGCCCAGGTGAGTCTAACCCCTCAACCAGCAGCTGAACCTCATAGTGAATGCAGTTCTGGAGCACAACACAGTAGGCCAGAACCTTCACAACTATCAACCATGCAGCTCTTAAAGACAAACACATACACAGCAGCATCCAGCAATGTCAGCGCCATCTAAGCGCGACAGGTAATCAGGTCACGGGTAGAGATGACCAAACTTTCTCTGAATATGATAACCAATTTCAAATTTGACACGAACATTGCAGATTCGGCTTGCGATTGGAAACCCGAGCAATTTACCAAAAATGTTGTTGAACTCAGATTAGTTCGGTAACTGATTGGATGAAAAAATGCGTTACTGCATTTTAATTGATGTTCTTCTCTTACCTTCTGATAGTGTGGGATAGTGTGCGGGATGTGCACAGGGAGAGTGGAGAGGTCAGAGTATCATCAGACTCCATTTTTATTACCCACAATTCTCTGTGTGGATGTTCCAGGCCTGAAACCAGTCAGGGTGCATAAAAAATCCACTAGTTGAAGACACAAGGGCTAGTGTCATTGGCTGTCCTGTTTCATTGGCTGCCAAAGTCACATGTCCCTTGGGATATACGAAGCAGCTATTTGCTGTCATTGCAATTTTTGTGTTACTGCTAGGGACACTGCTGCTGCCACTCCGTGCTTCTCTATGCTGCTCTGTGCTACTCTATCAGTGTTACACCAATAGATAGATAGCTACTCAATTGTTTTTTTTAGATAGAATAGGAAGGCAACCGTGTCCATTTAGATGAAGGCTTTTTTTTTGCAGAAAACAAGTGTGATTCCTAAATCTGTGAGCGATGCCAAAGCCACGTTTTGTGCATACAGCAAGAGATTGCCAAATCTTTCCGTTTCCACTAAAAAGGCTGCATTGGGCATCAAACCAGGTCTTACAAAAATCTTTGCTTCCCCTTAAAAGGCAGTGTTATGCCTAAAACCAGTTATTACAAAATTTTTCATTCCTCTAAAAAAGCAGTGTTAGGTTTAAAATCAGCTATTGCTAAATTTTTAACCTTCAGCTAAAATGGCAGAGTTAGACCTCAAACCAGTTCATGCAATTCTTTCACTTTCCACTAAAAAGGCAGTGTTAGGCCTCAAACCAGTTCTGGCAAAATTTTTGTTTCCCATAAAAAGGGTAGTGTTAGGCATGAAACCAGTTATTGCAACATCTTTTTTCCCCTAAAAAGGCAGTGTTAGGCCTCAAACCAGTGCTTTTCAATTCTGTGTGCATAAAACATGAATGGAAAATCCAGAGGTCATTGTGGTGGAAAGGGGGAAACAGAAAAGGGTTGTTAGAAATGGGAGTAGTAGGCTTGGTGTTCGAGGTGTACATGGGCTAGGTGCTACTGCTATTGTTATTGAAAGCAGTACTGACCAAACATTGTCTCGTCGTATCCCAAGTGAACTGACAACGTCTGTTACTGCACACCCTACTCCAGTCTCTTTCTTTGCCAGCAGCAGAATGATACGAGCTGTGGATGAGGCCCAGAAAGAGTTTTTGCTCCAGTTCATGGCAAGCGATGCATCACGTAGCATGTCCTCCTGTTCCTCCACCTCAACATCAAATCTAAAGGTTTCTTCTGATTCCACATAGGGTCACAACAGACACATTTTTAAATAAATCAAAAACTTTAAACTTTATTTAATTTGTAACTTCACTGGAAAAAATTAAAAAAGCTATAGTGCACAGCAGAGAAGGGGGGGAGGAAGAGATAGGCCCTGTATGCTAATCTCTCTCCTATCCCCTACCTTTCAGCAGTAGTCGGCACCCTAATATACAATACGGCACCCCCACTCCGCAGTGGGGGCCAACCCCCGCTGACAGGTAGGGGATAGGAAGGAGATTAGTATACAGGGCCTAATTCTTCCTCCCCCCTTCTCTGCTGAGCACTATAGTTTTTTAACATTTTTCTAGTGAAGTTACAAATTAAATAAAGTTTAAGGGTTTTTGATTTATTTAAAAATTAATCCACCTCAACATCACAAACAGTGTAGTCCTCAGAGGTGGTGTCCCAATCACCCATGTGTCACCACATATCACAACTCTCCAGCCGCACAACTGATTGTGGGGAAACACAGATAAGTGATTTTGCAGAGAAGTTCAAACATTCAATTCAATTGGCATCAAAGGTTGGCTCAAAAGATTCTCATACTGCAGAGGAGGAAAGCATCTACACTGATCCTCATAATCTTTTGGAGTTGGACCCGGGGATGGAGCAAGTATGATCTCAGCAAAATCCAGACCGTTGTCACCAGATGTTAAACCCCAGGGGTAGAGGTGATGATGATGATGAGTCTCAGATACCTGAGGAACACCCGCATTGTACTGTGTGTTCACAGCCACTCATTTATCATAGCCAGCCAAGGTAAAGCAGACAGCAATGTGCTCATATTACCAGGCTGGGAAGGTCCATGGTTATTTGGCCCTTCTCAGTATAAACATATCAGACCGCAGCTGCCCCTGAAGTGACACATTACATAAGATGTGCCAATTCTGGTGCATTGCCTTGAGTCCTCCAGATAGCCCTGGAGCGGCAGTATTTGAGGTGATAGTTTATGAGGTTGATGTCAGCAGTGTAGTGTCAGCTGACATCAAGCCCTGTTGTTAGTAATGGTGAGGGTATCAGACACCCCCATTACTAACCCAGCAAGTAAAAAGATTAAAAAAACACACAAGAAAAATATTTTAAAGAAACACTCCACAACTCTCTCCCTCATTCATCAATTTATTATTACAAATAAATAAAAGGAAAATCATGAAGATCTTAAATAAGCATACTTATTGAAGGCTCAAGTTATAGCTAAAACGTTCAAAAGTGAATAAAGAATGGAATTAATTAGACATTATTAGAGTGCAGGGACTCTTCCTTCTAGATATTGCATTTTCCACATGCACCGATTATTACAAGGGTGGAGTGCTGATTAACTTCTTTATGTCACTAAACTTAAGGTAATCTACAATGTAAACAAAAATGACATAAAAAGAGAGAGATAAAGCAATAAAAACAAGAGACTCCCTTATTAACTAATTTGCTAAAGGGTAAAGATCCCTATTCTGACATAATTTTGTGGTTCCCACCCTATTGCTCGATTATCTGAATCCATAAGCTTTGAGCAGCAGCTGGTCCTGGCGACTGTGATGGTCTATGGCAGGGGTGGGCAGCTCCAGGCCTCGAGGGCCGCACACAGTCCAGGTTTTCTGGATATCCTTAGCATTTGACAGTTGGAATCATCACCTGTGCAGGACATTAAATTACCAACTGTCAAATACTAAGGATATACAGAAAACCTGCACTGTGTACGGCCCTCGTGGCCTGGAGTTGCCCACCCCTGGTCTATGGTGTAGGGTGGCACCAACCGACTAATGCTCCATAGAAATGTTGATCGTATACATCTGATTTGCCAGTTTTTCTAGAGATAAGCCCTCAGCCGGCATGTCAGTTGGCATTTTTCTCCAAGAGAACACAGCGGCACTCGGCCTGTGTATGGAAGTATCTGCTGAGATAGCTGCACAACTAAATCATAACAGAAACATCGTTTGAACAAACGCCATCTAATGTGTATGGCCAGCCTTGTTATAGTTTATCAGCACTTGTTTGACTATATTATATATCTGTGCGATCTTCATGACCTTGCATTTTTTTTCAATTCTGACCAGTGTCCCTTTATGAGGTTATAAATCGGGAACGCTTCAACGGATCCTAGCGATTCTGAGATTGTTTTTTCGTGACATATTGGGCTTCATGTTAGTATTAAATTTAGGTCGATAATTTTTGCGTTTATTTGTGAAAAAATCAAAAATATGGCAAAAATGTAGAAAATTTAGCAATTTTCAAATTTTGAATTTTTCTTCTGGTAAACCAGAGAGTTATGTGACACAAAATAGTTATGAAATAATATTTCCCACATGTCTACTTTACATCAGCACAATTTTGGAAAAAAAAAAAAAGTTTGTTAGGAAGTTATAAGGGTTCAAAGTTCATGAGCAATTTTTCATTTCTCCACCAAAATTTGCAAAACCATTTTTAGTGACCACATCCCATTTGAAGTCCCTTTGAGGGGAGTACATGACAGAAAACACCCAATAGTGACACCATTCCAAAAACTGCACCTCTCAAGCTACTCAAAACTACATTCAAGAAGATTATTAACCCTTCAGGTGCTTCACAGGAACTAAGCAAATTGGAAACAAAAAAATGGATATTTTAATTTTTCTAACACAAATGTTCTTTTATCCTCAATTTTTTCATTTTCACATAGGCAACAAGATAAAATGGATCCTACAATTTGTTGGCCAATTTCTCCTGAGTATATCGATACCACATATGTGATCATAAACCACGGTTTGGGCGCACGGCAGGGCTCTGAAGGGAAAGAGAGCAATTTGACTTTTGGAGCTAATTTTCCATTCAAAAAGTGATATGGCGCTCCTTCACTTCTGAGCCCTGCCGCGCGTCAAAACAGTGGTTTATGACCACATATGAGGTATCGGTGTACTCAGGAGAAATTGCCCAACAAATTTTAGGATGAATTTTATCCTGTTACCCATGTGAAAATGAAAGAATTGAGGCTAAAAGAACATTTTTGTGAAAAAAAAAGTACTTTTTCCATATTCACAGATCAATTTGTAAAGCATGTGGGGGTTCAATATGCTCACCACCCATCTAGATATGTTCCCTGGGGGGTCTAGTTTCCAAAATGGGGTCACTTGTGGGGGAGCTCCAAAGTTTAGGCACACAGGGGCTCTCCAAACGCGACATGGTGTCCGCTAACAATTTGAATGAAAAATCACCTCAAATTGTTAGCGGACACCATATCGCATTTGGAGAGCCCCTGTGTGCCTAAACATTGGGGTTCCACCACAAGTGACCCCATTTTGGAAACTAGACCCCCCAGGGAACATATCTAGATGCATAGTGAGCACTTTGAACCCCCAGGTGCTTCACAAATTGATCCGTACAAATTAAAAAAGAAAATTTGTGTGAAAAAAAAGTATTTTCACCTTATTATGGATCAGTTTGTGAAGCACCTGGGGATTCAAAGTGCTCACTATGCATATAGATAGGTTCCTTGGGGGGTCTAGTTTCCAAAATGGGGTCACTTGTGGGGGAGCTCCAATGTTTAGGCACACAGGGGCTCTCCATACATAACCTGGTGTTTGCCAACAATTGGAATTGTTAGCGGACACCAGGTCGCGTATGGAGAGCCCCTGTGTGCCTAAACATTTGAGCTCCCTACAAGTGACCCCATTTTGGAAACTAGACCCCCCAGGGAACATATCTAGATGCACAGTGAGCACTTTGAACCCCCATGTGCTTCACAAATTGAGACGTAAAAATGAATAAAGAAACTTTTTGTGAAAAAACATACTAGTCTAGTAGTTACAATTCGCAGCATAGGGGACCCTATACATTTGGGTCTCTCCATGCTGAGGATTCCAGCCCCCTAGCTGCCAAGTTGTACCTGGCTGGCAACCAAAAATACGGCAAAGCTCCATGTCATTTTATTTGTAGAATTTTAAAAAAAAATGACATGGGGCTCTGCCATATTTTTGGTCCAGCCAGGTACAACTTGGCAGCTACGGACTGCCCCCAGCCCCCAGCTGCCTCATTTTACCTGGCTGGAACCAAAAATACAGCGAAGCCCTTTTTTAATTTCTAGAACTAATTCTAGAAAAAAAATTACGTGGGGCTCCGCCATATTTTTGGTCCAGCCAGGTACAACTAGGCAGCTGGGGGCTGGAATCCTCAGCATAGAGAGGCCCAAGCGTTCTGGGCCCCCCATGCTGCGAATTGCAGCCCGCAGCCACCCCAGAAAATGGCGCATTCATTGAAGTGCCATTTTCTGGCGCTGTACCCACGCTCTTCCAATTGCCCTGGTGCCGGTGGCTAACTGGGTAATAAAGGGGTTAATGCCAGCTTTTTATTGGCAGCTGGCACTAAGCCCTAGATTCATAATATAGGGCCAATGTTAGACCCGCCATTAGGAATCTCTAGTACGGTAAATATTCAATAAATACACACAGAGAAAAATCTTTTTATTTGAAAAAAAAAAAAACACAGACACAATTCGGACTCCATCTTTATTATGAAAAGATCCAACGTAGTCCACAACGAAGGTCCCACGACGCTCGATCGCTCCAACGTAGTCCATAACGAAGGTCCCACGATCACTTCCTGCAGCTAGATCCTCAGGATCCAGCTGTAGAAAGTGATCTGACAGATCCAGCACAGTGATCACATAATGGTCACTGTGGATCACTGTGCTAGAGCTGTCAGATCATTTCCTGCAGCTAGATCCTCAGGATCCAGCTGTAGAAAGTGATCTGACAGATCCAGCACAGTGATCCACAGTGATCACATAATGGTCACTGTGAATCACTGTGCTGGAGCTGTCAGATCACTTCCTGCAGCTCAGGATCCAGCTGTAGAAAGTGATCTGACAGATCCAGCACAGTGATCCACAGTGATCACATAATGGTCACTGTGGATCACTATGCTGGAGCTGTCAGATCACTTTCTACAGCTGGATCCTCAGGATCTAGCTGTAGAAAGTGATCTGGCAGCTCCAGCACAGAACTGTCAGATCCGGAGGCGGTGAAGAGGAGGAGGAGGAGCGGGACGCAGTGGAGACAGAGCGGCCGCCGGAGGGGTGAGTGGGAGAGGCGATCGCCGCTCCGGTGATCGGGGGGCAGGAAAGGGGAAGAGGGGGGGTGACAGGAGAAGTAGGGGGGCACTTAGGAGGAAGTGGGGACAGGCAGGAGGAAGCGGGCAGCAGGAAGAGGAAGCGGGCGGCAGGGACAGGAGGCAGGTGGCAGGAAAAGGAAGCGGGGGGGTAAGAAAGATGAAGAGGGGCAGGAAAGAGAGGTGGGGGACAGGGGGGCAGTTAGAGGATGACAGGGGAGAAGATTGGAGGGTAGGGATAGCAGCGGCAGGCAGGGAAGCATTACAGGCGCGGTGATTTTCACTTTCACTTTTGAGTGCCAATCACCGCGCCTGTAGCTGGGGGGGTGGGGGTGGGGGCAAATCGACCCCCCTGGGGTGTTGTACAACTCCCCATGTACATGCAGGCCGAGTGACAGGTCAGTGACACCCTCACTCGACCTGCAGGAGCCTGATCACTCCATGGCCCAGGGGGTGGGCCAAGGGTCTGGAAGGGGTTAAATGAATCCATGTTCAATAAACACTACCCTCAAAAGATCCTTATTTACTTATGTAACTGCTATTGGAAATATTTACCTATTCCTTTAAAGGACCATTCCAGACTTTAAATGTAAGACCCCCACCCACTGTATTATACTTACCCTCCAGGGGTGTCATTGTTTTTCGGTACCTCTCTGGTCTCATGATGCCATCTTGAGCCCATAACATCTGGCTGGCCAGAAATCAGAACAGTCATCATAAACTCTCAATTCAACTCTATGAGAGCCAGAGCTTTTCATAGAGTTTCATTAACTTGCAACCTCTGGCTTGCTCTAAGATACACTGGAGCTACCGAGAGGTCACTAGTCGTTGGAGACCAACCAGAGTAACACTGGAAACAGATGAAGATGGCGGTAGGTGAGTATAAGGCAGGTGGCAGGGGACTTACATTTAAAGAACCACTCCATCTTGTAAAATAACAAAAACATTGCTGGGGTGGTGCTTTCAATAATCTAAATGCTATATTATGCACATTAAATACATTTCTATATGATCTTTTAATAAATCTTTTATTATTTTTTGCTCCAAATTATTGCTTTGTGCTTGACTGTGACAAGCTCTTACACTCCATTCTGGATGCAAGCATTTTTCGTAACATGGTTTCTAGAGAGATAATGGAATTGTGTAAACTGTATCACAACAACAAGTGAATCTTGCCTGTTATATTAGGATATCTGGTATTTGATTTTCCAGGTCATGTTGATATTCATCTTACTGAAAGCTCTTGGTTTTGTTGAGAAATAACATTCCATTCTTGCTCCTGTGTAAAGGGAAATGCTTCCTGACTCTTAAAAATATGCTTTTTGATAAACCAATCTAAGCTGAAATGCAGGATTGTCATTTTTAAAATGTAGAGGTTTCTTCCATGCAAAGGTTTGAGGATGTTCTTTTTATTATTCTCAAATAGTATATAACTTTGAGGAATCTGTGTCTGTTCCTTACAGTATGAACAATTAGAACTCAGTTTTTGTCATGTCAGTTTCAGTAAATACAAGTTTTAACATTAGGGCCTTGTGTAGATTAATAAAGCACGATATTAAGGCATCTTCAATTTATTGGTCAACCTTAAAAAATGATGGGCTGCAAATAAAGTTCAAAATAAAATAAGGTATATAACATATATAACTACAGTAGATAAGCAAATACATTCAGGTAGAATTTAATTCTACTTGAATTTCCCAAAAATCTGCATTTGCCAAAATAGAGATTCTTTGCAATGGTGGCCATCATATTTCTGGAATGTAAAAGGCCGTAGAAGTATTAAAAGAAAATCTATAGTATAACTTTACTCTTAACCTCTTCGGCCCCTCCATGAGCACAATCCGCTCTTCTTAGCCTATTCAGAGCACTTGTTTTGAAATCTACATTAGGACTCTGAGTATGCACGTGAAAGGTCATCACATCAAGATGTAATAGATATTGTGCACTTCCGGATTATATCAAATCTGAAAGTCCCAGTGTGAGAGACTCAGGGATTTCAGGGTAAAAAGTGGTGATCTGAAGATACGTGAGGACTAGATGAGTGACAGTGAGGAGCAGAGAGGAAAGAAAGGTGAGTGGTAAGGTGCATATAAGAATTTTTTAAATTTTTTTATGTTACATTTATTAAGCTCTGGGGTCTGAATAGACAAGGTACTTTAAATGGAGCCTGTCAGGTCGTTTTAGCCTCCAAACCTATGACTACCTGTTTCTGCAGCTTTCAAACACATCCCTAACCATCCCTGCCTGACTTAACAGTGTCCTTTATTGGCTTGGAAAAAGGAGTTTGATACCTACATTCTCCTGTCACTGCAGCATCCAGTCTCCACTGTGTGGAGACTGACTGGGCGGTCACCAGAGGTCCGTCTCCCCTCCTGGCTTTTGTTAGCACACCCTTCTGGGCGTGAAAATAAAACCCTCTAGTGGGCTCCCGACTCCACTGTAATGTCCCGCCTCTGTGTATGATGCGGCAGTGGGTACTTCACTTCTGCATCTGCGCTTTGCACAGCCATTCCATTTAAATTTGCCGCCTCTGTGAATGACGCGGCAGTGTACGCGTCATTTCCGCTTCTGCGCAGTGCACAAATATCCGAAGTGCAATGTCCTGCCTTTGTGAATGACGCGCGCACTGCGCAAAAGCCGAAATGACGTCACTACAGACGTCAGCGCGCATCATTCACAGAGGCAGGACATTGCACCTCGGATGTGTGCATACTGCGCAGAAGCGGAGATGACGCACACGCTGCCGCATCATTCACACAGGCGGGAAATTTAAATGGGATGGCTGCGCAATGCACAGATGAAGAAGTGATCAATGATCTCCCAGCCGATGCCCAGCGCCACACAGCACACGCTGGGACACTGGTAGCCAGGGTAAACATCGGGTAACTAAGTGCAGCACTATGCTTAATTACCTGATGTTTACCCTGGTTACCAGAGTTCTCGCTGGTTGCTGGTGAGTCTGCCTGTGAGACAGCTCACCAGCAATCATATAGCGATGTCCTAGCGATCCCGATAACTGGTCGGATCGCTGGGACATCACAGCGTTTAACGGGGCCTTTAGACAAATTAAGCTTTAAAAATATATATATACGGTATATATATTTTTTTTAATCAATGGAAAACTCATGCACTTGGGAACTGTTTGTTATATTAGTTTGTTCTTTAATTTGCTTCATGAAAGTTATAGCATTATTATGTTATCTAAGTTCATGGATATGTAATGTGGCATGAGGTGGCAGCTATGGGAGAGGGAGTCATCTTTTATGCCCACGTTATAGTAGGGGAGTCTTGGCCAGGAATGTTGGTATGAGGACGCATGATGCTGTTGAATCCAGCTTCCAGAACCAGATGTTGGAAAGTTCAATGGAGTAGACCAATGTTCAAAAATAAACTCATTACTGAACATTAACTTAGGCTAGGGTCACACTTTCGTCATGACTCTAGCCTGACGCAAGCACTAAATACTTAGAAATTTCAGCCACAGCACATAGCGTTAAAGCTGTCTGCAGCGTTTTCCTGTGCGCTCAGCTAAAGTGCACTTCCTGGAACATCGGGTTTCTATAGGGCTCCATTAACGCTATGCGCTGCGGCTGAAATTTCTAAGTATTTAGTGCTTGCGTCAGGCCAGGGTCATGCTGCAAGTGTGACCTTAGCCTTAGTAGGCATTATGTACAGATGATAGCATGTATACATCTTTCCAGCTCAGGTATCCAGGGTTATGACTACAGGGAACTAACTATCATCATATGAGTGGTTGTAACCAAGGATACCCAAGCTGCAATGTATTGCACATGAGCTAAGAGACATGGCTAGAGCAGGAGAACTACTGTATGTTACATTTATATTTGCAGGTATTTGCTAATATTTTCATTATTTCACCTACTATATATTTGAATATTATCTTTGAGACGGGAATACCATTTTAAAGTATAACTGTTGTTGTAGCAGAAATTGCAGTAGAATGGCTGTGTCTGCCTATAACTCCTTTCTCTCTCTCACTCCATTCTCCATAGAACTTTATGAGCACTAACTGTCATCCCCTATCCCAGCAATGGGAAAATCTCTGACAGACTTCATTTGCAAATTGAAAATATTGAGCATGAAAAATCAGTTAAGGCAAGAAAGAAGCAAAGTTTTTTTTTAATTTTCATGTGTAGTATTGACTTTTTTAAGTAAAAAATTCAAATGGTTACTTTTTAATTTACTCATTGGCTATATATTCATTTCTTTAATGTCCGGGTACACTACTAATAAGAAAGCACTAGAAATAATGAAAAGTAAAATACGTAGATTTTCTTTGACAAGACTAAAAAAAGTATCTGTTTTTTAGATGTATTGATACGAAACAGCCATTCAATCCCCCTGCTATTTACTAACATGTATAGCATTAAGATATCCGTACCCTGTCATTAGATTATGTGCACGGTTTCGGCTTGACTTCTATTCCATGTTTGCATGCTAGCGCTCACCAATGTTTATACTGTATTTTTATATCTAGAATTCCAGTCTTTTTTTTTCCTGAGTGAACTGCATCCTATTTAATTCCTATTATTCATATCATAGTTTAGGGATCAGAGTATTATTTGTGTGGTAAACTTGCCTTGACCTACCTGAAATGTATTAATGCATGAGTTTGTTTCATGCCTTAATATTGATCTGCCTGATCTTGAGGACTCCCGCTCAGAATCTATGAATAGCCTAATGTTGTTCAATAGAAAATCCCAGCCTTCTAAAACTAAACACACTTTCTCTATCGGCTGGTAATGCCGCTAGTAGGGCTTCACATTACAAGCTTTCTTCCAAAAGATTTCCTTTGAAGTCTAATTTACATTCCTTTCATCTCCAAGGTGGATTTGATTATCGCTTCATTCACCTTCAAATAACTGGCTTCTTCATTTTTCGGCATCTCTTAGACGGGACGGATATGTAATGTAACGTACGCGTTCATATTTTCTTCCATTCTTCCTATAGCAATAAACATTTCTTTCGCTGACCGGTCGTCAGAATTCGGTGTTAAGTAATTTGTGAATAAATCCATACATTTTGTTTCTTTAAATCTGTGGACATTTGGCTCCATTTTTCTCCCCTCTACTCTGATATGGATCATTTCATGTTTGCTTCATTTCCCACACGGTGCGAGCTATGTTACAATCCATCTTCTATATTTGGCAGTTGATGGCAGCTTAAAAAATATAAAAGTATGAAGTGCCCGAGGGCTGGTTTTAATGAGAATCTCTCCTAACTTTCTTTTTTATTTCCTACATATTATTCTGCAGCAAATAAAATGTACCCACTGCCTCTTTGTTTTAAATGTTCTTTTTTTTCAATGTTTTTCCTTTTTCATTTTTATATTAGGAATCTGAATTTGTGACTTTATCAGAAGCTCTGGCAGAGTCAGAACAATCTAGCATCTAGTTTTTTGTCTTTATTGTTCTACCGGCTAACAGAGGGGCTCCAAAATCTTTTCTATTGTGTATATATTGAATGCAGCTACAAAGCAAGGCATTTCTTTGTATCATTCGGCGCCACTGTCATACATGGATTCCCTGAGTGCATATATAGTATGCAGGGCCCACACAGTGCCGCTATTGAAAGATATGCTATAGATAACTGACAACGTCAATGGTGGTTAAATATTATACAAAGAATCTTTGCTGTCCTACCTTCCCTGGAGAATAGGAGCTCACACTAAGTAATAAAACTAGATTTGTCATTTCATCGTCTCCGTATGTACATGCAGATTATTCAAAGCTCCAACAGATCATATGGTGCTGGATATGAAAGAGTGAACAAATAAGGGGCAGATTTATTAAAACTCCAAAGCATCCAGCAATACAGTTTTCATTTTATCAGAGAAGATTAGAAAATACAGTGGGGAAAATAAGTATTTGACACACTGATGATTTTTCAAGTTTTCTCAACTACAATGAATGAAGAGGTCTGTAATTGTCATTGTAGGTAAAATTCAACTGAACTGTGAGAGGTAAAAATTCACAAGTATGATATTTAAATAATTAAAATGCATTTTATTGCATCAAAAAAGTAATCACCTACCAACCAGCAAAAATTCAGGCTCTCATATACATGTTAGCTTTTTCTTTAAGGGCGGCTTCACAATGTGGCGTGATCCGGGGCTGTCCGGGATGACCCTGACAGCTGCGGACTGGATCAGCACATAGAACCGGAGGGCTAATATGCCCTCCGGTTCGGTGTGCAGCCGCACGCAATTCCCGCTGCTTAGAAGTCAGGACCGCGGCGCCATGGTCCTGACCTGTCAGCGGCTGCAGCTGCGTGCGCTGCACAGAGGACCGAAGGGCATATTAGCCCTCCGGTTCTATGTGCTGCACCAGTCCGCGGCTGTAAGGGTCATCCCGGACAGCCCCGGACTGGATCACGCCGCAGTGTGAAGGCACCCTAAGAAGCTTCCAACTCTGCATTCATTACAAGTATAAAAGATATATGTCTACAAATTCAATCAATCATGTTATAACCTCTCCACCATGGCCAAATCCAAAGAGTTGTCAAAGGACACCAGGGACAAAATTGTAGACCTGAAGAAGGCTGGAATAGGTTACAGGACAATATGGAAGCAGCTTGATGACAAGTGTTTGCGCAATTATTAGAAAATGGAAGAAACAGATGATGGTCAATTTACTCTGTCTGGAGCTGCATGCAAGATCTCACCTCGTTGGGTAAGGATGATTTCGAAAAAGGTCAGAAATCAGCCCAGAACTATATGGGAGGACCTGCTTAATGATTTGAAGAGATCTGGGACCACAGTTTCAAAGTTTACCATTAGTAAAACATTACACCATCATGGATTAAAGTTCTCCAGGGCACGCAAGGTACTACTGATCCCACCAGCACATGTTCAGGCCCATTTGAAGTCCACCAATGACCATTTGAATGCTCCAGAGGAGGCATGGTTGAAGGTCATGTGGTCAGATGAAAACAAAATACAACTTTTTGGTATCAACACCACTCGGCATGTGTGAAGGAAGAAGGACAACCCCAAGAACACCATCCCAATCGTGAATCATGGGGGTGAAAACATCATGCTTGGGGGTGCTTTTCTGCAAAAGGAACAGGACAACTGACCTGTATTGAAGGTAGTAGAAGTAAATTTGTTACCCCAACATACCCGTTGACAATAATCCACAATGATGGTCCCAAGAAACATACTCAGCTCTGACCTGATAAGTTCCCTTTTAACAGATACTAGTGCATCTCAATGAATTAGAATATCATCAAAAGATTAATTTATTTCACTAATTCAATGCAAAAAGTGAAACACATATATAGTCATTACAAACAAAATGATCTATTTCAAGTGTTTATTTCTGTTAATGTTGATGATTATGGCCTTCAGCCCATGAAAACCCAAACGTCATTATTTCAGAAAATTAAAGTAGGGAGGATGAAAGGTTAAAAACCAAGAAACATCAAAGGGTGAATATAATATGGATTTATTAGTCAACGTGTTTCAGGGCTCCCAGGAACGCCCTGAAACATGACAATATTACATTGATTTTTGATGATATTCTTATTCATTGAGATGCAGTAGTATAATGCTGCAATGCCCTTACTCTCTAAGGCTGCCTTCAGACTTGCAGATGCATCTAATGGCGGGCTCTCATTGCCCGCCATTAGTGATCTGTGCGCACGCGGATGCCTGCGCACAAATCACACACTCCCGCCCGCACCAGGGACGCAACATCTCGCATCCATGGTGCGGGCGGGAGTGTGTGATTTGTGCGCAGGCATCCGCATGCGCACAGATCACTAATGGCGGGCAATGAGAGCGCACGGCGGTCTGCAAGCATCTGCAGACCGCCGTGCGCTCCATTATAAACATAGGGGCCGCGGTCTGCATGAGGATGCTTGCAGATGCATCTGCAAGTCTGAAGCCAGCCTTAAGTATGGTTTGTAAGTTTCTGTGCTCTTGTAATGTTACTGCTGTGAAATATTTTAATTTTTAAAGACTCGTCTATGTTACTGCTATTCCCTGAGAAGAAATGTATTGTAAATAGATTTTAATATTACTGTATTTTCCCGACTCCCAAGACATCACTAAAATTACTTATTAAAATGTGTAATGTTTTACTTGAGTGATATGTTGAAAACACTTTGGATGTCAGCACTGTCACCAGCTGATTCTATCCACAATGTTTATGTAAAATATAGGAGGAAGCAAAGGAATTAAAAGGAGACAAATGCAGACATTGGTGTCAATCATGAACCTGGTAGATGTGTGAAGAATATGGCAGCTCATATTATGGTTTTGTATGAATATAAATGAACCAGATATTAGATCATTTTTGATATACAATAAAGATATTCATCTTATTACCAACTGTTGTTTTATTTATCCTCTCATTGACAGTTACTGCATCAGCTTTGTAAAGTGCTTGATTCAATCTTCACTTGTGTGGTTGAGCAGATCAAGTTCCAAATCTTGGCAAACACATCTGGGGTCACTTGTCAAGTATAAAGGCACGTACGGCTATTAATGTATGTGCTGGTAATACTCATACTTGATATCATTGCACCTACTTATGCATGTCACTGACCTCATGTACAGTTAGGATGGCATTTATTGACACGGCTGGCGTGTAAAGCCAGTGAGTCATATTCTCCTGTATCATATCAAGTCAGGAGATATATTACATGACAGGTCTGGAGAAACTTTACATAGCAAGCCATGAAAGTGACAGTTTGAAAAAACATATTCAGTATACTAAATAATAACATAAAACTAGGTTCTAACTCTCTTTGTATTACTCTGTCACAGAAAAATAAATCCTACCGTTGCTAAAGTCTGAGTGATCCTTTAAACAAAATCTATGCCACAAATGTTCTTCAGCTTTTGACCGGGGGTAACATTTCTAGTGGTGGTCTAATTAAGGATGAATGTTCTGGGTGGTTTATGGAGAAATGCCCCATCCTGTCCTCTAATCCACTTTATAACCATGTAAAAGAAAAAAATGGACATACGACTGCGCTACCATCAAATTAATGAAAACTGGTTATAAGGATTATTGATTATGATTTTATTTTCTACGCGTTTCAGGGTGCTCTGGCCCCTTTCTCAGGAAAAATCACAAATATACGCTCTGAAACGCGTAGAAAATAAAATCACAATCAATAATCCTTACCACCAGTTTTCATTAATTTGATGATAGCATGGTCATATGTCCATTTTTTCCTTTTACACGGTTATATTCAAGACTGTGGGAGACTGCTACAAACCATCACTATTGGGATATGAAAACAATATCACAGACTAATAAAGTGGTTGTGACCCTCACAACCATACAAGGTGAGCATTTCCAGCTTATCTTTAAACGGTATGTGTGGCACCCTTACCGGACAGTTGCCACAGGACCACCTGGTGCACAGAGGGATTTTCACATCAGGTACCCTAAACATGCAACATCCTTCACCCCAGACCTGAAGGAGGAGCTCTACTTGCTGTCTTCAGGCAAGTTCCCCTATTAATTCAGGCCCAGGGGAGGAGTTAGGCAGTTCAGTACAGAGCAGTACTGAGGAAGACATCCTGGTGAACGGAGCCGCGCTAGGCCCATACCAGAGGGAACCTAGCCAGTGCAGAGGCCCAAGATGGAGGGTCAAAGGCAAGGCGAGGAACAGAGTGGGGTCAGAGGAACCACACCAGTTCACCCCAGGAAGCAAGTCCGAGTCTGCCAGGGACTACTTAGCCCAGCAGAGAACACCGGTCAACCAAGGAGACATCAGTCTTTTGGGACACTTGTAGCACAGCAACCATGAGAGCAAGGAACCGCAAGAGAGATAGTGGCACCCAACAGAAGGTTCTCACCGCCTGCAATACAAGTGAGAGACACAGGGGAGGTCAGGCCGGATTCCAGACAGGCCAGGACTTAATCACACACACTAGGACAAGGAGGCCTCCCAACTCACCAGGTGTGGAGATCCTGAAGTGCCTCCCGACCACCTGGAGTGTACCTTGCACGTTACCTTGCAACAACATCAGTAATGGTACCTTTACACGCCGCCACAACAGGATGGATACAACCCGCTACAGGCTACAAATGTAGCTTGTCGCGCCAATATCGCCCGTAGTAGCGGCGTCTGAAGACGGGACGACACAGCCGGCTACAGATACCTCTGTATCCGTGCACTGCCCATAAACATATGGCAACATCGCCGATTGTAGCGAGCTGTATCGGCGTGTAAAGAAGGAACAGAAGGGAACTCTGGACACCCTGCGCTGTAGCTGGAATGTAGCTAAGGCGTGACCCAGGCTCCGGGATACCACGCCCCTTCAGCGATCATTGGAGGAAGCTCCTTCGTTGCGATTGGTTGTCGCTGCACAGGGCGGCATATTTAAGAAGCTGACCAGTCACACTACGCAATTGCTCGAGCGTCATGTATTAATCAGCCTCCTGCGCTGGCTGGCCAATCATGGTATTATTGCTTTGTCCTATCAGCGTACGGACGTCTCGTAATCCACAATTGTGGCACGCCTATGTGCTGTCCCTCCTGCCCCAGGTCCGCCCATATTAGCTTGTTATTGCGGTGTGTAAATGAGGTACGCTGAGCTACAGACGGCTACTTGCGACACCCGGCGATGTAGCTAGCTGTAGATGTAGCGTAGCGTAGCGCACCTTGTGGCGGCGTGTAAAGAGGGTGCGGTTCCCGTTGGTAACCGTTCGCCCGTGCTCGTGCACGTGAAGTTGCCGTTGGTATCCATCCTGTTGTGGCGGCGTGTAAAGGTACCATTAAAGTACCAGCATCTCCACCTGATGAGCCGCCTTCTCCTGCAGCATCAGAGACAAGGCTGAGTGGAGAGCTGCCTCCCTGTGCAATATCCCTATTCTACATCACTGCCCCGGGGACCCTGCTCCACCTACAGGGAGCATTATCATCTGGCTGCAGCATCACCATCCTTGGAGGTCTGAAAGCAGTGCTGGTATCATTACTGGGTACTGTAGTTGGCATCACGAGACTTTCTTTTATTTTATATTTCCCCTTTTTGCCATTTTTCAGTGACCACCAGGACCATGGGCTTGGGCAAGCCACCCATGACATGCTCCCATTGCAACCACCCGGGAGCGGGTACCCCAAGGGCCCTGGGGTGGGTCATATGTGTCACAGGTAATACCCTATGTAGCACCATTTTATCTTCCAGCTTCTCTAATCCACTTTGGCAGAGCTTACTGGGACTGGCATAAAAACGTCAAAACTTTCAATTTTTATTTGCACGTCTTTGAATTTTACTAAAATGTTTGGTAATCTCAGTGTGTTTTAAACGTATGGAAAAAACATCTTAATAAATTAGAGTCTTAATGGATTCAATACGTGAAAAAATATCTATTCATAAACAGCATAAGAATAAAGCATTCAATAAAGAATTCATCTCTGAATGGGGATGTTTTTTACAGGATCACAGACAACTAGAAATATAAAGTGGATAAAAGTCTGCACAGCTATACGATTAAAGGTGGACTAAAAGTATATGAATCATGCAGGTGGTTTTATTCTAAGCGTTTCAAAGGGGTTTTCTTATTTCTTCCTTAGGAAACCAACTACAGTAGAAGTGAGGAAAACACTTCAAAATGTGTTGAATAAAACCACCTGCATGATTCATATACATTTAGTTCATCTTTATATTCAAATATTTTTTATTGTTTTCCAAATATACATTAAAGGGAACCAACCACCCCAAATGACCCCCCCGGACTGTTAATATGTGTCCCTACACCCAGCACACACATTTGGGGCAATCGTTTTTGCCAGGGGCGGACCGTGACCTCTGGGGGCCCTGGTGCAGGAGCGGGGGGGGGAGGGTGCTACTGGCCGTCGGCGCTGCCCGGGGGGGAGGGGGATATAGCTGCTGGCCATCGGCGCGGCCCGATGGAGGGGGGGTGGACGCTGCTACGGGCCTACGGGCCGGAGGAGCAGAAAAGAAGAGGGGCGGGATCAGGCAAGGGAAGCAGGAAGCTCTTTGCTTCCCTTGCATGACCCTCCTCTCATCTGACGGCAGCTTGCGGGGGTCGGCTGGGGGCCCCCCTCCAGGCATGAAGGGGGCCCCTAGCCGGTCGGGGCCCTGGTGCAGCTGAACCAGCTGCACCAGTGTAGCTCCGCTCCTGGTTTTTGCTAAAAAAACTGTTTAGTAGAAGCTAAGATATAGCTTTATGAAGTTTAATAAATCAAGCCGAATGGGTGTTACCTAGCTTTGTCCTCCTGCATTTCTTCGTGCCTGTCAGCCTCCTCTCCCCTCCTCCCTTCAGTGAAGCCCTTCTGTGTTGCCGAAAATGGCCTGCCTGTCTGCTGCTGCCTGATAAATTATGCACGCCCATCTCTGCACCTAAGAGCCTGGCCGCGTCATGAAAGGGGGCGGGGCTCCGGCATGACGTGATCTAGCCCCGCCCCCTTTCATGACGCGGCCAGGCTCTTAGGTGCAGAGATGGGCGTGCATAATCTATCAGGCAGCAGTAGACAGGCAGGCCATTTTCGGCAACACAGAAGGGCTTCACTGAAGGGAGGAGGGGAGAGGAAGCTGACAGGCACGAAGAAATGCACGAGGACAAAGCTAGGTAACACCCATTCGGCTTGATTTATTAAACTTCATAAAGCTATATCTTAGCTTCTACTAAACAGTTTTTTTAGCAAAAACGATTGCCCCAAATGTGTGTGCTGGGTGTAGGGACACATATTAACAGTCCGGGGGGGTCATTTGGGGTGGTTGGTTCCCTTTAAAATTAACAAAAGTAAGAATCACAAAGATGTTACATAGATCGATAAAGTACAGTACAAAAAGATAATAAATATAATGGTACAATACAAGAGTAGTTAAAGATGTATAGTCCATAGACCTAGGATTAATCAAGGGGAAAAGGTACTAATCCAAGTATAAGGAACTCGGTCAATTGTCGTATATGTGTAACAAATAAGCTGTAGATTAGTAAATTTGTATATAGCATCACTATAAAGTAACATAACTATTTACAGGTATGGAAGTGCTTAGAGTACACAATAATGCCCGCTATGAATTGAAATGGGTATAATGTTTAGGGTGTTAATGGTAATTAAGGTGTGTTGTGTTGGAATGTGTGGCTAAATCTAGACTTGTACAATGTTATGGTTTTTTACAGTTGGATTGTTGGAGACATAATTTTGTTCCAATCTGTCCATTTTCTGGAATATTTTGTTAGGAGGTTGTTTCTATGGGCGAATGTGAGTTCGTAAGTATTGTGACATGCTATTTTCTCTATAGTACCTTCCACAGTTGGGGGTGTAGGGTCTCTCCAAAGGGCGGCAATGTTGCTTTTTGCTGTGAGTAGAATTTGCGTAACAATGGATCTATTTTTGTGAGGAATGGATTCGAGGCCTATAAGGAGGAGCACTAGTTCTGGTTACAAGGATAGATTTAAGCCAGTAATATTGTTGATTAAATTTTCAACTCCGTCCCAGTAGTGTTTAAGGATTA
Source organism: Allobates femoralis (assembly GCA_033576535.1). Taxonomy (NCBI): domain Eukaryota; kingdom Metazoa; phylum Chordata; class Amphibia; order Anura; family Aromobatidae; genus Allobates; species Allobates femoralis. Next base: position 585,730,738 of record JARQOC010000003.1, read on the forward strand.
CACAGCTCCAGAAAATATGTGTCAGACTACCAGTAGCATTGCAATTCCTCCAGCAAAGTCGGCAATTAGTGTTTTGAATTTTATGGAGTTTAAGTGGGGTATAATACCATCGTGTGTAAATCTTATAGTGGGTTTCTGCAAGGGATGAGCAGGGGATGTAAGAATAGATAGATTTATAGACTGTGTGTAGCAGATCTGTTGTGATTTCCACATTGAGTTCTTTTTCCCATGCTTTTATATTTGAGGAAAATGAGTGTCTTGATTAAATTTTCGATATATGTGTCCAGTTTTCCAGAAGAGAAGGGTTCATGGATATCTAAACATCTGAACCAGGTTTTGGGGGAGGAAGAAGTTTAATTTATGAGAATTAATGAGATTTTGAATGTTCTTCCATGTCTTCTCTTCTAGGGAGTTAAGTTTGAATTTCTTTGTAAGAAGTTGGAGAGATCTAAGTTTTTTGTTCTCATCTATTATGTCTGAAATGAATTTTATGCCCAGTTTCTTCCATGAGTTTAATTTAGTTTTTGACGATATGAGTTCCAAGATATCTATATTTATCCATGTTTTAGATATTGCTGGGTAGGACTTGTGGGAGAGTTTTAGTAATGTTCTCCAAGAGAGAATTGCAGATATAACAGTAATTTCTTCCTGAAGTTTCTTAGTTTTGTCACATAGGTAAGAAAGAGTGGTGAGGCCAAGATCGCCTTGAGATGTCATAGGTTCCTCTAGAGTTAGCCTTTAGTTCATCTTTAATCATACAGCAGCGCATACTTTTATCCACCTTCTATATCCAGTTTCCTGCATTCTCAATTTCCTCTTGCCATGCGGATATCAGTAGCAGCTGTTTTATGCAATTACAACTGGTTGTGTTTCACACAACCCTGCTCGGTGAGTGATCCAATACTTCTAATTTATTCTTTGCCACCAGGATAAGACCCTATTTTGCACTTAATTTTATCTACACTTTCCTCTTGTTATTATTGTTTTTTTTTGTAAAAATATGAGATTTATAGTTTGCAAAACCACAAAATAAAACTAATTTTTACGGCATTTTTTTCTAATAACATCAATTAATTTTATCTGTTTTGTTGCCATTGTTAACGTTAATTTTGTTATGTTATATGAACAGATCTGGAGAGTTTTGAATTTGCCAAATTGCCAGGATTTTATCAGCAAATTTCATTCATAATAAAATTATTCTCCTAGAAATGAATGTTCCCTTTTATAAAAAACAAAGCACATAAAAAATAGAAATAAAACAAATATATCTCACTGCCCACCCATCCCATCCTCGGAGCCTCTTCCTTCCTCATGTGCATGTCATTGTCATTACTATAGAACAGGGCATCTGGTCATGACCAGGTCTCGTAGCTCAGAGCACATCATATCATCATTACATTCTGACACGTTGCGATTTATAAGGCCTGGTGTCCAACATGTTTCTCTCAAGGAAACTACTTGCAGCCATGGACAGACCTCTAAGGTTACAATTACCTGGTCACGGCTGGATATTCTGTTCTAGAGTTGAGATACCGGCATGCAAATTTTGACAACCCTCTATATATTGCTGAATTCACAGAGAGAATTTAAGAAAAAATCTATACTCTAGTTGATACAGATTTTTGTACATTTTTGGTAAAATTCAAGTTTCTACAAATAAATTTGGCTTTACCAAATGTTCAGTACAATTTAGACTGATCGGATATTCCCTTAAATATTGAGTGGCATGATTAGAGTTAGACTATTTACTTAGCTTTTACTTTTTTTTATTTGTGTTTTATTTTTACCATCTTAATGTTTAGCATCTTTCTCCCAAAGATTAGAAAAGACTATTGGAGGATATCTTATTTTACAAAGTTGCACACTAGCCCCAGTAAATGGGAAGATCAATCCAGTTTTACTTGTATCTGCTAGGGTTGTGCTGGGTCTAGTCATGAACAGCAACTACCTTTGAGTTTCGTGAAGTCAGTGATAATAGCAGTGTCACTGCCTCAGTTCTATACAAAATACTAATTAATTGCTGAAAATAGGAAATATGAGCCGAAGGGCTTCTGTCTTCTCTCCCGGGTAACCAGTAGACCTTGTACAGGAAGCTCACTAAAACCAATGCAATATATACACAGTACCATGGGTATTAAATGTTATAACTATTCTCTGCCTATATAAAATCTTTAGGCCACTTCCACATGCCTCATAGGCTGTTGAGTTCAAGTAAGGCTGGTTTCACACTGCAGTTTTTTTCCTGATCAGATTCGATCAGGTTTGTGTGTCAAAACCAGGAGTGTCTCCAAAACTCAGAACAGGTGTCAATCTTTCAATTATACGTTTTCTCTGCAAGTTCCTCTCCTGGTTCCTCTCCTGGTTTTGGCACATGAACCGGATGGAAGCTGATCAGGAAAAAAATTGCAGTGTGAAACCAGCCTTAGAAGTCCTAAAGCTAGTTTGGACATCATAGTCTGAAATCAGACCATGAATGTCAGAGGTTTAAAACTGGCAGTTCAAATTTTTAAATATATCCTGTTATTAGGTTTGATTTTGACCAACTGTTGCTTGTTTCTTATACTATACTTGATTTTAAAGATGTCAACATGACACTGGAAATGGCCCCCTTTTTTAGTAAGAAAAAAATGTTGAAAAAAAGTGGTGAATGTTTAAGGCAAGATTTAAAGTCAGGCTAGTATTATGAATTTTGACTTGATCATAATTTGATGTTATCTGTAGATTGCAGATAATATAAAAACTCATTCAGCAAAAGTATATTGCATGACACACTAAATACTGCCTATTCAGTAAACTAGGAGTACAGTTACATCTGGACCTATT
>JARQOC010000003.1:585733660-585773548 GCA_033576535.1 Allobates femoralis
ATCTGTTAAAAGGGAACCTATCAGGTCATTTATGTACCCGTCCCTGCAGCTTCCTACTAGATCCCTAAACATCCCTGTCTGTGCTAAATGTGTTCTGTAATCATTGTGTAAATTAATTTATATACTTACATCCAGACTCCTGGATGTAGTCTGACTGGGCGTTCTCTTAAGCTCCAACTCCCGTCTTGCTGCGTGTGTATCACGCCCCGGTGGGCATGATATAAGCCTTCCCATATTCCCTGCTTTTGAATTCAATCTTCTGCCGAGTATCATGCTGTGGGGTCCCGTCACTTCCAGGCCTTTACAGTCCTATTCCTTGCAAGGCCTATCTGCTGGCTTCATGATGTGCAGTGCGCATGCTCGGAAGTCCTCAGTCTGACATCGCAAATAATAGCACTGTACAGGTCCGAAAATGACGTGGCCCCACAGCATCATACCTGAAAGAAGATTGAATTCAGAAGATAAGAATGTGCATATGGAAAGACTATTATCACACTCACTGTGTTGTTATACACACATAGCAAGGGGGAGTTGGAGCGGAGGAGAATGCCCAGTCAGACTACATCTAGGAGTCTAGATGTAAGTATAACATTGATTACAGGACACATTTAGCATAGGCAGGGATGGTTAGGGATGTAGTAGAAAGCTGCACAGACAGGTAGTGATAGGTTTGGGGCCAAAAACAACCGGACAGCTTCCCTTTAAAGAGAGAGTGTAAAGAACCCTTAGCATGTATCCGAAATCCCCAGTGGCTTCAATGATATCTAATTACTGGAGATGAGCAAATCGATTCAATGCACATTTTATGAACTTCACAGGTCCTGGCAACTTTAAACAATTTACAATTTGATTTATACAGATTATCAAAAAGATACCCGCAGAATGCTGTGGGTTAGGAAACTATAGGACTGAACAGAAGCAAGTGTCAATGATGGAATGAAAATTTCACTTTGTACAACATTAAAGGGAATCTATTAGCTGGTTTTTGCTACCTCATGAGAGAGCAGCACAATATAAGGAAAAAAATGTCTATCACCAAGACATATTTGCATTGGAACCCCAAAGGCTGATAAGTCTTTACATATTGAGATGTTGAACGTTAGAATGTTTACCCTTTCTTTTACTTAGATACAAGCAACTATAATCTCTGATGACTGGATTTCTACATTTGGACAAATTTGCATCCCTTGAAGTTGTTTTGATATATTTGATGTACTGATATATTGGATATTTTTATTATCTTGTCATCTTATACCTGCTAACTTAAAACCAATAAAACCCATTGGAATATAAGGAAAAAAAATCTGATTCCAGTGATGTATCACTTAGTTTGCTAGATGCAGCAATTCTTGCAATTCTTGCTTAGATTTAGCATGTAGCATAGCTGAGAAAGCTAACAACAACACACCAGGCTCTGTATGTAAAATGTCTATAGACAGTAAGATGCTTATAAGAAAAGGGGGCATCTTGGACTACCAGGCACGAGGCAATGAAGTTGGAGAAATGATATGATCTTGATACTATAACAATCATTGCAAGTAAATAACAACAGGCCTCTTCATAGGAGATACATAGTTGAATTATGTGTTTTTAACTCTACAGTATGCTGTCTCCAGGTTACATAGCAAAAACCTGGTGATAGATTTCCGTTAGTGTTATGATGGCGGAGGGGAGGGAATGATCTGGATACTGACTCAAGGTGATGGTGTTGCTGTCAGAGGCTATTATTTTACACACTGTAGAAAATTGAATCAGCGCCAGAAGGTTTGTGGTCCGTACTGAACATCTAGAGTTCAGGCATGAACTCCGAACACGGACTTCCCTGGGATGTCTGCGTTACTGTTCAGGTTTGGATTTAGGTCTGGAATGCTGTAAAATTAAACAAAACAGTGATCACACTGACTGCTCGGGGAGCAGTGAGGTCACTTCACTGAGTCTCTGAGGCCCTGCGGCTGTGAGCTAAAGACTCAGGCAGCAGGGGCATCTAAACTCACTGCTGCGGAGACTCAGTAAATGATGCCATTGCTCCTCATGGCAGTCAATGTGATCGTAGAAGCTGCAGAGCTGAGTATGTTTCTTGGGACTATCATTGTGGATTATCGTCGACGGGTATGTTGGGGTAATAATTTGTAAAATGAGGGTTGTCTGTCTGATTTACTTTTAATACAAGATTTTTCTCTGTTTCGTGTTTTTTACCTATTTCCTTACAGAACTGATAATGGGAGGTACTCATAGAGACCTGAACATTATAAATATGGGCTTAAAGACAAGCTATCAATACTTTTATCACCCCGATGCCTCTACATCAGTTCATATGGAAGAGCCACAAAAAGGCATTGGCACTTCTAATGAATGCACCTAATTCTGGAGTGGCTAAGGGCTGCTTTTCTTTAGCCTGGGGGCACAATAGCAAAGGACAGGAAATAGTATGAAAAAGAAAAAAATCCTAAACTGCTGTTTTTTTGTTTATTTTGCCTCCCAAAAATCAGGATAAATGTATGTTCATCTTTACTCTTTTCTTTATGCTGAGACGTTACATCAGGAATTCCATCTAAATATACAAACAAACAATATTGAATGAAACCCCCCATTCACCATAATAGAGGCAGATTCTGTTTTGTTTTTGATTCCCTCTGGCCTGTTCATCTTTTTTAGGCATATAGAAAAGTGTAGTTACTTTTGTATACCTCCAAAATGGCACAATTAGAACAGAGGTCATATTAAATATAGAGTGTCTGTATGAAGTTCCTTCCAATGGTTTAAAGTGGTTCTCCCTGAATCACATATTTGAGGTCTAAGACAGGTCTACTGAATTGCATTTCTTATGTATTGATGCATATTAGGCCTGGTAGTCTTACAATAGAATGGCTGTTAGACCCTTCTTATGGCAAAGCCCAACAGGCCAATGTGCCTTGAAGATCCAAAGATCATTGTTTGACCTTCAACTGCTGTGACTATAATACAAAAAGCACTCTGCAATTGCTGCATGAGTGTGCTTATGGCACTAAAGGAGGAGTCCCATCCCTCTGAGAACCACATGTATATAGTAGTCACCATTTACTACAATATCTAAGGAACTAATTAGCAAGGATCAGTGCTACAAATGACCCTTCTTGTTGCTTCAGTAGCTCATTGGTCAGTGAAACTTAACTCCTGCAGTGATCATACCAGACACAGCTCCTGGGCTTGAGTGACCACCACCATCAAGTACAGTTATGATCAACTCCAGAAACACCAGTATGTTCAAAGTTAAAATTTAAACACTCAACATCTAAAGCAGAGTTCATCAACCCCAGCCCTCAAGAGCAACAAACAGATCATATTTTTAGGATTTCCTTAGTATTGCACAGGTAAAAATTCCATCACATGTGAATTATTAGGGAAATCCTGAAACAATGCGCTGTTGGAGGGTCCCAATGACATGAGCTGGGGAACACTGATCTAAAGAAAATATATCTAAACTTAGGCCTTGGATAACTTCTTCAACAATAGTTCATGTTTACATTTTTGGTCAAAAATATTTATATCTTTCCAATTAAGCTTTCTCCTATGGGGTGCCATATTTTTTAAATCTTTCATTCTTTGATCTACAGTAAAACATTTTGGGGCTCATTTATTAAAGTTGTTTAATGAATGGTCTATAATTTAGCTTTTATAGCCGGAAAAATTTGAATTTGATACATTGCTGATTTTGCATGTATTTCCACCTACGAAGAATGAAGAAGTCTGTCACTCTCTACAGTGAGAAGCAAAATCTAAAAAAATAAAATCCAGAAAATCATATTGTATGATTTGTATATACTTAATCAGCATTTTATTGCATGAAATAAGTACCGTATTTTTCGCTTTATAAGACGCACCTGATTATAAGACGCACCCCCAAATTTAATGAAGGAAAAGAGAAAAAAATAATTTTTAATGTTAAATGGGGTCCGTCTTATAATGCCAGTGTCCGTCTTAAAAATCATATAGGGAATATGTCTCTCATAGCCCCCACTTCCTGGTACATGGTCCCTCATCCTGGGATATAGCCCCCACATCCTAGATATGGCCCCCTTAATCGGTTTTATGGCTGGCACATGTCCCCCAGTGTTGGCACACGTCCCCCAGTGCTGACACACGTCCCCTATTGATGGCACAAGTCTCTCAGTACTGGCACACGTCCCCAACTGCTGGCACATATCCCCCATTGATGGCCCAAGTCCGCCAGTGATGGCCCAAGTCCGCCAGTGATGGCCCAAGTCCGCCAGTGATGGCCCAAGTCCGCCAGTGATGGCCCAAGTCCCCCAGTGCTGGCACAAGTCCCCCAGTGCAGGCACACATCCCCCAGTGCTGGCACACGTCCCCAGATGCTGGCCCACGTCCTCCAGTGCTGGCCCACGTCCCCCACTGCTGGCACACGTCCCCCACTGCTGGCACACGTCCCCCACTGCTGGCACACGTCCACCAGTGCTGGCCCAAGTCCGCCAGTGCTGGCCCAAGTCCGCCAGTGCTGGCCCAAGTCCGCCAGTGCTGGCCCACGTCCCCCACTGCTGGCACACGTCCCCCACTGCTGGCACACGTCCCCCACTGCTGGCACACGTCCCCCACTGCTGGCACACGTCCCCCACTGCTGGCACACGTCCCCCACTGCTGGCACACGTCCCCCACTGCTGGCACACGTCCCCCAGTGCTGGCACACGTCCCCCATTGAAGGCACACATCCCCCAGTGCTGGCACACGTCCCCCAGTGCTGGATATGGCCCCCTATGATTACACTTGCCTCCCCCCATGCTGCATATGGCCCACTATGATTACACATGCCTCCCCCCATGCTGCATATGGCCCACTATGATTACACATGCCTCCCCCTTGCTGCATATGACCCCCCAAGCTGCTGCCCATAATAAAATAACAAACGTTTTCCTCACTATTTCCAGTGATGAGCTGCCTGTCCCTCTGCTTTCTCCCTCCGTGCAAGCTGCGTCCGAACTTCCTGCTTCTCTGCCTGTGATGTGACTCTCTGCTGAGCAGCTCACATTACAGGCTGAGAAGCAGGAAGTTCGGACGCAGCTTGCACGGAGGGAGAAAGCAGAGGGACAGGCAGCTCATCACTGGAAATAGTGAGGAAAACGTTTGTTATTTTATTATGGGCAGCAGCTTGGGGGGTCATATGCAGCAAGGGGGAGGCATGTGTAATCACTGGGGGGGCGCAGGCAATGTAATATGCACTGTGCCCTCAGTCCCATCACCGTGGTGCGATTTCAGCACCGCGGTGATGGACAGCAGCAGTGCATATTAAATGAGCGGGAGCAGGAGATCTCCCGCTCTCTCCTGCAGCCCCCAGCCAGCACACTGGACCCCCGGGCACACTCCAAAGCTGCCCCCACCATCCCCTATATAATATGCTATACTATATACGTATATTCGGATTATAAGACGCACCCCTAACTGTACCCCAAAGTTTGGGGGAACAAAAGTGCGTCTTATAATCCGAAAAATACGGTATTTGACACAATAGAAATCAGAGCATAATATTTGTTACAGAAATCCTTGTCTTCAGTTACAGAGGTCAGACATTTTCTATAGTTCTTGACCAAGTTTTTACACCCTGCAGCAGGGATTTTGCCCCACTCCTCCATACAGATCTTTCACCAGGTCATTCAGGTTTTATGTCTGTTGCTGGGCAACATTGAGTTTCAGCTCCCTTCAAAGATCTTTCAGGTTTTGGAGTTGTTGCTTGGCATCATTGAGTTTCAGCTCCCTCCAAAGATTTTCAGGTCTGGAAACTGGGTAAGCTACTCCAGGACCTTGAAATGCTTCTTATGGAGTCACTCGTTAGTTTCCATGACTGCGTATTTTGAGTCATTGTCATGCTGGAAGGACCCAGCCTCAACTCATCTTCAAGGCTCTTATTGAGTGAAGGAGTTTGTTGGCCAAAATCTTGCTATATGTCACTCCCATCAATACAGGTCAGTTGTCCTGTTCCTTTTGCAGAAAAGCACCCCTAAAGCATGATGTTTTCACCCCCACGATTCACGATTGGGATGGTGTTCTTCGGGTTGTACTTTTCCTTCTTCCTTCACACATGCCGTGTGGTGTTGATACCAAAAAGTTGTATTTTGTTTTCATCTGACCACGTGACCTTCAAACATGCCTCCTCTGGATCATTCAAATGGTCATTGGTGGACTTCAAATGCGCTTGGACATGTGCTGGTGGGATCAGTAGTATCTTGGGTGCCCTGCAGAACTTTAATCCATGATGGTGTAATGTGTTACTAATGGTAACCTTTGAAACTGTGGTCCCAGCTCTCTTCAAGTCAATTAAGCAGGTTCTCCCATATAGTTCTGGGCTGATTTCTGACCTTTTTCTAAATTATCCTTACCAAACGAGGTGAGATCTTGCATGCAGCTCCAGACAGAGTAAATTGACCATCATCTGTTTCTTCCATTTTCTAATAATTGCACTCTTGTCATCAAGCTGCTTGCTTATTGTCCTATAACCTATTCCAGAATTCTTCAGGTCTACAATTTTGTCCCTGGTGTCTTTTGACAACTCTTTGGATTTGGCCATGGTGGAGAGGTTATAGCATGATTGATTGAATTTGTAGACAGACATCTTTCATACTTGTAATGAATGCAGAGTTGGAAGCTTCTTAGGGTGCCTTCACACTGCGGCGTGATCCGGTCCGGGGCTGTCCGGGATGACCCTGACAGCCACGGACTGGATGAGCACATAGAACCGGAGAGCTAATATGCCCTCTGGTCCTGTGTGCAGCGCACGCAGCTGCAGCCGCTGACAGGTCAGGACCGCGGCGCCGCGGTCCTGACTTATCAGCAGCGGGAACTGCATGCGGCTGCACACCGAACCGGAGGGCATATTAGACCTCCGATTCTGTGTGCTGATCCAGTCCGCGGTTGTCAGGGTCATCCCGGACAGCCCTGGACCGGATCACGCCGCAGTGTGAAGCCGCTCTTAAAGAAAAAGCTAACAGCTGTATGAGAGCCTGAATTTTTGCTGGTTGGTAGGTGATTACTTTTTTGATGCAATAAAATGCATTTTATTTATTTAAATATCATACTTGTGAATTTTTACCTCTCACAGTTCAGCTGAATTTTACCTACAATGACAATTACAGACCTCTTCATTCTTTGTAGGTGAGAAAACTTGAAAAATCATCAGTGTATCAAATACTTATTTTCCCCACTGTATTTTCTAATCTGCTCTGATAAAATGAAAACTGCATTGCTGGATGCTTTGGAGTTTTAATAAATCTGCCCCTTATTTGTTCACTCTTTCATATCCAGCACCATATGATCTGTTGGAGCTTTGAATAATCTGCATGTACATACGGAGACGATGAAATGACAAATCTAGTTTTATTACTTAGTGTGAGCTCCTATTCTCCAGGGAAGGTAGGACAGCAAAGATTCTTTGTATAATATTTAACCACCATTGACGTTGTCAGTTATCTATAGCATATCTTTCAATAGCGGCACTGTGTGGGCCCTGCATACTATATATGCACTCAGGGAATCCATGTATGACAGTGGCGCCGAATGATACAAAGAAATGCCTTGCTTTGTAGCTGCATTCAATATATACACAATAGAAAGGATTTTGGAGCCCCTCTGTTAGCCGGTAGAACAATAAAGACAAAAAACTAGATGCTAGATTGTTCTGACTCTGCCAGAGCTTCTGATAAAGTCACAAATTCAGATTCCTAATATAAAAATGAAAAAGGAAAAACACTGAAAAAAAAAAGACATTTAAAACAAAGAGGCAGTGGGTACATTTTATTTGCTGCAGAATAATATGTAGGAAATAAAAAAGAAAGTTAGGAGAGATTCTCATTAAAACCAGCCCTCGGGCACTTCATACTTTTATATTTTTTAAGCTGCCATCAACTGCCAAATATAGAAGATGGATTGTAACATAGCTCGCACCGTGTGGGAAATGAAGCAAACATGAAATGATCCATATCAGAGTAGAGGGGAGAAAAATGGAGCCAAATGTCCACAGATTTAACGAAACAAAATGTATGGATTTATTCACAAATTACTTAACACCGCATTCTGACGACCGGTCAGCGAAAGAAATGTTTATTGCTATAGGAAGAATGGAGGAAAATATGAACGCGTACGTTACATTACATATCCGTCCCGTCTAAGAGATGCCGAAAAATGAAGAAGCCAGTTATTTGAAGGTGAATGAAGCGATAATCAAATCCACCTTGGAGATGAAAGGAATGTAAATTAGACTTCAAAGGAAATCTTTTGGAAGAAAGCTTGTAATGTGAAGCCCTACTAGCGGCATTACCAGCCGATAGAGAAAGTGTGTTTAGTTTTAGAAGGCTGGGATTTTCTATTGAACAACATTAGGCTATTCATAGATTCTGAGCGGGAGTCCTCAAGATCAGGCAGATCAATATTAAGGCATGAAACAAACTCATGCATTAATACATTTCAGGTAGGTCAAGGCAAGTTTACCACACAAATAATACTCTGATCCCTAAACTATGATATGAATAATAGGAATTAAATAGGATGCAGTTCACTCAGGAAAAAAAAAGACTGGAATTCTAGATATAAAAATACAGTATAAACATTGGTGAGCGCTAGCATGCAAACATGGAATGGAAGTCAAGCCGAAACTGTGCACATAATCTAATGACAGGGTACGGATATCTTAATGCTATACATGTTAGTAAATAGCAGGGGGATTGAATGGCTGTTTCGCATCAATACATCTAAAAAACAGATACTTTTTTTAGTCTTGTCAAAGAAAATCTACGTATTTTACTTTTCATTATTTCTAGTACTTTCTTATTAGTAGTGTACCCGGACATTAAAGAAATGAATATGTAGCCAATGAGTAAATTACCGTATATACTCGTGTATAAGCCGACCCGTGTATAAGCCGACCCCCCTACTTTTGCCCCCAAAACCTGGGAAAACCTATTGACTCTTTTTTAAGCTGAGGGTGGACCCCAGCACAGGTATACAGCCCCCAGCAGTGTGGTATACAGGCCCCCTCAGTGGTATACAGCAGCCTCCCCAGTAATAGTATACAGCAGTCTCCCCAGTGGTAGTATAAAGCAGCCTCCCCAGTGGTATATACAGCAGCCCCAGAGCGGTATACAGCAGCCCCAGAGCTGTATACAGCAGCCCCAGAGCTGTATACAGCAGCCCCAGAGCGGTATACAGCAGCCCCAGAGGGGTATACAGCAGCCCCAGAGGTATACAACAGCCCCAGAGGTATACAGCAGCCCCAGAGAGGTATACAGCAGCCCCAGAGGGGTATACAGCAGCCCCAGAGGGGTATACAGCAGCCCCAGAGTGGTATACAGCAGCCCCAGAGGGGTATACACAGCAGTCCCAGAGGGGTATACACAGAAGCCCCAGAGGGGTATGAAGCAGCCCCAGAGGGGTATACACAGCAGCCCCAGAGGGGTATACACAGCAGCCCCAGAGGGGTATACACAGCAGCCCCAGAGGGGTATATAGCAGCCCCAGAGGTATATAGCAGCCCCAGAGGGGTATACAGCAGCCCCAGAGCTGTATACATCAGCCCCAGAGGTATACAGGGGTACCCAGTGGTATACCGGGCCCCCCCTTGCTGGTGGCAACCTGTAAAAGAAGATATCATTATACTTATCGTATCGCCGCCGCCGCCGCTCTGTCACCGTCACCGCGCTCCTCCTAGTCTTCAAGCTTCCTTCACCGTCGCACAGGAAATGATGTCATTTCCTGTGCGACGATGAAGGAAGCATGAAGACCCGGAATAGCGCGGTGACGGTGACAGAGCGGCGGCGGCGATACGATAAGTATAATGATATCTTCTTTTACAGGTTGCCACCAGCAAGGGGGGGCCCGGTATACCACGGGGGGGGCTGTATACCAATAAGTATACCGTATATGACCCGTGTATAAGCCGAGGGGGGACTTTTCAGCACATTTTTTGTGCTGAAAAACTCGGCTTATACACGAGTATATACGGTAAAAAGTAACCATTTTAATTTTTTATTTAAAAAAGTCAATACTACACATGAAAATAAAAAAAAAACTTTGCTTCCTTCTTGCCTTAACTGATTTTTCATGCTCAATATTTTCAATTTGCAAATGCAGTCTGTCAGAGATTTTCCCATTGCTGGGATAGGAGATGACAGTTAGTGCTCATAGAGTTCTACGGACAATGGAATGAGACAGAGAAAGGAGTTATAGGCAGACACAGCCATTCTACTGAAATTTTTGCTACAACAACAGTTATACTTTTAATTGGTATTCCTGTCTCAAAGATAATATTCCAATATATTGTAGGCAAAAAAATGAAAATATTAGCAAATACCTCCAAATATAAATGTAGCATACAGTAGTTCTCCCGCTCTAGCCATGTCTCTTACCTCATGTGCAATGCATTGCAGCTTGGGTATCCTTGGTTACAACCACTCATATGATGATAGTTAGTTCCCTGTAGTCATAACCCTGGATACCTAAGCTGCAAAGATGTACACATGCTATCATCTGTACATAATGCCTACTAAGGCTAAGGTCACACTTGCAGCATGACCCTAGCCTGACGCAAGCACTAAATACTTAGTAATTTCAGCCGCAGCGCCTAGCGTTAATGGAGCCCTATAGAAACCTGATGATTACCTTGCCAACCGGCCTCACACAAAGTTCCAGGAAGTGCACTTTAGCTGAGCGCACAGGAAAACGCTGCAGACAGCGTTAACGCTATGTGCTGTGGCTGAAATTTCTAAGTATTTAGTGCTTGCGTCAGGCTAGGGTCATGACGAAAGTGTGACCCTAGCCTAAGTTAATGTTCAGTAATGAGTTTATTTTTGAACATTGGTCTACTCCATTGAACTTTCCAACATCTGGTTCTGGAAGCTGGATTCAACAGCATCATGCCTCCTCATACCAACATTCCTGGCCAAGACTCCCCTACTATAACGTGGGCGTAAAAGATGACTCCCTCTCCCATATCTGCCACCTCGTGCCACATTACATATCCATGAACTTAGATAACATAATAATGCTATAACTTTCATGAAGCAAATTAAAGAACAAACTAATATAACAAACAGTTCCCAAGTGTATGAGTTTTCCTTTGATTAAAAAAAAAAAAAAAATATATATATATATATATATATATATATATATATATATATATATATATATATATATTTTTTTTTAAAGCTTAATAATTTGTCTAAAGGCCCCGTTAAACGCTGTGATGTCCCAGCGATCCGACCAATTATCGGGAAAGCAGGGACATCGCTATATGATTGCTGGTGAGCTGTCTCACAGGCAGACTCACCAGCGACCAGCGAGAACGCTGGTAACCAGGGTAAACATCAGGTAATTAAGCATAGTGCTGCACTTAGTTACCCGATGTTTACCCTGGTTACCAGTGTCCCAGCGTGTGCTGTGTGGCGCTGGGCATCGGCTGGGATGTCATTGATCACTTCTTCATCTGTGCATTGCACTGCCATCCCATTTAAATTTCCCGCCTGTGTGAATGATGCGGCAGCGTGTGCGTCATCTCCGCTTCTGTGCAGTATGCGGACATCCGAGGTGCAATGTCCCGCCTCTGTGAATGATGCGCGCTGACGTCTGTAGTGACGTTATTTCGGCTTTTGCGCAGTGCGCGCGTCATTCACGAAGGCAGGACATTGCACTTCGGATATTTGTGCACTGCGCAGAAGTGGAAATGACACGCACACTGCCCCGTCATTCACAGAGGGGGCAAATTTAAATGGAATGGCTGTGCAAAGCGCAGATGCAGAAGTGAAGTACCCACTGCCGCATCATACACAGAGGCGGGACATTACAGTGGAGTCGGGAGCCCGCTAGAGGGTTTTATTTTCACTCCCAGAAGGGTGTGCTAACAAAAGCCAGGAGGGGAGACGGACCTCTGGTGACCGCCCAGTCAGTCTCCACACAGTGGAGACTGGATGCTGCAGTGACAGGAGAATGTAGGTATCAAACTCCTTTTTCCAAGCCAATAAAGGACACTGTTAAGTCAGGCAGGGATGGTTAGGGATGTGTTTGAAAGCTGCAGAAACAGGTAGTCATAGGTTTGGAGGCTAAAACGACCTGACAGGCTCCATTTAAAGTACCTTGTCTATTCAGACCCCAGAGCTTAATAAATGTAACATAAAAAAATGTAAAAAATTCTTATATGCACCTTACCACTCACCTTTCTTTCCTCTCTGCTCCTCACTGTCACTCATCTAGTCCTCACGCATCTTCAGATCACCACTTTTTACCCTGAAATCCCTGAGTCTCTCACACTGGGACTTTCAGATTTGATATAATCCGGAAGTGCACAATATCTATTACATCATGATGTGATTACCTTTCACGTGCATACTCAGAGTCCTAATGTAGATTTCAAAACAAGTGCTCTGAATAGGCTAAGAAGAGCGGATTGTGCTCATGGAGGGGCCGAAGAGGTTAAGAGTAAAGTTATACTATAGATTTTCTTTTAATACTTCTACGGCCTTTTACATTCCAGAAATATGATGGCCACCATTGCAAAGAATCTCTATTTTGGCAAATGCAGATTTTTGGGAAATTCAAGTAGAATTAAATTCTACCTGAATGTATTTGCTTATCTACTGTAGTTATATATGTTATATACCTTATTTTATATTGAACTTTATTTGCAGCCCATCATTTTTTAAGGTTGACCAATAAATTGAAGATGCCTTAATATCGTGCTTTATTAATCTACACAAGGCCCTAATGTTAAAACTTGTATTTACTGAAACTGACCTGACAAAAACTGAGTTCTAATTGTTCATACTGTAAGGAACAGACACAGATTCCTCAAAGTTATGTACTATTTGAGAATAATAAAAAGAACATCCTCAAACCTTTGCATGGAAGAAACCTATACAGTTTAAAAATGACAATCCTGCATTTCAGCTTAGATTGGTTTATCAAAAAGCATATTTTTAAGAGTCAGGAAGCACTTCCCTTTACACAGGAGCAAGAATGGAATGTTATTTCTCAACAAAACCAAGAGCTTTCAGTAAGATGAATATCAACATGACCTGGAAAATCAAATACCAGATATCCTAATATAACAGGCAAGATTCACTTGTTGTTGTGATACAGTTTACACAATTCCATTATCTCTCTAGAAACCATGTTACGAAAAATGCTTGCATCCAGAATGGAGTGTAAGAGCTTGTCACAGTCAAGCACAAAGCAATAATTTGGAGCAGGAAACAATAAAAGCTTTATTAAAAGATCATATAGAAATGTAATTAATGTGCATAATATAGCATTTAGATTATTGAAAGCACCACCCCAGCAATGTTTTTGTTATTTTACAAGATGGAGTGGTTCTTTAAATGTAAGTCCCCTGCCACCTGCCTTATACTCACCTACCGCCATCTTCATCTGTTTCTAGTGTTACTCTGGTTGGTCTCCAACGACTTGTGACCTCTCGGCAGCTCCAGTGTATCTTAGAGAAAGCCAGAGGTTGCAAGTTAATGAAACTCTATGAAAAGCTCTGGCTCTCATAGAGTTGAATTGAGAGTTTGTGATGACTGTTCTGATTTCTGGCCAGCCAGATGTTATAGGCTCAAGATGGCGTCATGAGACCAGAGAGGTACCGAAAAACAATGACACCCCTGGAGGGTAAGTATAATACAGTGGGTGGGGGTCTTACATTTAAAGTCTGGAATGGTCCTTTAAAGGAATAGGTAAATAATTCCAATAGTAGTTACATAAGTAAAGAAGGATCTTTTGAGGGTAGTGTTTATTGAACATGGATTCATTTAAGTATGCTTTCACACAGATATATAATATAGTCAAACAGGTGCTGATAAACTATAACAAGGCTGGCCATACATATTAGATGGCTTTTGTTCAAACGATGTTTCTGTTATGATTTAGTTGTGCAGCTATCTCAGCAGATACTTCCATACACAGGCCGAGTGCCGCTGTGTTCTCTTTGAGAAAAATGCCAACTGACATGCCGGCTGAGGGCTTATCTCTAGAAAAACTGGCAAATCAGATGTATACGATCAATATTTCTATGGAGCATTAGTCGGTTGGTGCCACCCTACACCATACATAGACCATCACAGTTGCCAGGACCAGGTGCTGCTCAAAGCTTATGGATTCAGATAATCGAGCAATAGGGTGGGAACCACAAAATTATGTCAGAACAGGGATCTTTACCCTTTAGCAAATTAGTTAATAAGGGAGTCTCTTGTTTTTATTGCTTTATCTCTCTCTTTTTATGTCATTTTTGTTTACGTTGTAGATTACCTTAAGTTTATTGACATAAAGAAGTTAATCAGCACTCCACCCTTGTAATAATCGGTGCATGTGGAAAATGCAATATCTAGAAGGAAGAGTCCCTGCACTCTAATAATGTCTAATTAATTCCATTCTTTATTCACTTTTGAACGTTTTAGCTATAACTTGAGCCTTCAATAACAATGCTTATTTAAGATCTTCATGATTTTCCTTTTATTTATTTGTAATAATAAATTGATGAATGAGGGAGAGAGTTGGGGAGTGTTTCTTCTATTTTTTTGTGTGTTTTTTTAATCTTTTTACTTGCTGGGTTAGTAATGGAGGTGTCTGATACCCTCACCATTACTAACAACAGGGCTTGATGTCAGCTGACACTACACAGCTTACATCAACCTTATACACTATCACCTCAAATACTGCCGCTCCAGGGCTATCTGGAGGACTCAAGGCAAAGCACCAGAATTGGCACATCTTATGTAATGTGTCACTTCAGGGGCAGCTGCGGTCTGATATGTTTATACTGAGAAGGGCCAAATAACCATGGACCTTCCCAGTCTGGTAATATGAGCCCATTGCTGTCTGCTTTACCTTGGCTGGCTATGACAAATGAGTGGCTGTGAACACACAGTACAATGCGGGTGTTCCTCAGGTATCTGAGATTCATCATCATCATCACCTCTGCCCCTGGGGTTTAACATCTGGTGACAACGGTCTGGATTTTGCTGAGACCATACTTGCTCCATCCCCGGGTCCAACTCCAAAAGATTATGAGCATCAGTGTAGATGCTTTCCTCCTCTGCAGTAGGAGAATCTTTTGAGCCAACCTTTGATGCCAATTGAATTGAATGTTTGAACTTCTCTGCAAAATCACTTATCTGTGTTTCCCCACAATCAGTTGTGCGGCTGGAGAGTTGTGATATGTGGTGACATATGGGTGATTGGGACACCACCTCTGAGGACTATACTGTTTGTGATGTTGAGGTGGATTAATTTTTAAATAAATCAAAAACCCTTAAACTTTATTTAATTTGTAACTTCACTAGAAAAATGTTAAAAAGCTATAGTGCACAGCAGAGAAGGGGGGAGGAAGAATTAGGCCCTGTATACTAATCTCCTTCCTATCCCCTACCTTTCAGCGGGGGTTGGCCCCCACTGCGGAGTGGGGGTGCCGTATTGTATATTAGGGTGCCGACTACTGCTGAAAGGTAGGGTTAGGAGGGAGATTAGCATACAGGGCCTAACTCTTCCTCCCCCCTTCTCTGCTGTGCACTATAGCTTTTTAAATTTTTTCCAGTGAAGTTACAAATTAAATAAAGTTTAAAGTTTTTGATTTATTTAAAAATGTGTCTGTTGTGATCCTATGTGGAATCAGAAGAAACCTTTAGATTTGATGTTGAGGTGGAGGAATAGGAGGACATGCTAAGTGATGCATTGCTTGCCATGAACTGGAGCAAAAACTCTTTCTGGGCCTCATCCACAGCTCGTATCATTCTGCTGCTGGCAAAGAAAGAGACTGGAGTAGGGTACGCAGTAACAGACGTTGTCAGTTCACTTGGGATACGACGAGACCATGTTTGGTCAGTACTGCTTTCAATAACAATAGCAGTAGCACCTAGCCCATGTACACCTCGAACACCAAGCCTACTACTCCCATTTCTAACAACCCTTTTCTGTTTCCCCCTTTCCACCACAATGACCTCTGGATTTTCCATTCATGTTTTATGCACACAGAATTGGAAAGCACTGGTTTGAGGCCTAACACTGCCTTTTTAGGGGAAAAAAGATGTTGCAATAACTGGTTTCATGCCTAACACTACCCTTTTTATGGGAAATAAAAATTTTGCCAGAACTGGTTTGAGGACTAACACTGCCTTTTTAGTGGAAAGTGAAAGAATTGCATGAACTGGTTTGAGGTCTAACTCTGCCATTTTAGCTGAAGGTGAAAAATTTTGCAAAAGCTGATTTTAGACCGAACACTGCTTTTTTAGAGGAATGAAACATTTTGTAATAACTGGTTTTAGGCATAACACTGCCTTTTTAGGGGAAGCAAAGATTTTTGTAAGACCTGGTTTGATGCCCAATGCAGCCTTTTTAGTGGAAACGGAAAGATTTGGCAATCCCTTGCTGTATGCAAAAAAACGTGGCTTTGGCATCGCTCACAGATTTAGGAATCACACTTGTTTTCAGCAAAAAAAAAGCCTTCAACTAAATGGACACGGTTGCCTTCCTATTCTATTTAAAAAAAACAACTGAGTAGCTATCTATCTATAGGTGTAACGCTGATAGAGTAGCACAGAGCAGCATAGAGAAGCACGGAGTGGCAGCAGCAGTGTCCCTAGCGAGTAACACAAAAATTGCAATGACAACAAATAGCTGCTTCGTATATCCCAAGGGACATGTGACTTTGGCAGCCAATGAAACAGGACAGCCAATGACACTAGCCCTTGTGTCTTCAACTAGTGGATTTTTTATGCACCCTGACTGGTTTCAGGCCCGGAACATCCACACAGAGAATTGTGGGTAATAAAAATGGAGTCTGATGATACTCTGACCTCTCCACACTCCCTGTGCACATCCCGCACACTATCCCACACTATCAGAAGGTAGGAGAAGAACATCAATTAAAATGCAGTAACGCATTTTTTCATCCAATCAGTTACCGAACTAATTTGAGTTCAACAACATTTTTGGTAAATTGCTCGAGTTTCCAATCACAAGCCGAATCTGCAATGTTCGTGTCAAATTTGAAATTGGTTATCATATTCAGAGAAAGTTTGGTCATCTCTACCCGTGATCTGATTACCTGTCGCGCTTAGATGGCGCTGACATTGCTGGATGCTGCTGTGTATGTGTTTGTCTTTAAGAGCTGCATGGTTGATAGTTGTGAAGGTTCTGGCCTACTATGTTGTGCTCCAGAACTGCATTCACTATGAGGTTCAGCTGCTGGTTGAGGGGTTAATTTGTGACTCACCTGGGCTCCCCTCCCCCTGGCATTTAAGTAGCCTCTCCTTCCATCAGGTGGTGCTGGTGATACAGTTTCACTCTATGCCTGGAAGCCGTGCTGTGCTGACCTGTGTGTTGGTGTTGCTGAAGTCCTTTCCTTTGGAGTTGCTGTATTCCATTTCTGTGGAGGGAGGCGAGGGGGGAATAGCGCAGGGCTGGTGGAGGAGTTTTAGGGAGAGGCTGGAGGCCCGAACCTTCTCAACTTCAGAGATACCTTCGGGATCAGGGTCATTCAGGGTTCCTAGACTAGGGTCAGACTAGTCTTCCCTGGTCACCCTGCCCATAACTGCCATTCCCTCATCAGCATTCTCACTACTCTGTGAAATTACCCTTTTGCCTTCTCCCTAAATACTGCTTCGTCTTCCTGGTTTACCTGACTTCGGCTCATGTTTTGGACTACGTCTCCAGGTAATCCTTGTTGTACTACACCCAATTCCGGGTGCTGACCCCGAAATGTCTGACCAATCTTTGCCGTTATCCCAGTAAGTAGTGACTTGTCATTTGTGACTTTTGTCGTTACTCTACACTCCCTGCATCTGTAGTTATTACAGTAGTAAAGTTTTCTAAAGGCAGTTTGTACTTTCTCCCCATGTTTGTATGGATTTCCTATATGTTGTCTGGATTCTTCACACAGTACAAAAAAAAACCTGTTTGTTAAGTTGACTTAATTTTATGATTTTACTAGAATGTTTAAGAGATGCAAAATATGATAGTCCAAAAAATTAAACAAACATTTATATTTCAGTAAGTTTTCATACAATTCAAATTTTAGCTACCAGAATAAAACAAATATAAAAACAAGCAAATTTATATTTTTCTATACCTAATTTCAAGACACTAACACATCTAATCTTTCCAAAATCATTTTTGCATTGAACATCAAAGCACAAAATAAGATTTTTAGGTTGTCATAAAATGTATGCTCTGACTCATATTCACAAACCTGTAGTGATTTAAGAAAGTAAGTGAATTTGTTACTTATAGCACATAAAAATAACATAAAATGTAAAATGAAACTGCAAAGCCTCAGCAGCATTACATAAGTTAAATGGGGAAGCATTTTAACATAAAAAAAAAATCGAGTGACTATTTCATGAGCCTCATGTATAGCTCTAGAGCAAAACTCAAAATGTGTTTTCATCTATGAAGTTGCAAATATGTAAAAAAGTAATAAAAAGAATAATATACCCTGCATACTCTATCTAGGGACATAGAAATCAGCAAATAGAGTAACATGCTGATTCAGAAGCAGTGGGGATGGAATACCCCCTGTGGCATAGTTCTATTTGCTATATAAAAAGTTTGTATCATCTCTTATAATTGGAGTTATCAGCATGCTACATGATGCAGTGCAGGCTTGGTGATAGCATTACGTGACTTAATTGTAACGCATCCTAATTTATTGCTGTTCAGACTCCAGATCAACAAATAATAAATGTCATAGATTTCATACCAGCAGATATTACAGTTGTCAGAAAATCATTTTAAAAGTTTTTAAAAGAAAATAATTTTAAATAAAGAAGCTATCCATTAAATACTGTATATTAACTTATTGATTAAAAAGAAAAAAATATTCTACATAATATAATAGGAGACAAATTATAAATACCGTATATACTCGTGTATAAGCCGACCCGTGTATGAGCCGACCCCTCTACTTTTGCCCCCAAAACCTGGGAAAACCCATTGACTCATGTATAAGCCGAGGGTGGACCCCAGCACAGGTATACAGCCCACAGCAGTGTGGTATACAGCAGCCTCCCCAGCAGTGTGGTATACAGCAGCCTCCCCAGCAGTGTGGTATATACAGCAGCCTCCCCAGCAGTGTGGTATATACAGCAGCCTCCCCAGCAGTGTGGTATATACAGCAGCCTCCCCAGCAGTGTGGTATATACAGCAGCCTCCCCAGCAGTGTGGTATATCAGGCCCCCGGTTGCAGCCACAGACCTGTAAGAGAATAGCTTTCATACTTACCCTCCTCGGTGTTACTCGCGCTCCTCCGGTCTCCTTCCCGCTTCTACCGGGCGTCATGTGACCGCGCACAATGACGTCATTGTGGATGCGCCGGGTAGAAGCGGGAAGGAGACCGGAGGAGCAGCGAGGAGGGCAAGTATGAAAGCTATTCTCTTACAGGTCTGTGGCTGCAACCGGGGGCCTGTATATAGCGCGGGGGGCCTGTATATACTACAGGGGGGGAGCGGGGGGCCTGTATATACTACGTGGGGGGGAATCGGGGGGCCTGTAAATACTACGGGGGGGATCGGGGGGCCTGTATATACTACGGGGGGGGGATCGGGAGGCCTGTATATACTACTGGGGGAGCGCAATGTAATATGCACCGCTCCCCCTGCCGCTGAAGGACAGGGGGATGCAGTGCATATTGCATTGCACTAATGAGCGGCCCCACGTGACCGGGCGCTCATATTACAGCCTCCCCCTGCCTCCTGCAGCCCCTGGACACCGGCCCCCCCACACTCAACCGTATAGTGACTCGTGTATAAGCCGAGGGGGGCACTTTTCAGCACAATTTTTGTGCTGAAAAACTTGGCTTATACACGAGTATATACGGTATCTAAGCACTTATAGGATAGCACTTATGTAGTCACTTCAGGACTACTATAATGTTCCAGAAAAAATTCAGATAACAAATATATATATAGTTGTGGCCAAAGGTATTGACACCCCTGCAATTCTGTCAGATAATACTCAGTTTCTTCCTGAAAATGATTTCAATCACAAATTCTTTGGTATTATTATTTTCATTTAATTTGTATTCAATGAAAAAACACAAGAAGAATTGTCCTAAAGCCAAATTGGATATAATTCCACACCTAACATCAAAAAGGGGGTGGAGAAAAATATTTCCACTGTTAGAAAAATCATGTGATGCTTCTCTAATTTGTGTAATTAACAGCACCTCTAACTTACCTGTGGCACCTAACAGGTGTTGGCAATAACTAAATCACACTTGCAGCCAGTTGACATGGATTAAAGTTGACTCAACCTCTGACCTGTGTCCTTGCGTGTACCACATTGAGCATGGAGAAAAGAAAGAAGACCAAAGAACTGTCTGAGGACTTGAGAAACCAAATTGTGAGGAAACATGAGCAATCTCAAGGCTACAAGTCCATCTCCAAAGACCTGAATGTTCCTGTGTCTACCGTGCGCAGTGTCATCAAGAAGTTTAAAGCCCATAGCACTGTTGCTAACCTCCTTAGATGTGGACGGAAAAGAAAAATTGACGAGAGGTTTCAACGCAAGATTGTGAGGATGGTGGATAAAGAACCTCGACTAACATCCAAACAAGTTCAAGCTGCCCTGCTGTCCGAGGGTACAACAGTTTCAACCCGTACTATCCGTCGGTGTCTGAATGAAAAGGGACTGTATGGTATGATACCAAGGAAGAACCCACTTCTTACCCTGAGACATAAAAAAGCCAGGCTGGAGTTTGCCAAAACTTACCTGAGAAAGCCTACAATGTTTTGGAAGAATGTTCTCTGGTCAGATGAGACAAAAGTAGAGCTTTTTGGGCAAAGGCATCAACATAGAGTTTACAGGAGAAAAAAAGAGGCATTCAAAGAAAAGAACATGGTCCCTACAGTCAAACATGGTGGAGGTTCCCTAATGTTTTGGGGTTGCTTTGCTGCCTCTGGCACTGGACCGCTTGACCGTGTGCATGGCATTATGAAGTCTGAAGTCTACCAACAAATTTTTCAGCACAATGTAGGGCCCAATGTGAAAAAGCTGGGTCTCCCTCAGAGGTCATGGGTCTTCCAGCAGGACAATGACCCAAAACACACTTCAAAAAGCACTAGAAAAAGGTTTGAGAGAAAGCACTGGAGACTTCTAAGGTGGTCAGCAATGAGTCCAGACCTGAATCCCATAGAACACCTGTGGAGAGATCTAAAAATGGCAGTTTGGAGAAGGCACCCTTCAAATATCAGGGACCTGGAGCAGTTTGCCAAAGAAGAATGGTCTAAAATTCCAGCAGAGCATTGTAATAATCTCATTGATGGTTACCGGAAGCAGTTGATCGCAGTTATTTTGGCTAAAGGTTGTGCAACCAAGTATTAGGCTGAGGATGCCAATACTTTTGTCTGGCCCATTTTTGGAGTTCTGTGTGAAATGATCAATGTTTTGCTTTTTGCTTCATTCTCTTTTGTGTTTTTTCATTGAAGACAAATTAAATGAAGATAATAATACCAAAGAATTTGTGATTGCAATCATTTTCAGGAAGAAACTGAGTATTATCTGACAGAATTGCAGGGGTGTCAATACTTTTGGCCACAACTGTGCAAATTTTTCTTAACTTTATTTATCCACTTACATAATTGCCTTGGGACCGGAAGTGTCGAGATGTCACATTTTATTTGTCATCTGATTGGTTCATGTGACTGATGCCTGATTGGTCCACCTGAAACAGAAAAAAAAATGGCCGCCATATTATATTAGCACACCCAAATGATGTGCCAATATACCGGCTGCATGCTGATCATCACTCCCGTTTCCGGGTCCGCTTCTCAGTCCACCACCATCACATCTTCTTCTCTGACTCCACCTCCTCCTCCTCTGTAGCTGCTGCCATGTGTCCCTGCAGTACAGTAATAGTGAGAGGCCACCTCTCTACCCCCAGCATAACAGAGCCTGCCTCATGCCCCCACAGTACTGTACAAATGAATGATGTCACCACTCTGCCCCGCCCCAGCATCACAGAGCCCACCCCCATACCCTCCTCACTGTGGCTTCCTCTTATTTGCGTTCCACTTTGGAATGCATAGAGGACAAACTGTTCCTCTCTACATTTCACAGTGGAATGCACAGTACATGGGGCAGAAAGACGGTAGCATAGAGACATCACAAAAAAGGGGCAGAGAGGTATCACAAAAAAGGGCAGAGAGGTATCACAAAAAAGGGCAGAGAGACAACAGAAAAAGGAGCAGAGAGACAGCACAAAAGGGGGAAGATATGGTAGATAGCACAAGTCGGCTGAGAGATAGCACAAAAGGCAGCAGAGAGAAAACACAAAAGGGGGCAGAGAAACAGCACAAAAGAGGGAAGCGAGACAGCACAAAGTGGGCAGAGAGAAAACAAAAAATGGGGGCACAGAGGCAGCACAAAAGGGGTCTGAGAGACAGCACAAAAAGGGGCAGAGAGATGCACAAAAACAGGCAGAGAGACAGTACAAAAGGGCAGAGAGAAAGTGCAAAAGGAGGAAGAGAAACAGTGCACAAGGGAGCAGAGAGACAGCACACAAGGGGCAGAGAGACAGCTCAAAAGGGGGGCAGAAAGACAACACACAAGGGGGCAGAGAGGTAGCACACAAGGGGGAAAGAGACAGCGCACATGGGGAAAGAGACATCACACAAGGGGGCAGAGTGACAGCACAAAGACAAAGAGAGCAGAGAGACAGCACAAAGGGAGCATAAAGACAGTGCACAAGGGGAAAGAGACAACGTACAAGGAGGAAAGAGATAGCGTACAAGGAGAAGCAGAGAGACAGCACACATGGTAGAGCAGGGAGACAGCAAACAAGGAGGAAAGAGACAGCACAAAAGGGGGCAGAGACAGAATACAATAGGGGCATAGAAACAGTGCACAAGGGGGACAGAGACAGTTCACAAGGAGGAAATAGACAGCACACAAGGGGGAAAGAGACAGTGCACAATGGGGCAGATAGACAGCACACAAAGGTTAGATAGACAGTGTACAAGGGGAAGAGAAACAGTGCACAAGGGGGAAGGATTAAAATATATGATCAATTTCTGCATTTATTTTACCTCTCTTTTTATGATCTCCTCCTAATTCTTTCACTGTGGAAAGGATGAATTCATAAATTGTGGTTATGTTAAGGATTTCCATAGATAATTATGTAATAAAAGCTTGCAACAACTTACAATACACTACAGTAGATTTGGTTTTTAAAACCACCAAAACATATAACAGAAACAGCGAACAAGAATTCTTAGGGTGCTTTATTAGGGTATGTGCACATCAGTCGGTTTGTGGGCTGCTTTTTACCGGTTTCCGTCGGTGTTTTCCGCTCAGTTTTATGTTAATTTATGTTAATCCTAGCCACCGGCTGGATTACCATGCTTTTCAATGGAGTTTAGAAAACGCTGTCTTCATTAGAACATTTTTTTTCTGGTCGTTTTCAGTTTTTTCATCGGTTTTTCCACCGGTTTTCAAAGATAGAGCAAGCGACTTCTTTTGAGCGTTTTTCCAGCGTTTTCTGCCAGATTAGGACTCATTGTTTCCAATGGAGCTGTGCAAGGCCGCTGAGAAACCGTCGGGAAAACGCCGAGAAAAACGCTAGAAAACCGGGCGGAAAACGTTCAAAAAACGCTGGAAAAACGAGGATCAATGCTGAGCACAGAAAACTCAGTTTCTGCTAAACTACACCGGTTTTAGGACGGTCTGCAAAGATGCAGAAACGTCAGATGTGCACATACCCTTAGAGATCAGCAAATTTGTTTATGTCCTGAGTCTGGGAGTTTTACGTATC
This sequence comes from Allobates femoralis, assembly GCA_033576535.1. Lineage (NCBI taxonomy): Eukaryota > Metazoa > Chordata > Amphibia > Anura > Aromobatidae > Allobates > Allobates femoralis. The sequence continues at coordinate 585,757,428 of JARQOC010000003.1, forward strand.
CAAAGCACTCGAGCATGTACTTGGTGCTCGTTCCAGTGCGAGCCGCTTGCAGTGTTTGATTGCCTTGCACTGAGATTAAAAGCAGAGTTATCGGGTCTAGTGTGTTGTAAAAACAAAATTACAGATCGGCTTTCGCTCTCGGAAGTGGATTGCTTATGGATGGCTTGTTTGTGGGTGGAGAGCTGAACTTCCCAATCAATGACTTCCAATGAAGTTCGGCTCAAGTTTTGGTCCGAACAGAACACAAAAACAATCTGGCTGCAACACTGAAGCCTGAAATTCCACGGATCTACTCATTTCTTTAACTGAAAGGTAGGAAAATGAAGCAGAAACAATCAATTAGGTCACATGCACAAATTCAGTATTTGGTGAGTTTTAAACCACAGTATTTGTAAGCTAAAACTATGATTGCACTATTCAGAGGAAAAGTATAATAGAAACATGTGCATTATTTTGCAATATTCACCCACTTCTTATTTTGGCTTACTAATCCTGAGGGGAAAAATTCACCAAATACTAATGCTATGTTCCTATGATGAGCTTTTGATGAGATTTAGATGTTGCAGAATTGTTATACCATTTCTGCATCAATTTTGTAAATTAGGTTAAATGCATTTTAGTGTGAGTTTTTTCTTACATGCATTTTATCAAATGTTTTGACCCTGTTTTTTTTTCTGTTTGGTGTGAAATACTTTAAACAAATCTATTTTGTATTTGGGGGACATATATATACTAGGATGCGATACATATACACCAGGATAAGGAACATGTATACCATGATGGGCCACATATAAACCAGGATGAATCACATATATACCAGGAATATGGATATACAGTATATACAAGGATGGGCCCATATATACCAGGATGGGTGTATATACCAGGAGAACGAACATACAGTATATACAAAACTCGGCCTATATATACCAGGAAAATGAATATATAAACCAGGAAGGGGGACATATATACCAGGATGGGGAACACATACACCAGGAAAGGGACATATATACCATGATGAGGGACATTACTACATAATGATCCGTGTGGGGGGCAATTTGTAAGTCTTTATAGGATTCAGAATGCAACAAGGGCCCATATATATGACCAACATATGGGAAGGGACAGGTCCAAATCAAACTCTAGTTACCGTGCTGTGTAATGTACATGTATGTCACATATCAATGGTGGGTGCATGGACAAGGAGATGTGAGCCATATTTTGCTAACAAAAAATACAAATGAAAACATAAAAGTTTAAATCATCCACCCTTTTCCAATCAAAATAAAAGTTAAAAATTTAAAAAATGAGGTCTTTCATTTGATTTTATATTACCCATAAAAAACGAATCTATAAAAATATACAATTAATTGACCAATATAGTAAATGCCATTAAGAAAAAAATCAAAACACTAGAACTACAATTAAAAGCAATCAATGAAATCTCATATAATCCAATAAAATACAGATTACCAAATAATATGTCCTCACACCGCTCCAACAGAAAAATAAAACAGTTACGGGTCTCAGAAAATGGCACAAGCCAAATGTATTTTACAAAGTTTTTAATTCTTTTTAATTACCAGAATAACTATATACAGTATGTTGGGTATTGTTGTAATCATACTTACATCAGGACTTTATTGTCAAGCCAGTGTTGCTACTTAATGAACAAAGTAAACATTCAGCCCAAAATTAAATCAGAAGTAATTTTGTTTGCCATATTCTTACTATATTGAGAAGTGATTGGGGTCGAAAAAACACTTTATCTTGTTCCTCAACAAACAAAACTTCATATGACTATGACATTGGAAAAACAAAAAAGATTATAGATCTTAAAAGAGGGTGAAAAAAACAAGTGTAAAATCAAAAATTGGCTCAAAGTGGAAGGGTTAAATACCGTATATACTCGTGTATAAGCCGACCCGTGTATAAGCCGACCCCCCTACTTTTGCCCCCCAAAACTGGGAAAACTTATTGACTCGCGTATAAGCCGAGGGTGGACTCCAGCACAGGTATACAACCCCCAGCAGTGAGGTATACAGCAGCCTCCCCAGTGGTAGTATACAGCAGCAGCCCAGTGGTAGTATACAGCAGCCCCAGAGGTATATACAGCCCCATATGCAGCCCCAGATGTATATGCAGCCCCAGAGGTATATGCAGCCCCATATGCAGCCCCAGAGGTATATGCAGCCCCATATGCAGCCCCAGAGGTATATGCAGCCCCATATGCAGCCCCAGAGGTATATGCAGCCCCATATGCAGCCCCAGAGGTATATGCAGCCCCATATGCAGCCCCATAGGTATATGCAGCCCCAGAGGTATATGCAGCCCCATATGCAGCCCCAGAGGTATATGCAGCCCCATATGCAGCCCCAGAGGTATATACAGCAGCAGCAGCCCCAGCCCCAGGGCTGTATACAGCAGCAGCAGCCCCAGCCCAGGGCTGTATACAGCAGCAGCCCCAGGGCTGTATACAGCCGCAGCCCCAGGGCTGTATACAGCCGCAGCCCCAGGGCTGTATACAGCCGCAGCCCCAGGGCTTTATACAGCAGCAGCCCCAGCCCCAGGGCTGTATACAGCAGCAGCCCCAGGGCTGTATACAGCAGCAGCCCCAGGGCTGTATACAGCCGCAGCCCCAGGGCTGTATACAGCCGCAGCCCCAGGGCTTTATACAGCAGCAGCCCCAGGGCTGTATACAGCCGCAGCCCCAGGGCTGTATACAGCCGCAGCCCCGGAGGTATACAGGCCCCCCATCAAGTTCCAGGGCCCCCCCCCACTTGCGCGCCAGCCTGTAAGGTAAATTCATACTTACCGGTGTCCAGTCGCGCCGCCCGCAGCTGCCGACATGACGATTCCGGGCTCCATCCAGCGTCTTCCCGCGGCTTCCTGTAGTCGCGGGCAATGACGTCATTGCCCGCGACTACAGGAAATGCGGAAGACGCTGAATGGAGCCCGGAATCGTCATGTCGGCAGCTGCGGGCGGCGCGACTGGACACCGGTAAGTATGAATTTACCTTACAGGCTGGCGCGCAAGTGGGGGGGGGCCCTGGAACTTGATGGGGGGCCTGTATACCTCCAGGGCTGCGGCTGTATTTTTTTTTTTTTTTTTTCATATACCGTATATACTCGCGTATAAGCCGAGGGGGGACTTTTCAGCCCAAATTTTGGGCTGAAAAACTCGGCTTATACGCGAGTATATACGGTATGTTCAAATTGTAGAGTACCGTAATTTGATTTACTGTATGAGATGAAGAGGTATTACAGGTTCCACTAAATATGTCCCCATACTATGAAAAAAATGAATTGATGGCATTAATAAACTTAGAGCACATCCTGAAAGTGGTGATGTGGGTTTAATGGAAAGTTAATACGTTAGTACGTTTTAATACGTGCAGTCACCATAAATACAAAAAACCAAGCTGATGATGAAAGAAAGTTTTTACAGGATATGATTCACTACTTCAAAGAAATTTCTGCTTTATTCTAGCAAGTTCTCCAAAGTAAACTATCTGCTGGAATAAAATGTACGAGTCGATGTTTTCAAAGTAGCTATTTTCAGTTCATTAAAGTCCCTTGTGATTTTTATAATAAGAACAACCCTGAGGTATAGAGAGAAATAGGAAGTAAAGGAAAATAAGTAAAGGTTATACCCTCAATATAAGATGACCCACTATTAAATGTAGGTTAGCAAAAATATCAGTGCTGCACAAGTTTTATAGTGTATGACTTTGTAATGCATGAAAGCAAAGACTATATCTAATAAACCAGCACGTAAGAGTTTCATTAAAATCCAATAGTATTATTAAGAATTCTTAATTAAGGTGAAAGCTACTAATATTTTGAACTATAATATTCTCCTAAGGATCTAAGTATTGGGCCGTTTACAAAAAGAAAAATTCTAAGCATGTGACCCCACTACTAGCTATCCAATGACAAACTGACCATACATGAACATAATTTAAGCTTAAGTCAAACATGACAAACATAAAGGGGAGTACTTTCCTTTTTTATATATATATATATATATATATATATATATATATATATATATATGCAGTACCGACCAAAAGTTTGGGCACCTACTCATTCAAAGAGTTTATTTTATTTTCATGACTATGAAAATAGTAGATTCACTCTGAAGGCATCAAAACTATGAATTAACACATGTGGAATTATATACTTAACAAAAAAGTGTGAAACAACTGAAAATATGTCTTATATTCTGATGGTGGGTTTACACGCTTCAATATCGTTACGATATCGCAACTCAATGGCGCGGGAGCGCGCATTTAGTGCATGTTTCTCCCGCATCGCATTGGATGTTTACACGCTGCGATCTCGGAATACAACGTCCGTGCGATGTCTACGCCGCCCAACCCAGGAACGATCCTTTAACATGGGAGTGAATGGGTGACGTAGAACATCGCATCGTAGTTGGGCTGTCACACAGCACGATCCGGCTTCAATGGCTATTCAAAATCGGAGCATTGAATAGCACGCTCATTCAATCCCCGATATCGCATTGACATCGTTCCTGCATCGTATTGGACGTTCACACCATACAACGCAGGAACGATATCGGCTCCAACAATTGAACCACGTGACATTTCATTAAAATCGGACTACGATATCGCAACGTGTAAACCCGCCATAAATTCTTCAAAGTAGCCACCTTATGCTTTGATTACTGCTTTGCACACTCTTGGCATGCTCTTGATGAGCTTCAAGAGGTAGTCACCAGAAATGGTTCTCACTTCACAGGTGTGCCCTGTCAGGTTTAATAAGTGGGATTTCTTGCCTTATAAATGGGGTTGGGACCATCAGTTGTGTTGTGCAGAAGTCTGGTGGATACACAGCTCATAGTCCTACTGAATAGAAAAAAGCAGCTAAGTAAAGAAAAACAAGTGGCCATCATTACTTTAAGAAATGAAGGTCAGTCAGTCCGAAAAATTGGGAAAACTTTGGAAGTGTCCCTAACACGTGTTGGTTTACATGTTCCTTGATGTCCCGTTCAAATTCCTCACATCCATAAGTTGTCATTAAATTCCTTGTCTTTTGTGAGATAAGATGGAAATTTCCACATATAATGTGTTCTTTTTATTTGGATATCCACCAGTTCCACACCCACCGGAGCATGGTGGGATTTAATCAGGTCATAGATCTCCACTGACTTCATTCTAATTAATAGTCTCTTCGAGGTCAGCAGATCCTTGACCAGGATTGGTGGGTATGGGAGAAGTGGGTAAACTCTCTATAATCTGGATGTAACCAATGCCAAACATCCCTCACTCCAGTTTGTTCAAGGAAGGAGAGGACAAGAGTCTCTCTTTTTGGAGGAGTCAGGCTCTGGCTCTTTCTGTCCTCCTCCCCATTGTGAACCGTGTTCAAGTCTCCCCCAGTAATTATCAGAGGTGAGTTGTCCAGGACAATCTTCCTCTCCAGGTCATCAAAGAAGACTCTGTTTGAAACATTAGATCCATAAACATTGTAGATCGAATATACTTCTCCTCCATGCTCTATGGTGACTCAAACCCATCTCCCCTGATCATCACACTCCTGTGACAGCAGATTAAAAACAAAATTACCATGGAACAGTATCGCTACCCCTGTATGTCTACCTTGAGCTGACAAGCCCACTACTTTCCCACCCACAATTTGCTGAGCCTAAAAAAATCCTCTTCCATTAGATGGGTTTCTTGAAGCAATACAATATCAGGCGAGTACCTTTTCAGATGTCTCAGTATTTTTACTCTTTTATTCGGGGATCTTGGGCCTTTCACATTCCAATAGATGACCTTCATAGTCCCTGTCACTACAGCCTATTACCTCTTGCTTTAATTTCCTTATGAGGGTTCTAGTGATTAAAAGAAGATCCTCAGGTGGTTAGAGAAGGGTAGTAAAGAAAGAAAAAAGACTTAAAGATATGAAAGGGGATAGACATTTAAACCTTAAAACAAATAAACAGTGAGCTCTCAACAAGCTGTAGTGTATTTATAGCTTCTAATACCACTAATGGCGTTGCGGACTTCGCTTTTTTTCTGAGGAAGTAAAGGCAACCAAAAAAATAAAAACCTGTGGGAAGAAGCATAGCCCACACCACACATTATAAATATTTGTCAAAATGCCATCTGCATCTTCTCCTCCGCCCCAATCCATACCTTTGCATAACTCTTTATCCTCCACCCCTCCAGAACCCAGGTCTTTTCCCCAAATAAGGGGTAGATGGGCACTTCCCACCAAAACCCATCTTCATTAAAGCACAACATATATCAATTGGCAGTACTCAACACGTTACCAACAGTATCCAGTCACCTTGGGGAGACACTGTCCTGTTTGTAGAAGAAGTGTCTGGGGGTTGAGAGACCCATCAAGAGCAAAATGTATATGAAGTCCATTTCAATGGTGCTTGATCTGCGCTAGCCAGATGCCCTCTAGGGCTTTGGTGTTGAGGGGAAGCTGTCTTACTCAAAACCTTTTCTTCATTCGTTGTTTTTTGTGTTGCACAGTATTTTTTCCATATCTTTTTCTGCATCGCTTGCCAATTTGTAGATGAGGTTATCACCGTCATTTTGGAAAATCCTCAGTGTCGCCGGGTATTGCAGTGAAAAACTTTTCTTTCCTTGATAGAGTGATGCACATATTTTACTAAAGGCTCTCCTGCGTTTTGCCACCTCCGCAGGGGGCAGGGACTTTCATCCCCTTCAAAGTCACTGGCTGGGGACATCTTCTATATGCTCTCATTTTGTCAAACTTATCATTGTAGTCCAGAATTTTCATGATTACTTGACGTGGTTTGGATGTCCAGTCATCACATCCTTGATTGTGAGATTGTAGATCTGGCCCAACTCTGAACCTTTTCGACCCTATAACCGTGATTAATTCCCAGGGCCATTGGTAGGCCTCTTTCGCAAAGACTTTGTAGTTCAGATGCAGGGACTGATTCAGGGAGCCTAACTAGCCTTAGGTTGTTGCGCCATGACCTGTTTTCCAGGTCCTCGACCTTCTCAGACAGGCGGTTTGTTTCTGCAGTAGTCTCTTTCAGCTGCGAGGTGAGCTGTATGTTAGCACCCTCCAGTTGCAAGAACCTCTGCTTCAGCTCCACTATCCGTTCTTTATGTTTGCTCACTTTGTCTTGGAGATGCTGGAGGGCCTTCTTGATAGCCTGTTCCAGGTTGTGTTGGATGTCTGGCATGATGCTACTTGCCACGTCAGCCACCAATTTGTTACAGTCTATTGATATCAATCTTGAAGGGTCTTTCCTGCTACACTCATTTAGGTCTTCAATGTACTCCTCATTTGGGGTTTTCTGTTGTGAGTTTGTTGCAGGAGTGTCCTCTCCAGCAGGGCTTGGGTCCCCGGTGCCCTCTTCCACACTGTGGTTCCCGCTGCTGGTTTGCCGGGGGCCCCCTGGCTTTTGTGAGCTGCATAAAATGTATTGATCCATTTGCTGAAGTGGTGACGTAGATGGAGTTAGTGTCAGGTCCCTGTGTTGCTGCCATTTGGCCTTTCTCCTGAGATTATCAGTTCTTATGTTTCTTGGCAGCTACGGAAATATGTTGTGCTGCAGTACCCAGTAGGCACTTGCAGTTATTTATATTTTTGTGTGCTTATTTTTTGTCCACTAGGTGGTAGCAGAGATATTCCGTGTCTCAGTTCACTATGGCGACCACCAGATGTCACCAGTTTTCCTTTTGAGCTGGCACCAAGAGAAATGACCAGTCTTCTGTGCTTATCCTCTCTGCTGGGGTCTCTGTGTATCGTTGCTGGAGAGACTGTTTTCTCTCTGCTTAGTCTGATCACAGCCCCACTTTTAAGGGCCCCTTCACAAGCACTGGCACTAATAAACCTGTTACAGTGTTTCCTGAACTTGCGAGTTCCTTCACCAGAGGTGGCTAAATTTAGGAAGCGCTGATGCTATTATTATTAATATTATTCAAGCTGTACATTTTCAGACCATAGACAAGTTCATATAAACATCTAGCTGCTCCAGTTTATTTAGTTCTGGGATTAAGCAAAGGGTTTCTTCTTTTTTTATACATTCCAATAGAGGGTATCTGAGAGGCTTGTCTCTTCCAGAAATGACAAGACCCAGGATGGTTTATGCCTATTCAGAAAAAACACTAAGTTGCAAAAAATTCAGAAAAAAACTCACCAAAAAAAGTCAAGGTCCAATACCCATTGAACTTATCAGGACATTGCAGGCCCCACTGAGGGGAAACACAAATGTCTAAAACCGTTGCACAATCTCCTGCAACCAACCAAGCTTTGGGGGCGGTGTTCCCACCTACCCCAGCCAAGATATGGAGGCGGTGACATCACCTGCATTCATCCAAGCTATGGGGCGGTAGAATCACCTGCAAACAGTCTATTGATCATGCCCATACAATTAGATAAGGTGTGATCAATAGGCTGTGTGCAGACACCTTGCATTGCACGTATCTGTGTGACTGGCACCTCCCCCAGGCCTTGGCTGATTGCAAGTGATTCCACCGCCCCCATAGCTTACCTGGTGCAGGTGAGAACAGCGGCCCCATAGCTTGGTTGGTTGCAGAAGTTTGTGCATCGGTATTAGACACTTGTGTTTCACCTCAGTGGGACCTGCAGCGTCCTGATAAGTGCAATGGGTATTGGACCTTGGATTTTTTTGGTGAGTTTTTCTGGTTTATGCCTATAAGCATATTTGCTGGGAGGGGCTATGGGGTCGCACTTGGCATTCTCCCAGTTGAAGGCCTCTGGTGGGAGTACTATGGAAGGTAGGGAAACAGGACTTCTGGCACTACTACCTCCTCCTCCTTCTTTTTCTCTATTTGCCAATCCACCCCTGCTGCAGCTGTAGAAAGGCCAGGCATGCTGCAGGAGCCCGCCTCCAACCTCTGGAAGTCCCGGCTGGCATACAGAATTGCTCACCTCTTCCTGACTCTGAGCTCCATATTGGTGGGACTGCTTCAGGCATGCAAGACCAGCCCTGGATCCTGACATTGCTGCAAATCAGACCCAATGCGGGGTGTGCAGTCATACTCCAGGTCACATATGTAGGAGTATCCTCTGTGGGCTGCTTCAGTTGCCGGCAGCCAGTCGAGCCAAAGTCAGCAACACACCCTGACAGAAGCCGAAGTAAAAAGATCTCAGAGAGCTGCAAGATACAATATATACAGTAGAGGGATGGCAGAGTGAGTTAGAATACTCCCAGAAACTCACCATCTACTGGTCACTGTGGAGGAACTTCACTCTGGCTCCATATCTGGTTAAATCACCCCAAAGACAAGCAGAGTCAGAGTCTATACAGATTGAGTGCCCACAGCCTATAGGTGGAAAGAAGGTGACACCGACAGACATACAAGCCACAGGAGAACAGACTGTGTCAACATTGCCAGCAGGGGACATTGGAGGATGAGGCATACTTCCTGCTACACTGCACCAAATACTCAGCAGTGAGAGCCTCCTACTTCCAAAGAATTTCCATTCACAACTCAGACTTCACATCCATGGATGAGGAGAGGAAACTCTGCATGCTACTGGGGGAAGAGGAATCAACAGTGGAGATTGACGCCCAATATGTGATCGCATGTCATAAACTGGGAGGTACGTAAGACCCCCAAATGGACCATTATTGCCGAAATTGTGCCCTTAAAACCCCATTCCCATAACCCTCTGATTCCCTCCTCTGTCTCACATGTTTTTCTTGCTTTGGCAACACTAAATGTATTTTAGTCCTGTCAATAAAGCCTATTTGAGATTCAATTTGAATTTGAACATGAAGAGGGTACAAGTGAATGAGAGAGCACATAAAATATTTTATTTATTTCAGACAACCACTCTAAATATTTTCTGTGAATATTTAAACCTATTTAGGAGCTGTTAACAGCAAAATGTGTCATAATACAACCCCTTTATATATATATATATATATTTTATATAAAGCTATCAAGTTTAGTATCTGCTTGGAGAATAAGGCTGCATACTGACGGTCAGTAGACGCAGCATTTTGGATGCATCATATTGCCGCTGCATCCAAAACTCTGCGTAGTACAGTGTCAGCATAGGGGATGAGATTTTAAGAAATACCATGCCCACTATGTTTAACCTGACCGTTCTTTCAGCTGCAGTGCGGATTGCCAGCATTTCGCTCCTCCGCAGCATGTTCATTTCATGCTGCAGAGTCGGCTGCGATCAGTTGACTGCAGGGTGAAGCCACCCTACACCCGCCACACATTGATTCAAAATGGATGCAGTAGTTCGGCAAACCTAAGTGTGACACATCACGGTGAGCTTGCGGCAAACAGATGAGACTGTATCATGAGTTTCCTCACAGTTTAACCATTATGTTGAGCTTATCCGTTCATACGCTGGTGATAAAAAGGAAAAGAGGAAAAAGAACTTAGGTTTGCCAAATGTCCTCTCTATCGTGGTTGTCCTCTTGCCTTTCACAGTTCTATTTTGTCTCCTGCACCTATAATGTTTGAACATTTGATTAACCTCTGGTATGATTCCTGATGGTCTGCATAATTCATACTGTGGGATCGTTAGAACTCTTACAGGCAAATCAGTATCCATATCTCCGCCTTCTGATGAGTCCGACAACATAAGGATGGACGAAACGTGTAAAGATTGGAGAACTACTGCATCCATTTTGAATCAATGAACAAAGGAAGTGTGTGACATCTCTTGAAAAACCACAATCGGTTAATTTATAAGTTTAGTGGTATCAGGAATACTTTCTTACAAACCCCCTGTCAAATTGAAATAGGGTAAGTTGAGGGACAGCTGCCGAGGTATGGAGGCACCAACTACCTTAGGGTGAAAATCCCCCATTGACAGGCAGGTGGAAACAGATAAAAGGGAAAGTCTAGCATCCCTATTGTCACACGCCGTTTTCTTTGGACTCAAAAAAATGTTTGTGTGTGATTGGTTGTCTTTTCTATGTAGGTCTGTGACCTTTTTATTGATTCCTTGTTAATAAAGTAATTTCTTTTAGCAAAATGTAAAGGTGGTAAACCAGAATTTCTTCAAAAATTATTTTTTGAAATTCAGAACTTTTTTGTCAATGGGCAAATACTAAGTTTGTTTATTTTTTTTATTTATTTATTTTTGTACTGGGAAAATGGGGGAGGCAGCTTACATTTTTACGTTATTATGCTATTCCCTATGGACTATAGATTTCCCATGAAAAAATTGCCAAGTACATGCAATGTTTCTGCTGGCCTAAATTTATCCATTAGTATATTTTATCTTTTTCCCAGTTAAGCGTCAGATATCCACCCAGACATCCATATGATCCAAAAGAAATTTAGTTATTTATCAGTCGGGCTGATAACGTGTCGTACTTTGGCTTCACATAACAGCAATGACATAAAGCCCATCTCAATCACAGTTATACTGCATAGTTCACAGGAACATTTGTTACTTAGGCTGGTTTCATACTAGCATTCGTGCCGCATCCGTCTGAGCGTAGAGATGCAGACGGACGCCTGAATGCACACATACTGATGCCAGCACTGCATTTAATATGCGGATGAGTACTGAATCTCTATAGGACAGAGTCCCATAGGATTCCATTATAATGAGGTAGAGAGATAGAGAGAGAGATCGCGTGAGTTTACTTGCATTGCCATCCGGATGCCAATGCAGTTCAATTGGATTCTATGTAAGAATTGTGCACTTCAGTATGCTTGCGTACAAACCAAGCACCCTCCAATGCACAAAAAATGCAACAAGTTGCATTTTCACCAGCAACAAAAAACAATTTCGAAAACAAACACGTGCTTCCAGGAAGTCTGTCCCTCCACGACCTTCCAAGCACAGAAAACATGTGGCCAATCAGCAGTCTCATTATATTGCATGAGACACACTCATGGGAGGTATGTGGTTAGCCAGACTTGCCCAGCACTCTGGATAACCTATAAAGTCAACCCTTAATACAATAAACAAGACTCATGGAACTATAAGTCACAGAGTATACATTAATGATTTACATCGCAGAGGGCTTCTGACTCTGTGATACATACTGGCAATTAACTGCTTACGTGGTCGCTACCTCATTTATTCCCTCTCTCAGCTAAAACTTGTAGGGTTGAACACTTGCCAACCAACCGGGTCCTCGAGACAAGGCATCCACATTACCTTGGCCTACCAGTAGAGAGGGATTTATCGGTTGACTATGAGCAACAGCTCCTTAAACATAGTCTGTCACTGTCACCATGGTCTTTTGTGTGAACAAAACACTATCACACTCTGTCACCTCATGAAATTGGGTCACTACTTTATTTGACCTCCCATGCCACTAGTGGCAATTCACTTGTCCTCATATCTATGGTCTGAACTGACTCTATGTCATCACATATTCAACAGGACGTCTTATACCGTATATACTCGTGTATAAGCCGACCCGTGTATAAGCCGACCCCCCTACTTTTGCCCCCAAAACCTGGGAAAATCTATTGACTCGCGTATAAGCCGAGGGTGGACCCCAGCACAGGTATGCAGCCCCCAGCAGTGGTATACAGGCCCCAGCAGTATGATATACAGCAGCCCCCAGTGGTATATACAGCAGCCCTAGTGGTATTGCACTCCCTATATACAGCAGCCCCAGTGGTATTGCAGCCCCAGTGGTGTATACAGCAGCCCCTATATACAGCAGCCCCAGTGGTATTGCAGCCTCAGTGGTATTGCAGCCCCTATATACAGCAGCCCCAGTGGTATTGCAGCCCCAGTGGTGTATACAGCAGCCCCTATATACAGCAGCCCCAGTGGTATTGCAGCCCCAGTGGTGTATACAGCAGCCCCTATATACAGCAGCCCCAGTGGTATTGCAGCCCCAGTGGTGTATACAGCAGCCCCTATATACAGCAGCCCCAGTGGTATTGCAGCCCCAGTGGTATATACAGCAGCCCCTATATACAGCAGCCCCAGTGGTATTGCAGCCCCAGTGGTGTATACAGCAGCCCCTATATACAGCAGCCCCAGTGGTATTGCAGCCCCAGTGGTATATACAGCAGCCCCTATATACAGCAGCCCCAGTGGTATTGCAGCCCCAGTGGTGTATACAGCAGCCCCTATATACAGCAGCCCCAGTGGTATTGCAGCCCCAGTGGTGTATACAGCCCCTATATACAGCAGCCCCAGTGGTATTGCAGCCCCAGTGGTGTATACAGCCCCTATATACAGCAGCCCCAGTGGTATTGCAGCCCCAGTGGTGTATACAGCCCCTATATACAGCAGCCCCAGTGGTATTGCAGCCCCAGTGGTGTATACAGCCCCTATATACAGCAGCCCCAGTGGTATTGCAGCCCCAGTGGTGTATACAGCCCCTATATACAGCAGCCCCAGTGGTATTGCAGCCCCAGTGGTGTATACAGCCCCTATATACAGCAGCCCCAGTGGTATTGCAGCCCCAGTATACAGCCCCTATATACAGCAGCCCCAGTGGTATTGCAGCCCCAGTATACAGCAGCCCCAGTGGTATTGCAGCCCCACACAAATGCTGGCACACGTCCCCCCTGTTGTAAGGCCCCCCCTGCTGATTACTTACCATCCCTGGTCTTCAGCAGCACCCCGGCGCCGGTCCTCTGTGCTCCGGTCCTCCTCGATCCCGTCCTCTGTGCTCCGCTCCACGGCTGCATCCGGGTTCCCCGCGCGTCGCAGAAGCAATGACGTCATCGCGTCGGCGACGCGCGGGGAACCCGGATGCAGCCGTGGAGCGGAGCACAGAGGACGGGATCGCGGAGGACCGGAGCACAGAGGACCGGCGCCGGGGTGCTGCTGAAGACCAGGGATGGTAAGTATTCAGCAGGGGGGGCCTTACAACAGGGGGGACGTGTGCCAGCAGATTGGGGGGCATTATACACATATATGCACTGCTCCCCCTGCCGCTGATTGACAGGGGGATGCAGTGCATATGTAATGAGCGGCCCCACGTGACGGGGCCGCTCATACAGCAGCCTCCCCCCGCCTCCTCCTGCCTCCCCAGCACCCGGACAGAGCCCCCACCCCACTCACCCCGTATAGTGACTCGTGTATAAGCCGAGGGGGGGACTTTTCAGCCCAATTTTTGGGCTGAAAAACTCGGCTTATACACGAGTATATACGGTATGTGTTTTTCAGTCTCAAGCTAACATAGGGTTTCCTATTAGAGATTAGCGAACATTCCCTGAACATGTTCACCAATTTCTAATTCAGCACAAACATTGCAGATTCAGTTTGGGATCAGAATGCAGCGGTCATAGGGTCATGGTACTCAGACAATCCAGGGCGAAGTCTCTGATAATGGTGGTGCCCCCAAATACTGTGGTGTCGACCGGACAATGTTAAGGGAGTATTTACAGGGGAAATAAGTTGTTGTGACGCCAACTGTAGGTGTCCAGGGGCAGCTGTGGAGAAAGCCCTGAGGGATGATGGTATGGCAGCCAGGTGTTGGGCCAGAATTGAGTGTGCTGAGGGGCAGGTGGTGGTGGAGAGTACCCCTGCAGGAGTCCGGCACTGAAGTACGATCACCAACAGTAACCTTCAACCCAGCAGTGCTGTAAATGTTAGCATGCAGTTTTAACATCACGGAAAGTGGACTTTATTAAAGAAAAAAAGCATCCTGTGTTTGGTCAATGACCCATCCCTTTGTTGACATTTTGTCTAGAGAAGGACTTTTTTTTATTTTGTTTTTAGTTCTTCCTTTACTAATGCCTGTGTTTTTGTTAATGCTATATTTCTCCTCTCCACATTTTGCACCATTTGCACTTTCTCCTGCTGGATGAGTGGGCATGCATGCAGTCTTTAGGGTACAACTAAAAGATCTTCATGGACTCTGCCCTTCATGGATTTTCTTTCTTCCACTTTAATAGTCTGTGTTCTGCTGATCCCTGTGGGAGTTTGTTATCTATATACTATTTATATTCATATGTTTGTGTTTGAGACTTATAGTCTGTGTTTGAGTAAAGTTTTTTGTACGTCACTCCTTGTGTGCTGGACTATTCCTGCAAACTGTTACTTTGAATGTGCCCTACAGAGACTAGTGGTGACCAAGCTACAGGCCTCTGGCTTGATAGTCTGAGGAATGGAAATGCAAGACACTACACACACCCCTGTACAACAGAGCAGGTCAACTGCAGTCCTCAAGGCCTGCAAATAGTGCATGTTTTCAGGATCTACAGTACTTAGCATTGCACAAGGTGCTGGAATCATCACATCTGCAGGTGATGACATTAGCACCTGTGAAATGCTAAGAAAATCCTGAAAACATGCACGGTTTTTAGGCCTTGAGGACTGTAGTGGAGCACTCATGCCCTAGATGTCTCTGTGAAAGTAGCCAGGGGGCGAGAGGAATCATCCAGCCCTTTCACCATAACTGTGGCTCCCCATGGACCCTCTTAGGTCCTGTGAACATGGTGTGCTGTTTGATTTGGCACAGCACTCCTGAACTCAGACATTTCTGGATTCAGGACAGACGTGCATATTTTGGTGCAGATTCTCAAAATCTGCTTCAAAAGAAACATCAAACAACATACCGTAGGCACGGGGCCTTACAACAATATGGTGGAGTCAGGTTTACAGAAAGTGTCCCCCATATGCTGTGAGAGCAGGCATGCAGGCACATGTGAGAGTATGACAAGCAGCGCCTTCACAAACATTACTGCACTTCAGTATTGAGGTAATACAGAGGCTATCCTGCAAGTTTGTTCTGTGCTGCACTCCTTTAAATCACTGCTCCACAAACTCACTGTTTCACAATACCCACGAGATATCACAGCTCTCACAATACAGCTAGTATTCCAATCACTGGGAAGCCTGCCTATCTGGAACCACTGACCAGGATCTTTGCTATACTTCACCCTGACTCCTGTCAGTCCAATTCCTCAGCAGGACAGTAACTTCTAAAATTAAACATTAGAGCCACAGCAGGCTCTGCACACACACCTGGCCTCCACACCACAGGCCTCCAGGAAGACTGACCTTCCAGGACCTTCCAAGCACAGAGACCATGTGACCAAACAGAAGTCTGATTATGTCACATGAGATGCACCCATGGTAGGTATGTGGTTAACCAGATCCGCCCAGCCCTCTTGCTAACCTGTAACCCCAACCCCTAATATATGAAACAAGATTTGTGGTACTACAAGTCCCAGAGTAGACAT
>JARQOC010000003.1:585773648-585797641 GCA_033576535.1 Allobates femoralis
GGTGGCACATCACCAGAAACTACAGGTGGCGTCACGACATCTGGTATATAGCATCACCTGCAAATATTCCCTTTTCAAAGAAGTCCCCCAGGACACGGGATCAGGCACGGCCACCACTCCCTGTGACACAGTTAACCCCTTGGAGCCTGATACCCGAGTACCCCACAGCCTGGGGCTCGACATATCTTTTCTGGCAGTCACGAACAGGATATTGTGCCCGGTAACACCGGGTACTGTGTACCTTGAACTTGTGCTTTGAAACAAACGTTTTCCGCCATTGCTTGGCGCCAAAAATGGGTTCCCGCCATTACTGCAGGAGGACCCAAGATGGCGCCGTAGCCATGTGCTAAACGCCATGTGCAGGCCCGGGGGTGTGCGTCAGCCCTAGAAGAAGGAGGGCCAAAATGGAGGCGCCAAAATGTGTGGCCGCCCAGATTGCCATCAATCAATCAGGGGGACAGCCCCCAGGAAGTTCCCCGGGAGTGGCCGCCCATAAGAAGACAAACCAGAAGAGAAGGACAGAACGACCAAGGCTCCTTTGTACCCGGAAGCATGGTGGCACCCCGTTGGAGAGATGTAGTGCACAAGCTTGACGAACAGGCCCGAACCGCGCAAGACGACCCAGCAGTGGCGTCCCTCTTAACTTTAGAGGGGGATGCTGACTACTGGAGGGACGCGTTTGGACGGCTCCGCAAGGACATTGAAGAAGCCCTGGCGTGGGTGTCCCGACAGTGGAGCGCGGAGTGGACCTATGAACTTTCGGCTATGAGAGCAGACCGCGAAGCGCAGGAGGCAGCTGTAGGAGAACGAGCAGTTGTGGAGTACTGCGCCTCTCTATTACCCGTTGCACACCCGTCCAGACCTGGGACACAGGAGTTCAGACGGAACCCCAGACTACACCACCGTCCCGTACCAGCAGCTGTCTCTGGCTGGAGGCAGCATGGACGTTCCCTACAGAATGAAGCGTCATCGTTGAGGAGGAGTACGACGAGACAGACGACGAGGAATCGGAGGACATAGAGAGCATCAGGAGGGAGCACCCAAGAAGCTGCGTGGTGGACTGCATAACAGCGGCAGCGGCAGCAGCGAGGAACCCCCGCCATAGTGATCTCAGCGGAAACCAGAGTGGTATCCAGAGTCCCAACCGGCAACTCACCACCCCCACAGTACCAGTCACTCCAGTGGTCTCAATCAGCTTTAAATGAGAGAGACCAAGTGGCTAGACAACGATGCCAAGAGGAGTGGTTCCAGAGAGAACATGCAACCAGGCGACTACGGGACGAGGCCAGATCACAGCCCCCACTTCCAGTACTAGGAAACGTCATCTCCGTGTACCAGGGCGAAGGCTGGGGATTTCTATGGGAACCCGGACTTTCAGACAATGTGTTATTCGCCAGACGCGATGTGCAATCGTACCTGCGGCGAGGACACCCGGACAGAGATCTTTATCGAGGTGAGCAGGTCACTTATGAGCGGTACCCCGGTCCATAAGGATTTCCCGCCAGCAATAGAATCCCGTGTAGAGACATTGCACCAGCAATAGACTCCCTTGTTGAGATATTGCCCTGTATATAGCCCCTTTTTTCCAGCAACCATGCCCCTTTATTTTTGCCTTTCCCTTTTTTTGCAACTAAGAATGAAGAGTGTGTCCCCATATATTTTTCCCTAATCTGAAGAATCAGAGACTTTTATTTTGAACTTTCCCTGTTTATTGATGATGTGTGCTGTGTGAGCAGCGGCCCAGCGGTGATAATACACATTGGACTGTGCTGGACACGCGTAGTTAGTACCGGTCCCCGTTGGGCCAAGTAGATTATGTCTATATGCAGATAGTTATAGCCGGAGAGTAACAACATTTCCAACAGGTGACCCGGGGCCTGTGGGGTCTATGATACTAACTACTGCATTGTTATATGTGTAACATTCAAAGAAAAGTGGCTCCTAGCAATAGGAAGAAATCTGAATATGCTTGATTGTAAATAGTTTACTAGTTAATGTTAATATAAAGAAAATACTTTTCACTTCTCGGTAACAGGTACAGATACTCGCTGACGAGTATATTCAATCAAGGGGGTATGTGACGCCACGCCAAGCAGGTGTCACGGAGGGGTACTGCACCTGTAAAGGGGTGCGGATGCTCCAGCTGCAGGTGGACCCTAGGATGATGGATGGGACCCATTTCCAGCACTCCCACACTAGTTTACACGGTGGGAGGTTACCCGGGAGAAAATAAAATCACCTCTAGGGGGAATAAGGAGGTCTTTTGCCTCTAAGTTTTGCTGCTAGGTCACTCGGCTGAAGGACCTGGAGGAGAGATGGAAGAGGAGGAGAGGGTTTAAGGAGAAAGAAGCTTTTCAGGAGAGCAGCCAGTTTGGGAAGAAGGGCCATTGTCAAGTTTTCCCAGACAGCTTACCGGGCACCGGAGCCCACAGCCTGCCGTCGCTACAAGCACGACAGAGAATCCAGATTCCCGTGGAGTCTTCAATTCTCCCAGGCACCAGAGCAGTCCATAAGAGGGTACCAGGCACTGCCAAAGGAAAGAGCGGCCAGCCAGTAGAGGGTTACCCGACGGCAGCGAAGGTGAGAGAGGAAAGGAGGTCAGGCTGATTCCAAGTCACCAGGCTTCACATCAAAACTGGAAAGCAGGAAAGAGCAGACACGTGTTAGTGAAAGAAGGCACACCAAGGGTTCCACCATATCACCTGGGATCCACTTGCAGCTACCCGTTAGCTACCTGTTCTTGTAACATCTAAGTGCTGAACTGTGACTTGTAACTACTACTGCTGCAACTAACAGAAAAGGGACTTTGCCTCTGCCTGTGTTTCCTTTGAATGAACTTGTTCCCCATACAGGAACACTGCCCCGGAGGAACAGCCCTACCTGAAGAGGACTTTGCCAACTTGCCGCATTACCATCTATCTCCGGCGGACTGTGGCGGCGCTGGTGGCACATCACTAGAAATTACAGGTGGCGTCACAAAATCTTGTATATAGCATCCCCTGCAAATATTCCCTTTTCAAAGAAGTCCCCCAGGACACGGGATCAGGCACGGCCACCACTCCCCGTGACACAGTTAACCCCTTGGAGCCTGATACCCGAGTACCCCACAGCCTGGAGCTCAACAATTGCACACTAGGCGATGAGCTGGCCCACACAAGCGCTGCAACAGCACTGCCAGACAGGCAGCATGTCATGTGTAGACTACTCTGCAGTCTCTGTGAACTGCTCCACAATGTGAGTAGATAACTGGGAGTAAATTCCCTTTTGTACCTTAAGGATTAATTTCTGTTGCAGTGCCTTTGCATTATGAGTTGCTGTGGCTCTGCTGTATCAGTTGTTTCGTGTATTAGTTGATGTGATTAACTACTCCCTCAACCTTTAAGTAGCCCCATGACCCATCACCTGATGTCGCTGATAGATTTCATTCTCTGTTTTGACCGTGATCAGTGTGGATGCTGAGTGCAGTTTCTGCTAAAGCCATCATGAAGCTTTGCTCCTTGGAGATTGACATCTTGCTTGGGAGTTGCTGTTCTTAGCCTTGTCCCTAGGTGAAGGTGAGGGGGTGTTAGCCTAGCGCTGTTCCAGAGTAGGGCAAGGGTGGTGGCCCAGCTATTCTCTCCTTCAAAGATATTTCTGGGAACTCGTTCAGCTAGGGACCCCCAGTCTAATGGTCAGACCAGTAACCCCGATTACATTTGTCCTTTACTGCCAACCTGCTACCTTACCCTTTGTCCATTATAACCACCTCGTGAAACAGCAGCTGTAGCTAACTTTCAGAAATGGGTGCACACATAGTACTGTATACCTTCACACATAGCCAAGGGAAATCTGGGTAGGTCTTCAGATATCGCTAAACCACTAAGATGTGTACCAGGTATGGTACATAAGCTAGCTTACTAAGTTTCACAGCTACTACCAGGTTGCGGCCATTATCAAATACAACAATGCTTGGCTGTAGGTTCAGTGGCAAGAGCCACATATTTATCTGGTCTGTTATAGCTTTTCAGAACTCTTTGGCAGTGTGCTGTTTGTCACCCAAACCAATTAGTTTGAGCAGGGAACCACTTTACCTAGGCAGTGCAACACTGCTCCCAACTTTCGATTGACATAGACGACGTGCTCCAAGGTGAGAATTTGAAGACAGAGGATAAGGAGGAACATGGGTGTTTTTATTTGACTCATTCTGCTTTAAGGTCGCTACGGCATATAGAGAGAAATAGTGGCGGCTGGGAACCAAGTATCTAGAGATGGCTGCTGCCATGAGGTTGCAGAAAACATCAGTGTTCACAAGCCTAAATGGCAACATTTCCAAAGCAAACAGCCTGCCCTGGGACAAAGAATTGGATGTGGTTAGTGATAGTGCTTGTAAATGTGCAACAACAAGGCTCAGGGCACTGGACGTAGCACAGGGGAAGATAGCGGTGTTACCCACAAACATTGATTGTGGACGAAGCGTTCAGCCTATCTAGTCTGGTGCTTTGATGACATATGCCTGAGCATGCTAGTTGTGGTCAGGCTGGTAATTGTCAAACCCCTGCTGATCTTTGTATGGCATAGACTTCAAATGACAGTTCTTTTATTGTCCACACTTTCTTTAAAAAAGTGCCAGACTGCGGAACACCTAACTCTTGGCCTGGGAACTTGCTGCATGTGGGTGCTATGGTTAACAATTGGCCAATATCATCCTGTGCCCACCCCACTGCCTCTTCCGGCCTTTTGCAGTGTTTCAAATCCCTTCTCCTCTGCACTGCTGATATTGCTCTACAAAGGACCTTCACAGGTTGGGTCAAGGATTTTATTATTCACCACCCTGTATTCCACTTTTGCACTTTGTTACTCCTGACTTGTTGACTTGAAAACATCACTAATTGGCAATTGTGTCTCATAATCATCTACTGTACCTCTGGAGACACTAATTGCTATTCCCACCATCTTCTTCTTCTGACAGTAGCTTCTCAAATACTTGGGCATCACTTCACATAATCTCCTCATGTCTCTCTTGAAATGAGCATGTTGAGACACCAGTATAAATAAATGGAAATGTAAAGAGCTCCTCAGAGTGTCCAAGCGTGGGACCACTTGTATCCTTAGGACTAACCATGGTGGGAGAAAGAATAATCTGGGTGAGGATTATGGGGTCAAGACTCTTGACTATTGAGACTGGACAGTTTGCAAGACAGGGTGGTGCTGGGGATCATACTGGAAATGTTATCTGCCATCCAACTGATCACTGTTCTGGCTTCAAGACTGTTATCTTGAATCATCCAGCAAAAGGGTCCAGGATATATCCTTAGGATTTTTTAATTAATGGTCCAAATTAATGCAAAAATAAAACATTGTTTGCCAACTTACATGTTGCAATTTCAAAGAAGAAATAGAATAAACAGTATGTACAGCAACAAAGACACTCCAACTTAGTACCTGGTTGCACACCCTTTGGCTTTGATGACGGCCTCCAAATTTTCTTGTAGCCATCTTCAAGCTTCTTGCACTTTTCAGCTGTTTTTTTTCCAACTTTTCCTTTGCAGTTTGTTCAAGCTCATGAATGTTTTCAATGGGATTGAGGTCAGGACTAGAGATGAGCAAACTTTTTCCGAACATGACACGAGAAAGGTGAGCCAAAATCTCTTTTCTATTTTCATAGAAATACATGCAGCTGCATGTTCCTGTCATAGCAACGTAGCCTTTTTGAGTGTGCTTCAGCGGCTATCCTGCTGTGTGGCTTACTGTCAGAGCTGGGTACGTAAAGGATTAAAAAATGGGTGAAAGTGGATTGTCTGTGTGTTTTATTTCTAATAAAGGATTTTTCTTTGCTTCTTTGTTTTTTAACTATTTACACACTGGATTGGTAATGTGCAGGTATCATAAACTCAAGATGACCAATCAAGGGATTGATGACAGCTGACAATACTCATCTGTCATTAACCCCTTCTATTATCCTGTTTGTCACCACACCAGAGCAACAGGAAGGATCATGATGAATCGCTAGGATATGGTGCTTCTAATGAGTGTGTCATATTCAGGAGCAGCTGAGGACTGCTATTTTTACTTCGCATAGGGGATGGGCAATAAGTATGTGCATCCCCAGCTACCAACCCCTAGCATTGTGTTGAGGGGGAAGTGATGGCATAATTATTATGAATCACTGAACTCCATATTGGATTTAATGAGAGCTGAATATTTCAACCATGTACAGCATTGTTCTTCTGTGTGATGTCTTTTTGGTTTTAGGAGTAAAGGTTGCCCTACATGCTAAATAGATATTGGCCCTGCAGGCTCCTAACTTGAATGCAGAAGCTGTTTGCTAAATCCAATGTCATTTACATATGTATACAACCTTTGTGGGTTTGGAGTACTCAGGCAGACATTCCGTCTCCGACCAATGGAGATGTATATTGCTAAGACAATACTGGTGATGTTTGACTGATAAACCATTTTAAGACATCCTGGAACCAATCAAAGAGTGTTAAAACTTATTTAACACAAGACTTTCTTCCCTGATACAAGTACGCCATCCGCAGGCAGGGAATTATTACTGCATATTACAGGAGGTGATTGGAAATAGTTGCCACAGAACATACCTGAGAAGGGCGGAGTTGTGGGTTGCATGTGGGTGTGAATGTGACTATAAAAGGAGGTGAATTCAAGACCCTCTCTCTCTTTTCTACTTGGAACCACCATGCCATAGGACATCCTCATCTGGCCATAAGTATCATCCTATAACTCTATCACTTTCTCTCTCTCTCTCTCTCTCTCTCTTTATATCTCCCTCTATATCTCTCTGTATATCTCTCTGTATATTTCTCTGTATATTTCTCTGTATATTTCTCTCTATATCTCTCTCTATATCTCTCTCTATAGGGATAGATAGATCACTAATAGAGTGTGCCTGTGTGTATATTTAGGTAACGTGGGTATTAGTAACTGTGGGTATTTATTGATTGTGTATTAGTTTTTGTGCTATCTAGAATATATATATTATTGTTGTAGACTTTTGGGTGTGTTTAATAAATATTCATTTATTAGAACAGACTTGTTTCCATTAAGTCATCGGTATTTACATATATATATATAGTTAATCAGCATAGGAACAGAAAGTGGTAAGTAAGGGAAGATTCTGGATATCGGGGATTGTAGTCATAACTGACAATAATAACCGATAAACAGGACCAGACCTACAACAAATTGGCGAGCCTAAGCCCACTGTTTGAGGTTGTTCTAGTGTCTTTTGTACTGAAAACCTGTGGTCATCATCTGGAGCGGATCAGGCCAGGGGAACGTGGACACAGATAACAGGAGGCACGGTGAAGTGTTACGTTAGTCTGTGCGTTCAGTGCCCTGATAGCTCAGACAGGTTACACAGTTTTCAGTTTTAGTAAGACACAGGACACAGTCCTCATCAGAGAACCTTTTTCTGATTTTAACAATTTTTCTGATTCCTTTACACGATTCACACGATCAACGTTTGGTTCATCTGAGGAGTCCAGCTGGTCGGGAAAGAAGGCGTTCCGGAGTAAAGGACCTTCTTGCAAGCAGCACAAGAGGGACGAAGGAACAGACTGCACCAAGCAACATGGCCTCTGAACAGGTGAGTATGAACTTCTCCACCCTCAAACACCTGTGTAGAAATAGCACATTTAACCCAATACTGCCCACCGCATATAAGTCCACAGAGATGCTCTGGTCAACTTTACTGGACCAGGCATACTCACATGATAGAGTTTGTATTAGTAAAAGTGTTTTCCACAAAACTAAGAAACGCCTCCAAATGCTGTCAAAATTAGTGTATACTTTTGAGGACAGCATTTGCAGGCCGGAGCATGTGGAAACACTTGCTACCACAAGAAAAGCAGACAAAGTTTCCACATCGGATAACCTACACTGCCATTGTTGTGTGGAAAGCATAAAACGTATACACACTCTAGAAACTGAGCTAGAAGAAAGGGCCCAGTGTACAGCCGACAGGGGCCGGGAAATCTGTGTGTTAGAATCTAGGATATCAGAGAAAGAAACCTATTATTCTGACATGGATAGAGAGCTCCTCAGTCTGTATACTGAGATAAATCAGTTCAAGAGTAGAGTTGCATCCATGGATGCACTAGTAAGCACAATTAGAGAGGATCTGGCTGCAAAGTCGCAAACGATTGTGAATTTGCAACAGGTCATCTCTAATTTGTCACGGCCTGGTACAAATAGCATGGTGCCTTTGCCCACGAAACAGGTTTGTGTTTCGGGTACTGCACAGGATGGGGAGACCACGGCAACATGGTCCACGTCTCCCATGGATCAGAGATCCGGAGCTATAGAGTCCAGGGGACAGGTGGAACGGTCGCTACATTTCACTCAAACACCAAGGGAGTATACACGTAGCGACCGCTTCCAGGGTCAGGACGAGAGTTGGGGATATGGAGGTAGGTGGGAAAGGGATCACACCACTTCCAATCCGCCAAATCGTTCAGTAAGGTCAGATGAATTTTATCCTAACCGTAACAGTATGGAAAGGATAAAATTTCTGTTACGGATCTGCAAGGAGATCCCAAAATTTGATCCCAGTCTAGATGCGTTTACTGCATGTGATATCTTTGAAGGTCACTGCAATAAATATTCTGTGGCTCCAGAACTTCGAATGGAGCTATTCAAGTTGTGGTTGCCTACACACCTCAATCAGAGGTATGAGGCAATGGGGAGCACAGAACCCAGTAATGGACAGTTTCATGATAAGGAAGAACGCCTTTCCTTACTAATGACACTGGCAACGGGCCACGGGGACGTGACTCCAGAAATCCTGATGAAATTCAGACCAACTATACACGATGAACCTTTATCGCTGTGTAGTCGGTTTGAAGCTATGTACAGGAAGGTCACTATGGATCAAGGTATTGGCATTCCACAAGGCATGATCCGCATGTTTGTGGAAAAATTCCCATACCTTGATACTGCAATTAGGTTGAGTGCAGCGAGAGAACCATCGCTCACTGATGCGGCCATGATTATTGAGCAGTGTAGACAAGGTCTACTGCACAATAAAAAGTCGGTTAAGATGAACGTGTGCACCATGCTAGAAAGAAGTCAGCTGTTCGCCCCACGGCCCCACCATTTGAGAGGACAGGGAGCATTCAATGCTTTCTATGTTTGCAATTTGGGCACATGAAGAAAAATTGTCCTCAGTGGGTACAGAACCGTAACAGCCCTGAAAAATCTGGCAATAATAATGGTTTCAAGATGAAACCTAATTATGCCAGAACAGTGGGGGAACAGGCTGATGGGTCCTGGGGATATTTACCAGAGCAGACACCAAAATGTGTTGCCACTGTAAATGCCCCAGTTGATAGTTCAGGGGTTGTGGAATCTACTGATTCCACAACTAGAACTATGGTTGAGGATCTCCAAATTGCAGTATGTACCTCTCAGGTACCTACTGGAAATCTTGTCAACATCGATTGACAATTACGGATCCCTAAAGAGCTGGCTCCAGTATGTCCTGTCATACTGGATTCTTCAGGGAGGCTCCACATAAAAGCCAGAATTAAAGATCAGGACACACAAATTATGCTTGATACTGATGCGGAAATCTCCATTACAAATATCAAACATGAGTTGCATCCAAACAGCCCTCAGTGTGTGGTGATCGGATTTGATCACCAACAAGGGGGGGTGAAGGCCCACAGAATTGAGGAAGTGATTGTCCACATTTCCAAACACTTAACCCTCAAGATCCCAATGTGGTATTACCCTGGTTCTGACAACATCATTGGAACTGATGTAATGACCCAAAATGGATGGATCCTGGATTTGGCAAACTGCATTGTGTGGAAGGGACCCAGACAATCCAAGGTGTGTGTCATACAACGCCAGTGTCTGGGACCACCTTTGCCAGCAATGGAGAATTCTGCTGATATGCTCGAACACAAATGGCCAGAGGTCTCTCATAATATAGACCTTGAACCCATTGTGTACGAACATCCTGATCTGTGGGCCCAGGGTAAAAATGACTGTGGCAGATTGATTGGTGTCCAGGTGGACATACAGGGGCCAGACCCACCCCCTCAACGTCAATATCGCTTTCCACCGGAAGCGACACAGTCGATAGTCAACACTGTCCTGGAATTGGAGACCAAGGGTGTGGTCATAGAGGGGAATTCAAAGTGCAACAACCCTCTATGGCCTGTGAAGAAAAAGGACACTGATGCGTGGCGTCTCACCATAGACCTACGTGTCCTTAATAAGTACACCCCAATTGTGGATGTATGGATGGATGGTGCCCCTATGACTGAGGAATACCAAAGCAAATACGTGTCTTCTGACTGGAAAGACCCCAGAGGCAGGGACATTAACTTTGACATCAATATAGACGGTCCATTTAAGTGGCCTTTTTGTGAGGCGGTGGACGAAGGATGCTGGTCATTTACACAGTGGGTCTATCTGTCCAAATCCAAACCAATAGGAAACCTAGCGTTACAGGCAGGAGATAGCGATCAGTGGTACCAGTTCAGTGGTAGAGGACAAGTATGTGTGACCGTGATAAGGGTCCCATATGAGGCTGAAGGTCTCCAACCAGTCAAACCGCACCTGGATTCTTGCAATGTTTCTACCCACCAATTGGCAGATCCCATAGCTCCTCAACTGTCATCCCCATGGAAGATCATCACAGGAACTAAATTCGTCCTATATACATGGCGAATTTCTGTAGATGACTTCAGAGTAGATCACTGGGATCACAGATGTGAGGAGTTTGTGAGGAACCAAATTGACATGATGAGAGGATGGGTAGAGGCGGGGCAAGAAGTGAGAAAAGATGATCCCCGACACAGGAAATTCAGGAGTAGGAGAGACTTGATAGAGATGGGAATTAGTGGAGGTGCATTGGGAGTAGGTGCCCTGAACACTATGGATATGGAAGTCCTGAGAGGTAAGCTCGGGGACATTGCGCGACATGCTGGGGAAGGGTTCAGAACTCAGCTTGATGTAAACCATGTCTTAGAGGGTTTGCAACATTCGCACATTGATGCCACTACCTCTCTATCTTCAGCTCTACGAGAGAAGTTTAGAAGGTTAGTTGCAGGTCTTGTAGAAGTGCAAGACAGAGTTCAGTTTGCCCTAGCATGTACGCAGGTCCAGAGTGAACTCTCTGACAACCTAAAGCATATAGTGTCCTCTCTATACAAGGGCCACTTCCCATTCAACCTCAGACAAAGAGTAAGTTCCCTAATCTCCCTGTTTGCAGCCAACCATACAAACTGGTGGCTGGTTCAATGGCATGGGTGTCATAATCTCACCTGCACGGCGTCTTCTTTGGCACCTGTATCTGGTAATATCAAGAAGGGGTACAGTGCCATGAATATAGGAATTGTTGTTAGCAATCAGACGGTGCTTCATCCACAGCTCACCTCAGACATCCTAACCTATGAGCGAGGCCATCCTTATCTGTTTGATACAGAGGGATGTTGGAGGAAAGAGGATGCTATCCTCTGTCAAGGGAGTCAAGATAGGGTGCTTAGGCACCAGTGTTGGGAATCTGAGGGGTCATGTGAGATGAAGACTAACACAATACCCTCCTCTCGTCTGAAATATTTGGGTCAAGGGTATTGGTGTTGGTACCAAGGGAAAAATGTAACGTATTCTTTATATGGCACTAATTGCACCGAAAGAGGCATACTCCTCCCAGGAGCATATTGTACCCTTAGTCCCGTTTTAAGTTTAGATGTCGCAGATCAGCAGGGGAGGACCCCGATAACACCGGAGAAGAGACTCGACATTCGCCCTGACACTCCTGTGAGACTGCAAAAGATTCCTCTTGGTTTTGGTCGTGAGCTCAAGCGTCTCTTGTTAGATTTCAGCGAAGAAGACGACATACTCCGAAATCTTCATGAGGCTGAGAATCAAGCCACAATTCAGCTTGAGCATGACAAAACCAAGATAACGAGGATTACCAATGCCTTAGATACAGACTCTAAGGTGTCCTGGTGGGAAAGTATATTTGGCTATAGTCCGACAGCCACATCATTCTTTAATTTCATTATCCACCCTGTGATTGTTCTTCTGATTCTTGTTCTTGTTATGTACATTGGACTGTGCCTAGTTTACCGGAGAGTAAAGAGACTTGCCCACCAGATAGAAGAGAACCAGGCAGAACTTCACGAATTTAACCGCCGAAGAAGGTCCAGGACTTAGCACTAAAAGTCCTGAAACCTTGAGATTATGTTTGATAAGAGTGTTTAGGACATTACGTCAACTCAACCCTGAAACCTCATAACATTATATATTTTGTTTGGCTTTTACTTTGATTTATGGTTAAGGGATGGGGGAGGGAGATATGGTATCATTATACACTGTTTAATTTTTACATTGGGATATAGGTTTGGTTTTTTTTTTTGTATGAATGAGGAAAGAGTAGGTTCTGCAGGGACAGGCCCCATCATTGTCTAAGATATTTGCTACTTCAATCCATGAGACGGTAACGTTCATAAGGGATGGATTGAAGGTTGGTTGGACTGCGTTCTTCTCACAGTCAACTTAGGTATGCTGATATCATCCCCTACCCAATAAACTCTGACCTGCCTAGTAGAGATTCAACTATCTATCCATGGAAGAGCCACATTAACGATAGATGCTTCAATCAAACTTGCAGGAGAAGTCTCTGTTGAAAGTCGTGCCTCAGCTAAGAAGAATGCCATCCCCTGATTGATCTAATCCCAAGAAGGAGGTGCTCCAAGAAACCACCTGGTGAGGCCCAGCTACAGTTTGTTATCCCAGACACAGTCCCTACACACCAGACTTGAAAAAAAAAAAATAAATAAATAAATAAATAAAAATCTGGTAGGGAGAGGGGCTAACACAGGAAGACTCTGTGGGCCGATTAAGAGACGGTGCAGCAACTCCAGAATCTAAGCAGTCAAGCTGGGAAGAAGACTACTTGGGGATAGGCGTGTTTCTCGAGATTGGCAACGACAAGATCAGAAGTGTACTGACAAATAGAGAACTTTATTCCTGAACCAAAGAGACCAAGAAGATCCACAAAGATGACTATGGTGTAATCTATGGATGGAGACACTGGATTACGGCGAACGGCAGGGGAGAGGTGATGGCGATGGGTGATGTCTAGATACCTAAGTGCAAAATTTTACTTAATTTCATCCTGAACGGTTATTGGGGATAGGATTGAGTAGGCAAATATATCCCACACTTCCCACTCATTTTATTGTCGTATTTTCCGACAAAAGGGGGAATGTTGAGGGGGAAGTGATGGCATAATTATTATGAATCACTGAACTCCATATTGGATTTAATGAGAGCTGAATATTTCAACCATGTACAGCATTGTTCTTCTGTGTGATGTCTTTTTGGTTTTAGGAGTAAAGGTTGCCCTACATGCTAAATAGATATTGGCCCTGCAGGCTCCTAACTTGAATGCAGAAGCTGTTTGCTAAATCCAATGTCATTTACATATGTATACAACCTTTGTGGGTTTGGAGTACTCAGGCAGACATTCCGTCTCCGACCAATGGAGATGTATATTGCTAAGACAATACTGGTGATGTTTGACTGATAAACCATTTTAAGACATCCTGGAACCAATCAAAGAGTGTTAAAACTTATTTAACACAAGACTTTCTTCCCTGATACAAGTACGCCATCCGCAGGCAGGGAATTATTACTGCATATTACAGGAGGTGATTGGAAATAGTTTCCACAGAACATACCTGAGAAGGGCGGAGTTGTGGGTTGCATGTGGGTGTGAATGTGACTATAAAAGGAGGTGAATTCAAGACCCTCTCTCTCTTTTCTACTTGGAACCACCATGCCATAGGACATCCTCATCTGGCCATAAGTATCATCCTATAACTCTATCACTTTCTCTCTCTCTCTCTCTTTATATCTCCCTCTATATCTCTCTGTATATCTCTCTGTATATTTCTCTGTATATTTCTCTGTATATTTCTCTCTATATCTCTCTCTATATCTCTCTCTATAGGGATAGATAGATCACTAATAGAGTGTGCCTGTGTGTATATTTAGGTAACGTGGGTATTAGTAACTGTGGGTATTTATTGATTGTGTATTAGTTTTTGTGCTATCTAGAATATATATATTATTGTTGTAGACTTTTGGGTGTGTTTAATAAATATTCATTTATTAGAACAGACTTGTTTCCATTAAGTCATCGGTATTTACATATATATATAGTTAATCAGCATAGGAACAGAAAGTGGTAAGTAAGGGAAGATTCTGGATATCGGGGATTGTAGTCATAACTCACAATAATAACCGATAAACAGGACCAGACCTACAACACATTGTGCTTTATTTTGTCTGGTATCAAAATTGGGGGGACCAATACCAATTTTTTTAAATTTTTGTTATTTTTACAGTAATCTGATGTCAGTTTGTCATACTAGCAACCAATCAGAGACACTGACAGAGAAGGTGGGTGGGGCTAAGTCAGACTGTAACCAATCAAGGGGGAAGGATGCATTCAGTATGTCTGAGATTCATAAGAAGGCCTTGGAGCAGGCTGATAGCGGTGCTAAAAATTTGTAATAGTCTAGTAAGCAACCCCACAGCATTATGGATCTTCCACCATAATTAATTGTTGATAGGGTGTTATTTTCCTTATAAGATTCATTGGGCTGTCTGTAATCAATGTTTTGCTTTGCCAGACAGGTGTATTTTTGTTTCACCTGTCCACATAAAAATTTCACGGAAGGATTGGGATTTGTCAAGGTACTCTTTGGCTAAGATCAGTTGTTCCTTTTTATGTTTTATCCTCAGCAATGGTTTCTTTCTTGGCCTTTGCCCATAGAGCTCTGCTTGGTTTAGTGTGCAGTGTTTGGCACTTGTTGACACCATGAAGCCAGACTTTTCCAGTTGGCCTCTAGGTCTTTGGATGTTTGACATGGTGTTTTTTCACCAATTGCACCAAACTTTAAAGACATCTCTAGTCAACTTTCCTCTTTCCCCCCACGTCCAGGGAGGTTCTTTATGATTTCATGCTTAGCAAATCTCTTAATAATATTGCATACTGTTTAACTGGGATACCATATCTTTCGAGATGTCCTTAAACTCTTTGGAAGTCTTCTATTTGCTAATAATAGCAGTTCTGATGTCCCCAGACAGTTCTTTTTCTTCACCATTGTGATAAAGCAGCAGGGCCTAACATGTGGGTTTTTAAAACAATGAAGTCATCATTTATTGGCTAAGTCACCTCACATGGGCACCAACAAATTATCATAGTTGATTCTCATTTGTCATTTACCAAAATGTGTTCTCATACTAATTTAATGTAAAGGGTGCGAATAACAGTGTCAAAGAAATCTTTAGGTTTTACTATTTTTCCCTCCCATTGTTTTTTGCTAAAAATTATTATTAAAATTCCACCTTATGAAGTAGTACAGCATGCACATCCACTTTATTTCTAAGGCTGGCTTCACACCACAGCGATATCTGATCCGAGGCTGTCAGGGATGAACCTGACAGCCCCAGACCGGATCAGCACACAGAACCGAAGGGCTAATATGCAGCTGCTGATGAATCAGGACCATGGTCGCAGGGAGCTAGCGGCAGTCCTGAAATAACAGCGGCGTGCAGCCGCAGGTGTCGGGTTCCTGATCCTCCCCCCATAGGCTCCCATGTTAGGGGGAGGATGTGGGAGGATCCAGGGGAATCCGGGAGGATCTGGGAGACGGCAATTTGGGGAGATGTTTCTAATACTGGAAAAGAAGATAGTCCACAGAGTCATTTATCTAATTAAATAAAAAGAATTGGTGAACTTTCACTTTTAAATTTTAACATTATATGTAGTAGAATTATGACCACATTAAGAATTAAAGACCTCTCTTTTCCTTTCTTTGCACTTGTGTTTTTTTATTGTTTGTTGTCACTGCCATTCATAATTTTTCATTACAACAATTTTCTATGTCATGAAACTGACATCAAAATGATTGACATGAACATTTCTGTTTAGCAAACGACTTTTTAATATGTTTGCTTGATTTGCTAGATGCAAAGTAAAGACCTGTAGTAATGATTAATTATATGGTGCACAGTTAATGCACATAGGTACAGCCATTAACTTGGTTACATTTATTTTAGGAATCATTAAACCTTTCAAAATGTTGCCAATTAAAAAAAAAGTAAATATTAATTATGATATCAGGAAGGGCTCATAAAATGTAGTTGAAATCTAACTGTGCATAAAGAAGTATCAAGTTTAAATACCCTTTGCCCAAAATATATATATTAAAAAAATTACCTGAAAATTTACATTTCTCAGATGTCAGTTATGTGAATGTCATATTGCTCTTAGCCAATTTTAAACAGTTTACTGTAAAAGCATAAGATTTAGGGGCCTTGTTATGTGTGGCCTAGCCACTAGACTTCATGCAACATCTTGCTGTGTGTCACAGTGCAACAATATGGGGCCAAGTAAGCAGAAAAGGTTATCTAGGATACTGAGTCAATGATGCTGGGCCCCGAAATAAAGACTGCCATGAAGGACCTGATTGGAAACCAGACCAGCAGGGTATCACAAATATTTTTGACCATCTCTACACAGGAGGTTTGCAACTCTGTAGTTATTGAGTCAGCAGAGTGTTGATGACTTTTATGCACATGGTGACTCCGCTCTGTTTCTCCTCCTAGTACAGGTGTACTGTGCCTATTTCCCTCAGAACCCAGTTTTTCCATGCTATGAAATCCATCTTCTCCAAAGTACCAGACTTTAGTACTCTTTATATTCCACTTTCTCTCAGTATCCAGTTTTTCTATGCTTGGTTTTCCCTCTTTTGCTCAGTTACAAACCTTTCAATGCATGCTTCAATGCACGGTGGCTCAAGTGGTTAGCACTGCAGCCTTTGCAGCACTGGGGTCTTGAGGTTCTGGGTTCAATTCCCACCAAGGACACTAAGGACAACATCTGCAAGGAGTTTGTATGTTCTCACCATGTTTTCGTGGGCTTCCTCCAGGCACTCCAGTTTCCTCCCACATTGTAAAGACATACTGATAGGATGTTTAGATTGTGAGCTCCAAGAGGGACGGCATTACTCATGTATGTAAAGTGCTATGGAATTTATAGCGCTATATAAATAAATATTATTATTATCCCTCTTTTCTGCAATACCCAATCTTCCCACCCTCTGATTTTCTCTTTAACTCAGCACTCAGTTTTCCCAAACCAAGGTATTCTTTTTTCCTTAGTACATAGCTTTTCCATGCTCTGATATCACTCTTTTCGATAGCACCAGCTATTCCACCTTCTATATCCCTCTTACCCACGGAACCCAGATATTCCATATTCTGATATCCCATTTTCCAAAAGTATCAAGCTATTGCCTGTTCCTATATCCCGCTTTTCCACAGTACCCAGCTATTTTATGCTATGATATTCCTCTTTTCCATGTATGACCACAAGTCCTTTTATAGCTAATTGTACATTTAATTCTGTAATAATACTGCACTTTGTTACCTACCTAATAAAAAACGCAAGTTGTGCAGTAAACGACAGGGAAGTGGATGTGATGCTGACGGGGGTGAATGCCGTGGCTGTGTGACAGGGCAAACTATGTTTGCTTCTGCAGGAGCACCCCAAAACTCATCTTGTTCTAAATTCCTGGCCAAATTTGAAGGAGAGGCACAGGACACCATTGTTGAAGCCAGAACAGTGCAAGCAGGGTGTGGGTTGGATGACAGATAATAATTCTCACAGTCTGTTTGCTGACACCACCTTGACTTTCACATGGTCCAGTCTCAGTAGCCAAGATACTGAATCATATAATTCTCATCCTGATCCTACTTTCTCTTGCCATTACAAGTTCCATGAGTCATGTGACCTCAAACTCTTTGGTGCTTTTACCTTTCCTTTTATGGCTTCTTTTTGCCTCTTAATGTGCATGTTTCAAAAGGGGCATGATGAAATCATGTCCAATGATACACAAATATTTGAGCAGCCATAGTCAGAAGAAGTCGACAGTGTGGAATGGCAATTACAGTCTCAGAAGGTGGATGATGATGAGAGATAGTTGCTATCAGATCAGCTTAATGTCACAACTCAGGAGGAGGACCAGGGTGAGGAAGAAGAAGATGAGGTGCTGGAAGATAAAGCCACTGACCTAACCTGGCAAGGTGGAATGCATAGCGAGCACAGCCGCACAGAGGGGGAAGGATTCTTTAGCCCGATTCAAAATAGAAGTAGTAAATAATTTAAAAAATACACATATTTGATATTGGCGCATTAAAAAAATGCTCAAAATAGCAAAATATAAAATCAATTAATAAGATCTGTAAATTAAAAAAGCTCAAGTTATCTTGGAGGGTATAGAAGCATTTAATTCCCTGGGCATTCCCGGCTTTTAAATGGGGAAGGGAGAATAAACTATTTAGAGAGTGGACAGTAAAGGAATAAAAACGCTGGGGGACTTAATTCATAAACAAGACCGAGGTGGATGACAGGTCAGGAAGTGCTGGATTACTACAACTTGTCAGCCTTCCAGCTACCACAATACAGCCAGTTAAACCATTACGTTCTACAACACTTGTCGAATGTGGACAGGGAGGTAGATATTAATACCTGGGATAAACTGGTTAATACTGATATTAAGGATATTACCATTTCTTTTGTCTACAAAACACTACGGGATGACCTGACGCCTTCGGGCATGACCAAGGGTTTAAATCATGGATGAAATGCATACCAGACGAAGACCTGGAAAATAAAATCTTGACGGGTTGGGAGTTGGTGCGTAAGAATATTATTAATGAACAATGGGAGACAGCCAATTTCGAATAATGCATAAAATAATATATGGCTTCAATCTGCCTCCCAGCCCTCAACATCCTGAGAGATCTATGATGTGTCCTAAATGTGGTGCGGAAAAAACAGATATGGTCCATGGCATATGGTCGTGTCCGAACGTACAGGCATATTGGAAAATGATTCAGCACAAAGTGAAAACGATTTGTGGTATATGGGTAGACTTAGAACCCCTTTGCTGGATATTTCATTACACAGATGATAGAACAAGGGGAGTAGGGATACAGCCCATATTTCCACACGATTACCCTGCTGGCAAAAAGGCTAATTCTACAACATTGGTTAGCGGAGAAGCTACCCGGGGAGAGGGAGATTCACACTGGTCTCATGGCGGCGTTGAACTTAGATAGGAG
Organism: Allobates femoralis; assembly: GCA_033576535.1. NCBI lineage: Eukaryota > Metazoa > Chordata > Amphibia > Anura > Aromobatidae > Allobates > Allobates femoralis. The sequence goes on from JARQOC010000003.1 coordinate 585,792,807, forward strand.
GGAAGCTGAAAGAAACAGAGATAAATTGGCACCTGTTTTCTTCAAAAAATGGAGATCCTTTATAGAATCTTCTCTATCCGATGAAGAAATACAGAAAGTGGTATCACCATTTACTCTCTCCGAATGGTATCTCATGCAGGATATTCAATGTAGCCTGGGTAAACTTAAAATACGTTCCTGATGGGAATATGAGAGTAGAGGATAGAAAGTAACAATGTTCTAAAATCTAATATATTGAACTCAAGAAAATGATGGGAGTGCTGGTGTGTCACGGTCCGCGCTGCTGTGGTATGGATAAACTCACCAAAGAGCCAAAAGTATTTTCATCCTTTATTTCCTCCTCTCTCCTCTCTCCTATAAAGGATGAAAATACTTTTGGCTCTTTGGTGAGTTTATCCATACCACAGCAGCGCGGACCGTGGCACACCAGCACTCCCATCATTTTCTTGGATTCAAACCACTATCCAGTGGTCGGTGAGGTCCTGCAGCAGCTGGAACATAGATTCCAAAAACGCCTTCAAACCAGTTGTGGGGATCACAACTGGACCAGGTGAGCAGCTTCATAGCCCACCAGCATACACAAGTGTCACTAGTGATAGGGCACTATTGCGCCTCTTGTCCCCCTCCCTATTTTCTTTTTACAATATATTGAACTCGGGATATACCTAGTAGATTGATATATGCAATGACTTCGAAGTGGAGGGGACAGTGGTAATTGACTAGCGGGGCAATAAGGTAATTGAAACTGACATATATATAGGATTGGATATAAAGGGGGGGTAGTTAGAGCTGATCTATAAAATACAAACTACTATAATGATTGTTATAAATGTTATATTTGTGTTATAATATGTTTGGAAACTTAATAAAAAACGAATTTTCAAAAAAAAAAGATCTGTAAATTGTGTAACAGAACAAAAAATCCAAATGCCAAAATTACTTATTTTGGTTGCCGCATCATTGCAATAAAATGCAATAACAGGCAACCAAAACAGCATATCTACACAAAGAGGTAAATCATTAGAAATGTTAGCTCAAGACGCAAAAAATAAGCCATCACACAGTTCCTGATCCCAAAATATGAGAGCACTACGGGTCACGAAAAATGGCGCAAAAAGCACTATTTTTTTTTCATACTTCTGAATTTTTTTCACCACTAAGATAACAGTAAAAGTATACATGTTTGATATCTACGAACTCATACTGACTCAAGGCATTATATCAACTGGTCAGTTTTACTATATAGTGAACATGGTGAATAAAAAAATCCAAAAATTAACATGTAATTGCACTTTTTTTGTCATTTCACCGCATTTGGAAATAGTTTCCCATTTTCCTGTACACTATATGGTAAAACTAATAATTTCTTCTGAAAGTACAACTTGTCCCGCAAAAAACAAGCACTCATATGTCTATATTGACAGAAAAACAGAAAAGTTATGTCTCTTGGAAGAGGGGGAGGCAAAAACAAAAACCAAAAAAATGGAAAATTGCCCGGGGGTAAAGGGGTTAAAATATCTCATCCATAAAATAATTCAGAATATAAATGTTGCCCTCATGTGGTCATGTGTTTAGAATATAAAGGCACGCAAAAAAAAACCAAAAACATATATTGGCATACATACTCATCCCATACTCTTGCAAATCTATTACTTTTTCCTTTACTATTTGTTTGTGTGTCTTATTCATTTTCCAGGAAAATGTTATGACACATCACTATAAAGATACGTCTGCAAAGCTGTCTCACTTGTCAGAGAAAATTATAAGTTGAAATGTAATGAAAGTGGTAGCTAGTATTATAAAATAGTGATTTTTACTTTGAAGCTTGGAATGGTTGACAGTATGATATGCTTATCAGAATAATTTCTATAAATGAATTATAGTCTACTCTTTAAAGGATTTTAGACTGTTAAACCCTAAATGCATGTTAATCTATAGTGTTAAGAAGACATCCTTTACTGCAGTGGCGTAACTTCAGGCCTCGGGGCCCCGATGCGAAAGCTCCAACGGGGCCCCCAATTATTGCAAATCTTTAGTAGTATTAGTCTTTTTCTATGGGCCAAAGGGACGTTTGGGGCCCCCTAGGCTGCAGGGCCGGGTGCGATCGCAACCCCTGCACCTATTGTAGTTATGCCCCTGCTTTACTGTTCTAAATATATACAGCATTGAAAGTGTTTGAAAGTGGAGAATAAAATATTTGGTGATGTATGTAATCTCAACTCTAAACTAAGTGAATAATCCATTGTCCTTTAGCATAACTAACTTGTTAAAATTAAACTATTCCGGACATTTGAAAGTAATTACTTGCATTCCCAATCAAATACGTCTTGTGACAATCCTCTTTAATACTGCTTGATTTATTATTTATTAAAAATTGACGAGAGGATGTTACCTTTATTACCGTATATTACTGAATAGAGGAACACCACCAACACCTAGTAATACTGATGGCCGAAAGTGTTGGCACTCTTGAAATTGTAACGAAAAAAGTAAAGTATTTCTCCCAGAAATGTATTACAATTACAAATTTTGAAATAAATATGTTTATTTCCTGTGTGTGTGTGTTATTAATATTACACAAAAAAACTGAGGAAAAAAGGCAAATGTAGCACCCGCTGGTGTCACCAAGGCAGGGAGACTGGCGGCCGCATCATACTCAGTCTTTTGGAGGGCACACAGTGTCTGCTTGGTTTCTGTCTCACACCTCCTGCTCTCAAGCCTGGCATTAGGCCTTCCTAGTATGTGCTTTTGCCGTGTGCTACAACCCCCCTTTTCTTTAAAGGATAAGCCCGCCCTACCTGGAAGTGTTTCTTAGCTTATGGCAGAGAAACATAATTTATTTAAGGCACCTTCCCCCAATGGAAAGTGTCTGAGAAACAAAGTCCATTCCCTAGAGACAAGTTGCTAGCTCTCAGTGCTTGGTGTTGAAATTTGAATGAAATGAAACGCTATGGCACGAGATCCAGGAGGACTTCAATTCTGACACAGAGACTTAAAAAAAGCTAGACTGCTTTCTTGCTAAAATGTATGTGTGGCACCCCTGCGGTCCGGTCGCCACTATTAGTTTGCGGCCACTGGGATCATTAAGTCCAGTCACCCACAAACACACTCAACACACCCCGGTCCCAGAGTGAGCAGGTGAACCCAGGTAGTGGGATGGCTCAGGCAGCTGTGGGACAGCGGGGGAGACAGGTGGTGGTGGTAAGTTAGTAGAGGAGCAGTCAGAAAGTACGTAAAAGCAGACACCATGAAATGGGGGCTGGGTAGTTGCGCAGAGAAACAAAGGGACAAGACACAGGAAGTGGTAAGGTCAGTCCAGCAAGGGAGCAGAGGAGAGAGGACGGAAGGAGAAGGACCCAGAAGACTTGAGTGGCATGTGGCTCACCCCAGGTCCCAGGACAGCAGACTGCAGTGAGACAGAAGAAGTCCTAAGGACGCGGGCAGTGAGCGATCCACCCGCGCACCAGAATCAGCTGTAAAGCAGAAGGACTGGGTGAGAAAATGTGGGACGGCCTTGAAGGTGGCAGAAAGGCTTCAAGCTCCAACCATGGAACCTGGGGGCCACGAGCTCTCTATGACTTTTGGCGAACTCCCGACACAGCGCAGAGAAGGCAGCCATACTAGTGCCAGGGGACTATGCCGGTCGCCCAACGAAGGCCCGTGGCTGCTGGATTGGGGCGCTGTGTGTGGAGGCACATGCAGGAAGTAGGAGGACAGGTAGCACTGAGAGAGGAAACCCCAACTGGAGAAGAACACTAAAGGGGGTGTAGTGGACAAGCCATTCTGGTTGCCAAGGACTACCAAAGCTGCCACTGTACTTGCTTGTAACCCAAAATGTCTGATGAGAGAAGCCAAGCTCAGCATTGTGTCAGACTGTTCATTTCATGCCTGAGAAGAGGTAGATTAAAACACCCCGCAAGGCAGCAGGAACCTGCCTGAGAATGTCCCTGATCCAGCACCACAGCCAGCTCAGCCCCGCTGATTCCCCATCACCCCAAATCACCTTAACTCCGTAAGCCCTGGCGACCCGCTCCTCCCGTGGGGAGTCATACCATTACAGCTGCAACTCCATCATCCCCAGAGGTCCCGGACAGCAGCAGTGGCCCCTACCGGCTGCCTTCCACAGGTGGCGTCATGACAAACTCTTTTATTTTATTTTACTTTTTACCCCTTTTCAACACCCCTTTTTACTGACCGCCTGACAGGAGGCTATGGACCGAGTCACGCCACTGTGACAGCATCCCTATAGAGGGCCTGGTTCTGATTACCCCACGGTCCCCACTTTGGTGAGTCATATATGAGTAAGCCAAAATCCTTCTGGGAAAGCATCTTGTAGACAGATGAGCAAAAGATGGAGCTTTTTCATAAAGCACATCATTCTACTGTTTACCAACACTGGAAAAAGGCCTAAAAAGAAATGAACAAAGTACCTACAGTCAAATGTGGTGGAGGTTAAAAGATGTTTTCCAGTTGTTCTGCTGCCTCTGGCAGTGGGTGTCTTTGCTGTGTGCGAAGCATCATGAAATCTGAGGATTACCAAAGGATTTTAGGTCACAATGTAGTGCTCAGTGTCTGAAACCTCGATTTGCATCCTTGGTCATGGGTCTTATAGTTGATCAATGACGCCAAGCATAATTTAAGAAGCAGTCAGAAAAATGGATGAAAATAAAGCTGGAGAGTTTTGAAGTGGCCAGCAATGAGTCCAGTTCTAAGTCCCATTGGAAACCTATGGCATAATCTTCAAATTGCTGTTGGTAGAAGAGTTGAAGGCACCCTTCATATATAAGAGATTTCAAGCTGTTTGCAAAAGAAGAGTGGTTCACAATTCCTGTTAA
>JARQOC010000003.1:585797741-585901429 GCA_033576535.1 Allobates femoralis
AATTCCTGTTAAGAGGTGTAAAATCATCCAAAAAATAAAAAGTCATCCAGATTTCCTCTGTGTGTCTCTGAAAAAGTGTTTTCCTGCACCCAAGGTATTGGTTGTGTTTTTGTTTTTGATATCTTGAATACGCTCTGCAATCCTTGATTTTGATTTTCTGATCATGCAGCCAATATGTGAGATCACATTTCATACATTTAATACCATAAACAACATAAGTTTTATTGCAATTAATAACCATTAATTTGGAAATATTTCTGAATTGTTATTATTGAATGTTTGAGTTTTGAAAATAAAAGATCAAAGTGAACATTTTGAACAACCACACTTAATTAAACCAGTTTGGGGTAACCAAGAAATTTGTTGTCCACAACTATTTATATACAGACTAGGAGACAAGTAATCTCCCATGGTTTTGCCCTTTTTTAAGCAATAGATCCACAGCCCTTTCCAAAAATTATCGCCACAATTACATCCTGATTTGCGACCAGTGAGCCTTTTGAAGTTCGGGTTTGCCAAAACAGGCATTTGTTTTCTGAATCGATTGGCGAACTGTTCATCAAATTTCCAAACCCCGTTCAAATCGATGAAAGGCATAATGAAGAGGCTAGAAAAACCATGTTCAAAGGGGCCCAAAAGCTGCTAAACACAGCACAAACCATTTTACAGTGGAGCCCTATTGTTTTGGCACAGAAATTATTTTCCTACACCATTACTTAGCAAGGTTCAGCACAAACTGTCAGAATACATCTGGGCCCGCTCATGAATCTCATACCTCTTCATGACTTCCCTGAGGATGTCTCATGTTACACAGAAGGTATCATGCAGCAGGGAATCCCACTGTCTGACCTGAGATAACCTCAGTGGTGTCAGTATTTATAACACTAGCTGTTGTGTGAGAGCCACAATATCATTACATTGTAAAGCGCTGCGGAATATGTTGGCGCTATATCAATAAAGCATTATAAATAAAGCATTATTATATCATGTGAGATGTATTGGATATATCTCTCCGGCATCACGAGACATTGCGTGTCAGGAGCGGTGACAACAGGAAGCACAGTGCATTTCAAATTTACAGGATAACCTCTCTGTGACCCTTCGACTTTGAACTGCAGTAATGTTTGTGATGGCACCACTTGTTACATTTTTAAACATACGTGCTTGCCTACCCTCCCAGCACATGGGGGATGCTTTCTGTTAACATGGCCTAACCATATTGTCGTAAGGCTCAGAGCCTACAGTGCATTGTCTGATCTTTCTTTTGAAGCAGATTTTGAGAATCGTCAAAAAAATCTACTTGTCTATCATGAAGCCAACAAAGTCTATGAGACTTCAGAAGTGCATTGCCAACATGTTTTTTTTTCCTTGCAGATTTAGTGCAGATTTTGGGACAGGAAAAAGAAATCTGAATGACATGTGCAAGGGAAAAAACCAACAAGGGCACAGCACTTCTGACCAGTCAGAGACATGCAGATTTTAATGTACATTCTCAAAATCTGCGTCCAAAAAATGCGGGAAAGCAATGCAATGTGGGCACAGGGCCTAAGAGGGTCCAGGGATAGTCACAGTTGTAGTGAAAGGGCTGGAGGAATCCTCTTGCCTCCTGGCTACCTCCACTGAGACTTCTAGGGCAGAGATGGCCAACTACAATCCTCACGGTTTCACAACAGTGTAAGTTTTCAGGATTTACATTGCACAGGTGCTCATTACATTACCTGCAGAGGTGATGATTCCAGCTTCTTATGCAATGCTAAAGAAATCCTGAAAACATGCACTGTTTGTGGCCCTTCAGGACTGCACTTGGCCAGCCCTGTTCTACAGGTGTGTCTTGCATTAAGGGTCTTGAGGTGTAGCCCAAAGGCTGCAGTCCTGCTAATCCTTCCCAAATTTAGCATCAGTTGTTCCCTGCTAATCCAGTAGGGAACATTTTGTTGAAGCGGTCTTTTTGCAGTGCTAGGGTGAGTGCACAAATTAATCAACAGTATAAAGTATTTAAACAGATCTTTATTTAATCCTCTGCATGGCCACTACACATTTGAAAAGATATTGATGTCTTCATCAGGTAGCACAGAGGAACTATATGGAAGGTAACAATATATATGGGTTTGGCTAACACTGATTGGACCACTATTCTAACACCATTAACCTTATCATTGCCGCTGTAAAACAAACATCAATAGTTAAAAACAATCAATACTTGAATGAAAAAACAATAAAATGCCAATACTACTTGACAGCATGATTAAAAATATATAAAAAATATTATAAAAAATACATATAAATAGTATATAAGAACATTATACTATCAAAAACCAGGCACAAATAAACTCCACCGTATATGTATCCTATATAATAATTCCCCTAAGCCAGCTTCCATCACGTTTATGACTTCACATCCGACTGAAGCTGGCTTAGGGGATGATTGTCCCTAACTAATATGGCCGCCGCTTACTTGGTAGTGGGTACATTCAATGCCCCACTACCGATTCTGCACTGGTCCTCTGCCCCTCCACCCCATTGCATGTCCAGCTCTGCCCCTCTGCTATTATACTTACAACTCCATCGCACCCGCACCCGCCTCCGTCTTCTTTCTTCTTCCTTCCTCCGTCCCCCGTCTGCTGCCGCTCGATGTCGCCACCCTCTAAATAGCGAAACCAAGATGGCGGCCGGAAATTCTCGCGAGAGTTCCCGATCAGCCGGAAAGTCTTGCGAGAGTTCCCGGCTGTCATCTTGGTTTCGCCCTGTGCACAGTGGTGACATGCAAGATGGCGGGCGAGAAGTCTCGCCTCGCGAGACTTCCCGGCTGCTATCTTTAATGTTGCCGCCTCGCGGCGCTGCGCTGACCGCTCTGCACATGGTCCTGCGCTGACCGCTCTGCCGACGGCCTGAGCTGACCCCTCTGCCCACGGCCCTGCGCTGAACACGCTGACCACTTTCACCGCACTCACTGCTAACCACTGAGCCACCGTGCAGTGCTAACCACTGAACCACCGCGCAGTGCTAACCACTGGGCCACCGCGCTACGCTAACCACTGAGCCACCGCGCAGTGCTAACCACTGAGCCACCGTGCCCGTGCTAACCACTGAGCCACCGCACAGTGCTAACCACTGAGCCACCGTATACTCTGCTACCCACAGAGCCGCCTGTATACTCTGCTACCCACAAAGCCGCCTGTATACACACAATTCATTTCACCGCACTCCCGTAACTATTAGTAAATAAACTATATATGGATTCTAGACTACCCGATTCTTTAGAATCGGGCCACCATCTAGTTATTATAATATTATTCTATGTATATAATATCCCTTCAAATTCAAATTTGAACTTAATGTTTGGTAATATTTTCAATTGTCAGGTCCTTCTGGGGCCAGCGTGCCTAGCCTATATATCCAGAAGTTTTCTTTCTTTTTCAAGCTACTCAAACAGTCCTGACTTTTTTCATTTACATGATCAATAATGGTCAGTTTCATTAGGCTAATAAAATATACTATAATGCACACTGTGTAATTGATAGCCCATCCGTATGTTATGCCTGTGTTCAGGTGAGCACTTCTGACCTGACATAGACTTTGCTGGCCTCAGGATAGACATGCAGATTTTAATGAACATTCTCAAAATCTGCATCCAAAAAAGCGGCAAACAATGCAATGTGGGCACAGGGCCTAAGAGGGTCTAGGTATAGCTGCAGTTGTGGTGAAAGGGCTGGAGGAATCCTCTCGCCCCCTGGCTACCTCCACTGAGACTTCTAGGGCAGAAGTAGCCAATCCTTAAGGTTTCACAACAGTGCACGTTTTTAGGATTTAGATTGCACAGGTGCATATTATATTACCTGCAGAGGTAATAATTCCAGCACCTTGTGCAATGCTAAAGAATTCCTGAAAACATGCACTTTTTGTGGCCCTTCAGTACTGCACTTGGCCAGCCCTGTTCTACAGGTGTGTTTTGCATTAAGGGCTTTGAGGTGTATCCCAAAGGCTGCAGTCATGCTAATCCTTCCCAAATTTAGCACCAGTTGTGCTTCCTCCTGCTAATCTAGTAGGGGGAAGCACAACTGGTGCTAAACTTGAGAAGGGATAAAAATGATAAAAAAAAACAGACTTTGATCTTCAAACCATTGAAAAACAACAGAAAAAAGTCTTTCTCCAGACTAAATGACAACTAAATGATGGGTCAGTGATCCAAAACATGCTTTTTTTATGGAAGTCCACTTTAATAGGAGTAAAAACTGTCTAGCAGCTTTCGCATCGCTGCCCGGAATGGAGGTTGACATTTCTAATGGTACTCCACTACCAGATGGTCTCAGGGGGTCGCAGGGGCTACTGCTCCAGGGACATTCTCTGACACAACCTCCCCCAGCACACCCCATCATGGCCACCACTGGAGAAAAGGATGGAGGATTTATGATACGACCACCCCCTCTAGGAGAGATCAGAGTAACGTGAGAAATACTGTCAGGCCCTTCCGGATTGATGGCCCCTAAGAGTTTGGGTGCAGCGGGCTCACTAACCAAGAGAGTTCAGGCCTCCATCCAACTAATCATTTTCTCTTTTTTGGCCTCCCGCTGCTGCTTTTTAAATGCATCAGTGGTGACAACCCAACTTACATCAACCACGAACCACGCCATGCTTCACATTACCTTCATGAAGGTTATGTCTTCCCCAACAGATTGTGTACAGTCTTTTGTGAAGATGCTCATGCAGCAGGGTGTACTTTTCGATGCACCATTGATGACCAATACCTTCTCACTTGCTCACCATGAGAATTTATCCATTATAAATTCATGCTCAAAACTTACAACTCTTCCCTTCACCTTGCCAAACAGACCTGCTTCACCACTCTGGTCTCCTCACTATCCAACAATCCAAAAAAACTCTTTGACACCTTTCACTCTCTCCTCAGTCCTAAAGTGCAGGCCCCTATCACTGATCTCTGTGCTGATGACCTGGCTTCTTACTTTATGGAAAAAATAGACAACATCCGCCAGGAAATCAGTTCCCAGCCTCCCAGCGCTGCCACTCCCATTCTTCCCCACATCCTCTCTGGTTCATTCTCCACATTTGATCCAGTCACAGAAGAAGAAGTCTCCAGGCTCCTTTCTTCCTCTCGTCCCACCACATGCACTACTGACCCCATTCCCTCACACCTACTCCAATCTCTCTCTCTCCAGTCATCACCACTCATCTAACCAAAATCTTCAATCTCTCCCTCTCTTCTGGCATCTTTCCCTCCTCCTGCAAACACTCGATCATTACTCCATTATTAAAGAAAACCTCTCTCAGCCCATCCTGCACAAAAAACTACAGACCAGTCTCCAATCTTCCCTTCATCTCTAAACTCCTGGAGCGCCTGGTCTACTCCCGCATCACCCGTTGCCTCTCCACTCACTCTCTTCTAGATCCATTACAGTCTGGTTTCCGCCCCCTTCACTCTACAGAAACTGCCCTCATCAAAATGACCAATGACCTTCTGACGTCAAAAAGTAATGGTGACCACTCTCTGCTTATTCTCCTTGACCTCTCTGCAGATTTTGACACTGTTGACCACCATCTCCTACTCTCCATGCTGAATTTCATTGGCATAAAGAACACTGCTCTCTCCTGGCTCTCCTCCTATCTTTCTGACCACTCTCAGTGTATCATTCGCTGGCTCCACTTCCTCCCCTTTTCCTCTCACTATTGGGGTCCCTCAGGGCTCAGTCCTCGGTCCTTTTCTCTTCTCTCTACACAGCCCCGATTGGACACACCATCAGCAGATTTGGCTTCCAGTACCATCTTTATGCTGATGACACACAATTATACACTTCAGCCCCTGACCTTACCCCTGCGGTATTAAAGAACACCAATGATTGTCTAGCTGCAGTTTCCAACATCATGTCCACTCTTTATTTGAAACTAAACATTTCCAAAACTGAACTCCTTCTGCTCCCACCCTCCACTAACCTCTCTAAATCTGACATCTCTCTCTCAGTTTGCGGCACCACGATAACGCCTAGGCAGCAGGCTCGCAGTCTGGGTGTTATGTTCGACACCGATCTCTCCTTCTTCTCCCACACACAATCTCTCATCTGCTCTTGTTACTTACACCTGAAGAATATCTCTAGAGTCCGCCCCTTTCTCACCATGGAAACAACAAAATCCCTCACTGTGGCCCTAATCCATTCCCGCCTTGACTACTGCAATTCTCTATTAAGTGGCCTCACCCTCACTAGACTTTCTCCTCTCCAGTCCATCCTTAATGCAGCAGCCAGGATCACTCATCTGGTCAATTGTTATTCAGATGCCTCAGTCATTGCACTGGCTACCCGTACATTACAGGATCAAATTCAAATTGCTTGTTCTCACCCACAAAGCTCTTCACAGTGCAGCACCCCCCTACATCTACTCCCTCATCCCTGTCTATCACCCCACCCATACTCTACATTCTTCAAATGACCTTCGACTAACATCTGCACTAATCCAATCCTCCCACTCCCAGCTCCAAGACTTCTTCTGCGCTGCACCAATCCTCTGGAATGCTCTACCCCAAGAAATCAGGACTATCCACAACTTGCATGGCTTCAGACGATCCCTAAAAACACATGTTTTTCAGGAAGCCTACTATACTCACTAATAGAAGTCCTTTGCACTTTAGATAGTGAATGGGCTATCTCTCTTGACATTACTCTTCTACAAACTCCACCAAGCCAAAAAGGTCTACACAGATTGTCTGATGACCATTCATGTAAGCTTATTTCTATCCCCCATTTCCTCAAGATGCCTGGACCATTAGTGCAATAAGCCCCTGTACCTTGTGCAACCCCTATCCTGTTGTAGATTGTAAGCTCTTTTGAGCAGAGTCACCTTCATTTCTTGCTGTATTTATTGTATCTTCTTTTTTACATTGATTCTATTGTTTTCTATCCAATTATTGTACTGTATTTGTTCTCTACTGTAATTACTCACTGTATTATATTTTCTGTACTGTAACCACTGTATTGTAAAGCACTTTGGAATATGTTGGCGCTATATAAAGATTTATTATTATTATTATTATTATTCTTTGGCTATGAAGCCAAACCCCCTTTGCTGGATGAATGCCACCACCTTGCCTCGGGTACATTGGTCCTGAAAGTCATTGGCCTTAGACCCCCATGCAATCACACTCGGGCGATGCCATCAAGGAGCCAAATCTTCTTGAGAAAAGAGACAGGGCACTGTGGTCATGCCATATCAATGAAGAAAGAAGGGTAGAAGTCTCATGGGGAGTGCTAAGAATGACTATATGAAAGTGTTTAAGCATAAATCATTAGAAGAAAAAGGTTTGGTACCGTGTTAGCCAGTTGAGAAAATGTTGATTGCTCTCAGTGTGAGAAACAAGATACAAATCTTGTAGTTGTGATACCTTTTAATGGCTAACAAAAATAAAATAAATGATGTTATAAGGCGAGCTTTCGAGATGACTCAGGTCTCTTCATCAGGCATGGTATGACAATATATCAATATCTTGTCTTACCATGCCTGATGAAGAGACCTGAGTCGTCTCGAAAGCTCGCCTTATAACATCATTTATTTTATTTTTGTTAGCCATTAAAAGGTATTACAACTACACGATTTGTATCTTGTTTCTCACACTGAGAGCAATCAGCAAAAATCATCAAACCTTTATTATTATTCTCCTGCAAGCTCCACCGTGACCTGATCACGTGTCTCTTCAGGAAGAGGACACACCAGTGGAGCGAGGGCACCACAAGGTGCCGCCAGCCAGAAACCCCTTCCATCCAGACTTGTCACCAGGGTTGTGCAGGGCAGGCACAGCCCTACAAGGTTAGTGCACACTGCACATAACAGCAGTGCCCTTAATTAATGACCACTGATCCTACACAGCACCCCTTCCTCTTTCTTTTTCTTTGCATGTTATGCCATATCAGATTGTTGCTTGGAGGGGGTAGGGGTCCCCACAAAGTATTCTCCCAGTCGAAGGCCTCTGGCTGGGGTGTTACACAAGACTTGGAAATAGGCCATTTTGGCTCCACTACCTCCTCCTCTTCCTCATCCTCCTTGGCCTCCTCGTCCCCTTCATCACACTCATCATGCTCCTGGTCCTGGATTTTCCAATCCAGCAGCTGTAGCACTGGCTATAGGTGTAATAACTCCAGGCATGCTGAAAGATCTTCCTGAGTGTGACATCTGCTGCACTTGAATATCATGGGGAACAGCTCACCTCCTAACTCTGACCTCCTCAGGACATTCTCTGGCATCTAAGCCCTGCACTGGATCCTGACCTCACTGCATTTGAGCCCCAGTGCAGGTACTGCAGTGGATTTCCAGATGACAATATGCACAGTAGGAATGGGGCACCAGTGCAAACAGCCTTGGGGAGGAGACGAACATGGAGCAACCAGTCCCGGACACCGTGGTGCCAATCACACAGACAAATGTAATGATATCTTGACAAAGAAGAGACGGCACTCACCAGTGTGTTGCTTTGCTTTATTTCAGGTTCGCCATTCACATAATACAGGGAGGGGGATTAGGCTGAGGTGACGACGGCACCGTTTCGCGCTACATGCGCTTCAGCCTAATCCCCCTCCCTGCATTATGTGAATGGCGAACCTGAAATAAAGCAAAGCAATACACTGTTGAGTGCCGTCTCTTCTTTATCAAGATTTCCAGATGACATATGTGTCCTGTGTGGGCTGCTCTAGTTCTGGTGCTGAAGCACCCTATACCCGTGGGGTGGTGAGGAAGATGACATCCTCCAGAGCTGGCATATTTTGCGGTGGATCCATTATTTATATGATTCACTGGTTGCATACTGCAGGCGCATTATAGCAAAGTTTAGCACGGTGTAGCTGCATTATACTGCACTGCTAAGATGTCGCCAGGTTCCACAGTGATGCCTCTTTGCTTTGCCTAGGGGACCATCTCTTCCAGTGCCAGGACACAATCACTTACAGGATATTATTGTTTGCACAATCTTGTTGCCTGGCACCTCATTAACCCCTTCATGGGGTGGGCTTCACGAGGCACCTGATTTACAATCCCATTCCTCATGCCAAAGGTAACATGTCAGCTTGCCATTGGATGGATGGATTATTGAAGCCTGAGATATTTGGAGAACAAATAAGGGAAACAAATAAGTTTATTTAGCTCAACACCAATTCCTCTGGAATGCTGAATAAGGCTAGTGAGCAGCAATGCACAAACAAGTTTAATAATAAGGATACATATAACACACTTGTGCACATGCCAAAAATCTGTATTCTAAATGTATGGAATGAAATGAAATAAAGCCATTGCACATTTTCAAGAACAAATATCCATATTATAGTGTTTCATGAGTGTGAAAAGTTCTATAAGACAATGAATAGAAGATAATGAAGCATATATTAGCCATATGTTATTTATATAAGAATTGCTATCACATAAGTGAAGAAGAGATGGACTCACATGCTGAAGAGCCTCTAAAATAATAATGTTTGCTCTAAAAAAACTATAATAATAATAATAATAACACCTGGGAACAAGAAAATTGGAGCCTGAGATATTTAACCTTTTTTAAGTAATGATTGTTGCTGTTTATACCATTATTTTTTTTCTATCAGCTCTAGTTAATGAAATGTGAAATACTCCATGTATATTCAAATGACCGACCATATATGAGAGCTGATGTCAGTCAATACAGTCAAAAATAGTCACTTTTAGTTTCTTCTCCATGATCAAGGCTTGATATTTTTTGAAGATGAAGTTGAAGCATCTTCTTTTTTGTTTGGAGCCTTTACAAGCTTCAATAAGCCTTATTTGATATGCAGAGGTGGTAAAATGATCTTATTCCTGTCAACCAATGGTTCTGCAACTACTTTTATTTCTTCTACTACCATGTGTTCTCTCAGAGGCTGCTGTTTTCTCAGCCAGTGCTCACTTTTTCATTGACTTTCCCAGAGTCAGATAAAACATGGATACTTAGTGTCCCAGGAAAATATTCATTAAAGGGATCCTGTCACCCCCAAAATACCTCAAAAGCTATTAAAAGCTGTCCCTAGAGCAGAGGTCCCCAACTCCAGGCCTCAAGGCCCGCCAACAGTGCAGGTTTTCAGGATTTCCTTAGTATTGCACAGGTGCTAATGTGATCATCTGCACAGGTAATGATTCCAAGCCCTGTGCAATACTAAGGAGATCCTGAAAACCTGCACTGTTGGTGGGCCTTGAGGCCTGGAGTTGGGGACCTCTGCCCTAGAGCATAGTAACACTTACCTTACACTCCTTTTAGCTCTTAAATACAGCAAGTGAAAATGAAGATAAATGTTATTACACTACCTCATTAGGGATGATAATTAGTGACTATGGTATTCATAGTCACCCTGGCAGGCTGTCCCTCTTCATGATATCACGCCTCAATAGGCGTGATCTTCAAATCACATTAAAATGCGCACCTCCCCTCTCTCCTATGGCAGCCGGACCGCTGCATTGTGCGGCTGTATGACGGGAACCATTTCCGGCACCGGGTGACGTATGTACACCCGCGCCGCTGTTAGCTTCAAGACCCGCACTGCGCATGCGTATGCGCAGTGCACGTTTTGAAGCTGACAGAGCGGCGCGGGTGTACATACCGTCACCCGGCGCCGGAAATGACGCGATTCGCGTCACCCAGCCCCACTACAGGCCGGCCGACACAGGACAGAGCGGGGAGGCGCGCATTTGAATCTGATTTGAAGATCACGCCTATTGAGGCATGATATCATGAAGAGGGACAGCTTTTAATAGCTTTTGAGGTGTTTTGGGGGTGACAGGATCCCTTTAAACAGATGTGCGATTTGGCATTCACGATATACAATGCCAAACAGATATAACGTTCAAAGAAAAGAACTTTTAAGGTACCGTCACACGCGGCAATATTGCTAGCAATTTCACTGGCAATTTGCTGGTTGCTGTGAAATCATGGACACATTGTTCTATTTTGTTGCCGTGTACAAATGGAACAATGTGTCCATGATTTCACAGCAACCAGCAAATTGCCAGTGAAATTGCTAGCAATATTGCCACGTATGACGGTACCTTTAGAGTGAGCTAATGAAACCAGTATCAAAATGTTGCAAGTGGAACATACAGGCTCTGATATGTCCGGGCTTGATTCAATTGTTTTTTTTGATTCTTGCCTGTTCACATTTTTTCTTCTCAGCTCGTGTTAGCTCATCATTATTCAACTGTGTTTCCTAAAATTAGCATTATGGCTCAGCAGAAGTGTATTAATTTGCCTGACAGATTCTGTTACATTTGATGTGAATATACAGTGTTAAAGCAACAGCTGAATTATACAGACTTTGTGTACAAAGTAAAGTTCGCATACTTTGAACTAAAGCTCGGAGATCAAGATAAAGCTTGGGTGCGTCAAGAAGTGTGCAATTGGTGTGTTGAGGACCATCAAAATTGGTTCAAGGGTAAGAAAAAAGCTTTCCGTTATAGGATTCCTATGGTATGGTGAGAGCAAAAGAACCATAGTGATGATTTTTACTTTTGTTCATGCAATGTGAATTGGTATAATTCAAAACAGAAGCATTCCATTTTCCATTTCATACCCCAATTTTCATTCAGCAATTTGTCCCATTCCTCATGGCACAGATATTCCAGTACCCAAGGCCCCTACTACCTTGGAAGAGATAAATAACTCCGATAAAGGTGGAGCCATACCAGAACCAGATGATGACTCAAGCTCTGACTTTGAAGATGATACAAGACCAAAATTGTTTTCCCAGGAGGAGATGAATGATTTGGTAATAGACTTGAATCTTCCCAAAGATGCCCCTGAGTTACTTAGATCAAGGCTCAAAAGCAGGAATTTTTTGTTTTCATGGTTCAGACATCGTGAAAAGGAGTTTGTTCCTTATTTTGTTCAGGAAGACAAGTTGGTTTATTGCATCGATGTCGAAGATATGATTAGTCAATTCAAAATTCAATATGATTCAGCGCAATAGCGTCTTTTTATAGATTCTTCCAAAAGAAGTCTCAAATAAGTTTTACTCCACAACAACAGTTTTTATGCTTTCATCACTGTAAGTGATTCCGTACACCCCAAGGAAACCTACAAAAACTTGGAAATGGTTCTTCGTAAACTTAAATATGAAGACCACAGTTAGCAAGTGTGTGAGGATTTGAAAGTTTTGTGCATGCTGCTCGGGCAACTATGTAGGTATACCAAATACCCTTATTTTCTGTGTCTATGGGACAGTCAAGACCAACAAAATCACTGGACCAAGAAGAGGTCGCAGCTGAGGGTGCTCACAATTGGTGAAAAAAATGTCCTCTGAGAAACTTTGGGGTCTCCCCATAAAGTTCTTCTACCACCTCTCCACATAAAATTGGGATTGATGAAGCAATTCATAAAATCACTTTCAAGAGATGGAGAATGCACCAAAAACTTGGTCACCCAGTTTCCAGGCCTCTCAGAGGCAAAATTGATTGAAGGTGTGTTCATTGGACCACACATTAGAAGGCTTTTAGCAGATCAAGTGTTTATCAATACCATAACGGATCTTCAAAAGGATGAGTGGATTGTGTTTAAAATAAGAATAAGAATTTTTAAACAAAACAAAGATCCTGACTAACAAAAGATCATTGGAAGAATGCTGAAATCCTTTCAAGCTTTAGGTTGCCTGATGAGTTTGAAAATTAATTTCATCCATTCCCACCTTGACAACTTTCCTGAAAATTTGTACAATTATTATACTTACTGGGTCCCACGACGTGCATCCTCCGGTCCCACTATCACGGCCACATCTACTTCCAGGCACTTCATTATCTTCTGGTGATATTCACTTCACTGGCTTCAACAGCCAATCACAGATGCCCTGGGCATCTGTGATTGGCTGTTCGAGTAATCTGCAATCAGCCCATACATTCTAGCATGGTAGAATGTATCGGCGGCATTCAGTATCACACACAGCACTCGGCTGTGCTGTCATTTTGTGCCCTGCTCTCTTTGCTAGAAGATTGTGTTTGTCTGCTGGAAAAGATGTAGCAGAGGTGAAGTAAGAAAACCTGGCTTACTTCTGAAAGAGTTTTTTTTTCTAATAAAGATGGAGTCCCTAAATGTGTTTTGTGCTTTACTTCTAATAAAAAAAACTTTTTCTCTCTTTTGTGTCTTTTTTAACCATTTATTTGAGATTCTTAATGGCTAGTTCTAACTTGGCCTAAATTAAGAATCTCAGGGATTAATATCGGTTGGCAATGCAAAGCTGGTGTTAACCCCTTATTACCCAGTATGCCACCCTCCAGCAGTGCCACTGGAAGAGCTGGGTAAAGCACCTGGAAATGGATCTGTGATGAATGCACCATATTTAGGGGTAGCTGCTGGCTGCGGTTTTCAGCATATGGGCCCAGAAGGCTTTGGCCTTACCACGCTGAGAATCCCAGCCGACTGCTGTCTGGTTTTACCTGGCTGATGACCAAATATCGAGGGAGCACACACATTTTTTTTTAAATATTTATTTAAACAATTAAAAAGAAATAATATGCTTTCCTGTATTTTGATTGCCAGCCAAGGTGAAGTCAGGCAGCTGGGGGTGGCAGCCTGTAGTTGTCCACTTTATCTCTGCTGAGAATCAAAAATACTGCAGAGTGCTATGTCATTTTTAAAAATTATTTATTTATTTTAACACTACTATATGTGCGAGGGACCCAACAGCCAATCACAGATGTTATCAAATAGAATGGGCATCTGTGATTGGCTGTTCAAGTAATCTGCAATCAGCCCATACATTCTAGTATGGTAGAATGTATGAGCTGGTTTCAGGTTACTCAAACAGCCAATCACAGATGCCCATTCTATATGACCACGTGTGTGATTGGCCGTTGGGCCCCTCGCACATATAGTAGTGCAAAAATAAATAGTTTAAAAAAAGATGTAGCACTCTGTGGTATTTTTGATTCTCAGCGCTGATAATGTGGACAGCTATGGGCTGCCACCCCCAGCTGCCTGGCTTTACATTGGCTGGCAATCAAAATATAGGGAGCGCATTATTTTTTTATTTATTTAAATAAAAATGTAAAAATAATGTGTGGGCTCCCACCATAGTTTGATCATCAGTAAGTTAAAACCAGGAAGCTGGGGGCTGGAATTAACAGCGTGGTAAGGCCCAAGCATTCTGGGCCCACATGCTGAAAACCGCAGCCAGCAGTGAAAATGGAACATTCATCATAGCAAAATTTCCAGGCATCTTACCTGGCTCTTTCAGCATCCCTGGTGGGGGTGGCACGCTAAGAAATAAATGATTAATACCAGCTTTGTATTCTCAGCTGGTACTGAGCCCAATATGCATGGGGTCATACCAAATAAGGCCTGGTCACCATGAATTTCTAGTAAACATTAAAAAAACACAACACAGAAACTATTTTTATTAGAGATTAAAAACAACACACATTTAGGGACTCCATCTTTAATTACAAAAAACCCTCCCTTCTATCATAGTCCATAGGCAAAGAAGGTTTAGCTTTGCTTCATGGCTTTGACCAGACAATTAACTGATCAGAGCCACAAGCAGGCTGAGACTGACAGTGACAGTCAGAAGTCAATTGAGTTCATAGCTCAGGTGACTCCTGATGTCATCTGAGCCATGAACTCAGGTGACTCCTGATGCCGAAAACTGCTGAGCTCTCAGCAGTGCAGTGAATATTGCCAAAAGGTAATGATCGGCCCCAGAAGTAGATGTGGCTGGGATAGCGGGACTGCAGGACTCACGCAGCGGACCTGGTAAGTAAGTATAATGTTTATTAACTAAATGCTTTGTTTTACAGCCTCCACCTGCTCCATCCCATAACTGTAAAGTCCAAGCTCGGAGTTTGGACGCATATTCGGGTTACGCCCAGCCCCAAACTCGGACTTTACAAAAAGATCCAGGTGAACCAGCCAATACCGAGCATTGGGTGGTTCGGCCATCACTAGTTGGGAGCTGTGAGTGAAGAGCAAGGTGAACGATTCCATGAGGACATTAAAGAGATGGAAAGAAGATACCAGGGAAGATGGAGCATTACAATGATGGCAGACTACTGTTGCTTGCTTCAGAGAGACACTCCAGATGCAACTCACAAGCGTTAATGTACCAAGAGGGACCTCACAGGGAAGAAGAATCGATTTTAGTGTGAGTTAGGCTAGGGCCACATTAGCATTTGTGGCTTACATCATGTGGGGTTCCACGAGAGAGCAGAATTCTGGCAGCATTAACGCAGCATTACCGTAGTGTAACGCTGCCTTAATGCTGCCAATAGAGTCCTATGGATAAAGGACTCCATAGCGCATGCAAACGCTGGTATGTAAGTGCCGGAGTTTGAAATCTCGCGCTATTTTGTAGCGCAAAGGAATACGCGACAAGGATTACGCTACAGTAACTCTGCATTAATTCTGCTGGAATCCTGCTCTTTTGTGGACCACCCATGACGGAGGCCACAACACTAATGTGGTCCTAGCCTTAGTGAGCTCATTCCAGTTAGAAAAAGGATTTTCATGAAATATTTATAATGAAAAAATAATTTTTTAAGTCTATTTTCATTTATTTTGAGGTAATACCTTATTTAACATAATTATCTAAATTGTCAGAAAATGTGATGCCCTATAACAAAACGGAGGTCATTTTCAGATTGAGCTTACCCAAAAATATAAGGATTACATGGAATAACCGAAGCAGCTCTTAAAATCTTTTATTTGCAGACCTGTGTTTTATTTAAATCCATAGATTGGCCACTGGTGATTGTGGTATGATATTTTCGGTAGGATCAGAGCAATTGTGTTTTGTTCTTCAATCATCTTAGTTGAGTGACCTATTGGGATTGATCCATATGTTTCCATTGTGTAAAAACGCATATTTTATGCTCCACTTAGAACTCTCTATGAACAGCTGCCATTCGCTTGGTTGATGTTGTAATATGCCCATTTTCATCAGCAAGTCATTGAACATTGTTGCAATAAACAAAATAAATTTCCTTCAAGCAAAATGGCAATAAATCCGTTTCTCTATTGCAATAGTGTGTACAGTATCTAAGAAAATAGAGCTGCTACAAAAAAATTGATGACATTTTCTGATTCAGGAAACTGAATATTCATAAAATCATGTGTAATACATGAAGCACTAAAAAATGTTTTTTCATTTGTTCTCCAGTGTAATAAAAAGAGAAATATTCCAAAAAAATAAAGAAAAATATTAAGGTCTCTTAGGCGGCCGTCACACGCTTCAATATCGATAGCGATATTGTTAGCGATCACGTGCACATCGCGATCGCTAACAATATCGTTCACATCGCTGGTGAGATGTCACACAGACAGACTCACCAGCGATGTGGAGCAGCGAGATCGCTGGTAACTATGGTACACATCGGGTTACTAGGCGCCGCGCGGCGCTTAGTAACCCGACGTTTACCATAGATACCATCTCCCAGCATAGGCTCTGCCGCTGGGAGATGGATCATTGTGGTGTCACACACCACGATGAAGCAGATTGAACAAGCGATGATCGCTTGATATGAGCTCCGGTTCACAAATCTGCGATCTAACAATCAAGCGATTTTACAGTGTAAAATCGCTTGATTGCACTCAGCGATGCACAAACGATATCGCTTAAGCGATCAAAAAGCAGATCACTTAAGCGATATCGTGCATTAAATTGAAGCGTGTGACGGCCGCCTTAAATGGATGTTTTAAGGACATTGTAACGTTCCTGGACTTCACAGCTGCTGCCACATCTACCGTAGTTTTTTTTTTTTTAAATAAACACCCTGCAGATGTTACAAATATATGTATATTCCAGGAAGTTTAAAAAATTATTTTTAATCTCTGAAAAATTCTGAAGGTTAAAAGAAAATAGTAGACCTGATGGCTAACATTATGGTTAGGAGTGTTCCCAGCCAGCGGGTATTCAGTCACAGAAAGTTTTAAGGCAATTTTATATTTCAAACTTTTTTCCAGAACAAAGCCATATTCACCTATTTTGTGGTGAATTGCTCGGGTTTCCAATCACAAACAGAATCTGCAATGTTCGTGCCACATTTGAAATTGGCGAACTTGTTCGAGAATATTTTCTCATGTCTGGTAAATAATTTCACATAATTCCACACTGGTTACTGTATGAGATAATAAAGTTAACATTGGTATTCTCATTGTTAGTTTTTGCTTTTGTATTAATTGTTCACATATAGTTTCCTTTATTTTGTAGCCTGCATTTTTCAAAGCTTTATTGCTATACGCTGTCTGTTTTAATTTGTTGTGAACAATATGATACTGTTCAGAATAAAGTGTGAAATTTGAGCAAATTCATTTTGCATTGATAAACTAACTTTAGTGATGAGCGAGCCCGTACTGTAAAGTTGGCGGTCTGTACCCAATACCTAGTGCTCGTGCATGGACCCCAAACATAGATTTCTCTGAGTAGTCTGTGTTGCTGTTCGGGTTCAGCTAGGGGGGCTGCAAAAGGAATCAAAATGGTGACTAAAAGCACTTAAATCATATGGCTTCCGTGCCGCTCTCACACTACTTCCAAATCCGCCCATTAAGCCTCATACATATTCCCCTAGTTCTCCTGCCCATCCTCTGTGAAGCGTCTGTGATTGGTTGCAGTCAGATGCCCTCTGTACCTGTATCTGTGATTGACTAATATACACACACATTGAAGGAAAAATAAATAAATAATTGTAAAAATGACATTAGGCTCCCTGTATTTTTGATCCACAATCCAGATAAAGTGGACAGCTGCAGCCTGCAGCGCTGTGTGCTTTATATTGACTGGGTATCAACATATAGCAGACTCCACACTTTTTCAAATAAGTTAAATAATTTTAATACTACCACCCAATTTTGATACCTAGCCAAGATAAGGAGGCAGCTGGGGGTTGGTATTCTCACTTTATAGAGGCCGCTGGTTATTGTGCCCCCACCCTCTTTCCTGGCAAAAATAGAATCCTGCAGCTGCCCCAGAAAGTAGTGCAGTGGAAATCGGGAGTAGTATAAGAAATTAATGACAGCTGTGATTTGTCAAAAATCCCAGCTGACATCAAGCTCTAGGTTAGTAATGGGTAGTGTCTATAAGCCCCTCTTATACTAACCTGTAAGACAAAAGAAATAAATATAAAAACACTAATTTTTTTTTATTTGAAATAAAAAATACACACCCTTTTTCTCCGCTTTATTAATCCCAAAGACATCTGTAGGTCTAAAGTAGTTGGAAAAATGACATCCCACAAAAAATCTTGCACTGCTACATCCTAGATTCTTTCCCTTCATCAGTGAGACCTGCATTTAATAGACATATGCTATATGATATTCTTCTTTAAATTTGCCATACATGTCCGTAATGTAACAAACTTTAACCCCTTCATGATCCAGCCTATTTTGACCCTAAAGACCTAGGCACTTTTATCAATTCTGACCAGTGTCCCTTTATGAGGTAATAACTCTGGAACGCTTCAACGGATCCTAGTGATTCTGAGATAGTTTTTTTTGTGACATGTTGGGCTTCATGTTAGTAGTAAATTTAGGTTGATAATTTTTGGGTTTATTTGTGAAAAAATAAAAAAATTGTCGTAATTTTTTTGTTAGGAAGTTATAAGGGTTCAAAGTTCACCAGCAATTTCTCATTTTTCCAGCAAAATTAACAAAACCATTTTTTTAGTAACCACATCCCATTTGAAGTCACTTTGAGGGGCCAATGTGACCGAAAACACCCAAAAGTGATACCATTCCAATAACGGCACCCCTCAAGATACTCAAAACTACATTCAAGAAGATTAACCCTTCAGGTGCTTCACAGGAACTAAAACAACGTGGAAGGAAAAATGGACATCTTAATTTTTCCAAGAAAAATATTTTTTAGCCTCAATTTTTTTGGATCCTAAAATTTGTTGGGCAATTTCGCCTGAGTACACCGATACCTTATATATGGTCATAAATTACTGTTTGGGTGCACGGTATGGCTCGGAGGGGAACGAGCCCCATTTGACTTTTGAAGCTAATTTTCTATTTAAAAATTGGAAACTAGACCTCCCAAGGAACTTATCTAGATTCATAGTGAGCACTTTGAACCCCCGGGTGCTTCACAAATTGATCCGTAAAAATGAAAAAGTACTTTTTTTTCACAAAAATTTTATTTTTCATTTTTACAGAAAGATTTGTGAAGCAGTTGGGTCTTCAAAGTGCTCACTATGCTTCTAGATAAGTTCCTTGGGGGGTCTAGTTTTCAAAATGGAGTCACTTGTGGGGCAGCTCCAATGTTTAGGCACACAGGGGCTTTCCATATGCAACATGGTGTCCTCTAACAATTGGAGCTAATTTTCCATTCAACTTGTTAGCAGACACCATGTTGCACATGGAGAGCCCCTGTTGCCACCAGCATTGCCACCAGCATAAAGGCAACTGGAAGAATTGGGGTACAGCACCAGAAAATGGCAACTCTAATGAATGTGCTATTTTCTGTGGTGGCTGTGGGTTGTAATTTGCAGCGTGGGGGGCCACAACGTTTGGGTTTCTCCACGCTGAGGATTCCAGCCCCCCAGCTGTCAAGTTGTACCTGGCTGGCAACCAAAAATACGGCAAAGCTCCATGTAATTTTATTTGTAGAAATATGTATAAAAATTGACGTGGGGCTTAGCTATCTTTTTGGGTGCTACTGACTGCCACCAACCCCCAGCTACCTTGTTGTACCTGGCTGGCAACCAAAAACACAGCGAAGCCCTTTTTTTTTATTTCTAAAACTAATTTTAGAAAAAAAAATGACGTGGGGCTCCGCCATATTTTTGGTCCAGCCAGGTACAACTAGGCAGCTGGGGGCTGGAATCCTCAGCATGAAGGGCTCCCCATGCTGCAAATTGCAGCTCGCAGCCACCACTGAAAATGGTGCATGCATGGGGATCGAGCTGCAGAAAGATCACTTTGCCTGTTCTGTCAGATCGCCACTCTGCAGCCCGATCCCCCTGCATGGGGATTGAGCTGCAGAAAGCGATCTGACAACCCAGGCGCACTGATCCACATAGTCAGATAGCTTCTCTGCAGCCTGATCCCCTGCAGGGGAATCGGGCTGCAAAGAACCAATCTGACAGCCCAGGCACAGTGATCCACTCACTTTGCCTGGGCTGTCAGCAGAGGCGGGGTTCGGTGGCTGCGGCGGGGTGAGGGGTTCGGCGGCGGCTGTGGCGGGCAGAGGGGGTCATCGGTGGCGGCTGCGGTGGGCAGAAGCAGGAGGTGGAGGGCACAAGTGCCTGCACCGCGGCCATGCTGATGCCGCTGATGATGGTAGTGATCATTAGATTACTCCCCATCAGTGTGGAGTGGGCAATCACTGCCCCCTCCAGCAGTCCAGCCTATGGAAGCTGGACACAGAAGCTCCATAGCTAGAGACAGAAACGCGGTGATCCTGGGGCGGGGTTGGGAATCCACCTTCCCTGACCTCAAGCCCCCACAGTGCCGCGGTAACAGCTATGACGTTGAACAACATCATGGGTCGGGAAGGCACTGACTTTCATGACATTGTACAACGTCAAAGGTCGGTAAGAGGTTAAAGTGTAACCACCATTTACATTTTTATTTAATAGTAATAATGCAGAGCAAGTGACTTTAATAAACTTTCAAATATACTTCATACGAAAATTCTGGTTGAAAACCATTCATAAACCTTCTACAAGGGGTCCCCACTACATTGTGTGTGAAGCAAACATATGTTTATTATCAGTCAGATTCATCTTCACACTGAATACGAGCATGTAACCACATAGGAGAAAGGGGTGTCACCTACACTCCTGACTGCAGCTGGAGAGGAAACAATGTATCAGATTAGCTCAGCATACAGCACAGTTGCTAAGCAATGTCAGAATGTCATGCTCAGTGTAAACTCCTCTTTCCTTGGCACAAGCTTCTGATCTGTCATTTGGCTCCAAACAGCTCAGTCAAGATCTTTTAACCCCTTCTTTACTGTCACACTGTTCCCAATTAGCCTGCTCTCAGAAGTTGTGGAAATACACAAACACAGTGCTGGCAGATGCTGCTCATGCCCACACAGCACATAAAAATGTTAGAAAATAAGTCATATGGCACCAAAAAGCATTATCTTAGCTGCTATGTGACCCATCATTAAGAACTAGGGCAGTATTCTTTTTGTTCTATGAAATGACATTTACACTTTAAGTATTACATACTGATTTTTCTGTTTGTTGAGATGGTGTGGTTTCAATATATTTATGGAACTTTTTTTTATAAAGAAATAGCATTTTTATAAGAAAGAGCAAAAGCAGATTTTATCGTTGAGGCCATGTGGTGAGATGGTATTTAGTTTGAATATCCATTTGGCTTCGATTTGTGCTAACAGCTTTTTTAAACTGCCACCTCTGGGACCTAAGAGTAACCTGTCAATGTCTCTCGCTCTTAGAAACGATCCATCACAATTATGGAACAATTTAAAGTGTTTTGGAAGGGTTTTAAGAAAGTCAAGGTCTTCAATTGCACAAGCTGCTCTAAAGTCCGATATATGTTCTAAAACCCTGGGTCTCAGTTCTCTTTATGTTAAACCTATGTTTATCAAATTACATGGACAGATAGTAATGTATTACACCTGTGGTGGTATAGAATATGGCATTTGTTATTTTGGACACAATTTTTATGGGCATGTAAAAAGGTGGTGCTCCAGTCAATGTTGAGGGGCTTTTTGAATTCTGATCTGTAATTGTAAAACTGGTTGTAGTGGGAACACTGTAACTGCAGAGCAAATGAACTTCCATGCATTTTTGTATGTGGATCATACCAAGCTATGCATTATTTATGCATTATGACATCCAGGAGTCAGATCCTGTAGGGGACAGTGATCAGGACTAATAGACAGTGTAGTTATAATTTGTTGTGATAATGACAAAATACTACGAAATGCTGTGTACATATTTATACCAGGTATAATAACAGGTATTGTACCTACATTATTTTACGTTGCTCACTGTTTTGATTGCATAGACAAAATGTTTTCACACTCTTACAGTATCTAAACAGTAAGTGTTTTCCTGCATACCTTCATCTTGCTGGTGTACCTTTTGCATTTTTACACCTCCTAATAATTGTTCTAAAAATGGCGCCCTCCTATAAAGCTGGATCACTTTCCAGCATATGCAAATAACTTTCAATAATCTATCTTATATTTGACTTGAAAAATCTTTACTTTAAAGGGATCCTGTCACCTCCAGAACGCCTCCTAGGCTAGCAAAACATGTCCCTGCACCATCCTATCACTAATCTCACACTCCTTTTGTCTCCTAAAAGCATCCTGTGAAAGTGCATAAAAACGTTTTAATACTTACTCATTAGTGATTATAATTAGCAGGGGCTATATTTTTAGTCACCAGGGCGGGCTGTTTTGCAGGCTCCAGGATCCACCCTCTCTCTGTCTGTTTGCTCTGCTTGTGCAGGCTTTACCCTCCACCCTCTCTATCACTCACAGAATGCAAATCATTAGTCCTGCCTTTAGCTCCACATTACAGCAGCACAGACAGAGAGAGGGTGGATCCTCGAGGCTGCAAAACAACATGCCCTGGTGACTAAAGAATATAGCCCCTACTAATTATAATCACTAATGAGTAAGTATTAAAACGTTTTTATGAACTTTCACAGATTGCTTTTAGGAGACAAAAGGAGTGTGAGATTAGTGATAGGATGCTGCAGGAATATGTTTTGCTAGCTTATGAGGCGTTTTGGATGTGACAGGATCCCTTTAAAGTAGCGTTCTAGCATTTTTTTTATTACATATAGTGGTGTCTTAGATACAAGTCCCCTGAGCCCAGATTGAAACTCACCTTCCGCTGCCTTTATCCAGCAGCATCAGTGTTTCATGGAGCAGATTGGAGGTCACTTTTTAACCCCTACCCGACCCTTGATGTTACAGAGACGTCAT
This sequence comes from Allobates femoralis, assembly GCA_033576535.1. Classification (NCBI taxonomy): domain Eukaryota; kingdom Metazoa; phylum Chordata; class Amphibia; order Anura; family Aromobatidae; genus Allobates; species Allobates femoralis. The sequence goes on from JARQOC010000003.1 coordinate 585,820,628, forward strand.
GGAAGTTGGTGACGTCCCCCAACGTCATAGCGGGTTTACGGTCATGCAGCTCCGGTGTCCGGGGTAAGTGAGAAGTCACTGGAGCTGCACGTAGCAGGGGACCTCCAGATGACCCCAGGGGGGTGGCTTTGCCCCCCAATTCCTCCGATCACTGTGATTGGCAGTTGAAATTGAAACTGCCAATCACAGTAATTTCAATATTTTACCAATGACATTTGATCAAATATTGACATTCAGCCATGGCTGATGCTGCAGCAGCATCAGCCAATGGCTGGGGCAGGGTGACCTGTGTGTCACTTCCCCAGATCTGATTGGAGCTAGAGTCCATGTGACGCTAGCCCTCCAATCAGATCTGGAGAGGCGGTGTGACCTGTGGGTGCCCTCGCTCCTCAGCCTCATCCCTTTTGTGGAGGCTGAAGAGGAAGGACCCCTGCTGGCTTGCCACCTGCTGCCCAGCCACGTGCCACCTGCGCCACCCCGACCGCCTGCCTGCCTGCTGCCGCTGATCGCCTGCCACCGCCGGTCACCTGCCTGTATACGGTCAAAGTCTGTGCCCTGCCTCTGCTGCCGCCCCCTCCCGGTGGTCACCCCTCTGCCCTCCGATCCCCTCCTCGATCCCTCTCACCCAAAGCTGTCCCTCAGCTAGCCCCCCTAGACCCGTGATCACCCCCCTGATCCCTCTCACCCACAGCTGCCCTCAGCTGTCCCCCAGCCTGGTGATCACCCCCCTGAAGCCCCTTACCCACCTCGGCCCTCAGCTGCCCTCCAGCCTGGTGAGCTCCCTCTGATCCCTCTCACCCACCACTGCCCTCAGCTGCCCCCCAGCCCAGTAATCACCCTCCTGATCCTTCTCACCCACAGCTGCCCTCAGCTGCTCCACCAGCCCGGTAATCATCCCCCTGATCCCTCTCACCCACCGCTGCCCTCAGCTACCCCCCAACCCGGTGATCACCCCCCTGATCCCTCTCACTCACCGCTGCCCTCCTCGCTCACCCGCTGCCCAGTGATCACCCCTCTGCCCTCCGCTGCCCCCTCCTGCCCAGTAATCACCCCTCCTGCCCAGTAATCAACTTCCCTGCCCTCCAGTGTCCAATGATCACCCTCCCTACCAGGTGATCACCTCCCCTGCCCTCTGATGCCCAGTGATCAACCTCCCTGCCAGGTGATCACCTCCCCTGCCCTCCGCTGCCCAGTGATCACCCCCCCTGCCCGGTGACCACCTTGCCTGCCCTGTGCTGCCCAGTGATGACCCCCCTGCCCGGTGATCACCTCCCCTGCCCTCCACTGCCCAGTGATCACCCCCCGCCCAGTGATCACCCCCCCGCCCTGTGACCTGCTGCAGACTGCCGTCTCCATACCTCACAGCCCCGTCTGCCCTCCCAACACCTGATAGCCCCCATCTGCCCTCTCCGCACCTGACAGCCCCTGCCTGAAAGTTACACCAATCACTCTCACGTACACACGTACACTCACTCTAGAATAAAGTTTTAGTTATTTTTTACACATGCACACAACACACACAAAATGTCCTGCTCGGCCCACTCATCCCAGTCCCAAAGGGCGTACTAAGCTGAGGAGGCATATGCTATTATTGCCTCCGAAGCTGATAGTGAGGGAGAGGACCCTACATTTCTGTATTTCTCCCACTCTTCCTCCTCCAGTGACACCGACTCGCCACCACGACGAAGACGTCGCAAGACAAGAGATCATCTGGAACCCGGTGGAGAAGAGCCGGAGGCCGTGAAAGAAGAGTAGGAGGCTGGGGGAGAAGAGCAAGGGGCCAGGGGAGAAGAGCCAGAGGCCATGCAGGAAGACCCACAGCGAAGTGTGAGTAACCCCCAACCTAGTGCTAGTCATGCCCAAGCTAGTACTAGAGCCACTGTCTGGACCCCCGTCCCTGAAAAGTTTGCTCCACGGATTCCTGATTTAATTCCCCAATCAGGAATCCAGTTCGAGACTGACAACCTCAGGGAAATAGACTTTTCCAAAGTCTATTTCTCTGAGACAATTGTCAATCTCATGGTGGAGCAGACTAATGTGTACGCCCAGCAGTTTTTTGCCAAAAATCCAAATTCAGCATTTTCTACTTGGAGTCCCATTGACTCAGTAGAAATGTTGAAATATTGTGGACTGGTATTTCATATGGGGATAATGAAGAAACCACAACTTCGCCAATACTGGAGTACAGATATTTTATATCACACTCCAGTATTTTGCAAGGTGATGAACCGCAAACAATTTGAGGTCATTCACAAGTTTCTCCATTTTAGGGACAATGCAGACAGCCTTCCCTGCGATGACCCGAATTTTGACAGGCTTTTCAAAATTCGTCCGGTCAACAAAAACTTCAGCAACAATTTTGCTTAAGTGTACTTTCCCAAAGGGAAATTTGTGTGGCTGAATCCCTCATCCACTTCAAAGGGAGGCTTCAATTCCATCAGTACCTGCCCAGTAAGAGGGCGAGATCCAGAATCAAACTCTATAAGCTGTGTGAGAGTACCTCAGGGTACACTTACAGCTTTAGAGTTTTTGAAGGGAAGGATTCAAGGATCCAGCCCCCAGAATGCCCACCCTCTCTGTGAGTGAGTTGCAAAATAGTGTGGGATTTGATCCGCCCACTGCTTGATAAAGTCTATGATCTGTACATTGATAACTTTTTTACAAGCATCCCATCTCTTTGTCGCTAATTGAGCAGTCTCTCCCAAAAGGTGAGAGCCGAGCCCAATGTAGATGCAACATGATTCTGGTCAGGTTCAAGGACAAAAGGGACATCTTTTTCTTTACCACAATCCATGGTCCTGGTACCACGGCCACCACTGTTAGAGGTACCCAAGCACAGGTCCGCAAACCGCACTGTGCTCTGGGGTACAACAAACACAAGGGGGGGTGTTGATTTTTTGGATCAAGTCCTCCAGCACTACAGTGCCATGCGCAAAGCAAAGGTGTGGTACAAAAAACAGGCTGTGTACATCGTACATATGGCACTGTATAACGCATACGTGCTATCACGATATGCAGTCCAGACCAACCACACCTTCCTTCAGTTCCAGGAGGCAGTGCTAAAGGCCCTGATGTTTAGAGGCGGAGAATTAGCGGGCCCCAGCACCCCTGGAACTGAAGTTTCCCATATTGTACCAGGGCAACATTTTCCCGGTGAGCAGATTCACAAGGACTCTCCATACACAACATGATGTCCGCTAACAATTAGAGATAATTATCCATTTATTTTGTTAGCGGACACCATGTCATGTATGGAGAGCCCTTGTGTGCCTAAACATTGGAGCTCCCCCACAATTTACCCCATTTTGGAAATTAGACCCCCCAAGGAACTCATCTAGATGGGTGGTGAGCACTTTGAACCCCCAGGTGCTTCACAACTTAACCCATAAAAATGAAAAAAGAAAATTTTTGTGGAAATAAAACTTCTTTTTCATTTTTACGGTTCAATTTGTGAACCACCTGGTGGTTCAAGATGCTCACTATACATCTAGATAAGTTCCTTGGTGGGTCTAGTTTCCAAAATAGGATCAATTGTAGGGGAGCTCCAATGTTTAGGCACACAGGAGCTCTCCATATGCGACATGGTGTCCGCTAACAATTTGAATGGAAAATTAGCTCCAATTGTTAGCGGACAACATGTCGCGTATGGAGAGTCACTGTGTGCCTAAATATTGGAGCTCCACTACAAATGAATCCATTTTGAAAACTAGACCCCCAAGGAACTTATCTAGATGCATAGTGAGCACTTTGAACCCCCAGGTGCTTCACAAATTGATCCATAAAAATGAAAAAGTACTTTTGATTCACGAAAATGTTCTTTTAGCCTCAATTTTTTCATTTTCACATGGACAATGGGATAAAATGGATCGAAACATTTGTGGGGCAATTTCTCCTGAATACACTGATACCTCATATGTGGTCATAAACTACTGTTTGGGTGCACGACAGAGCTCGGAAGGGAAGGAGCGCCATTTGACTTTTTGAATAGAAAATTAGCTCCAAAAGTCAAAATGGCGCTCCTTCCCTTCTGAGCCCTACCATGTACCCAAACAGTAGTTTATGACCAAATATGAGGTATCAGTGTACTAAAGAGAAATTGTCAAACAAATTATAGGATCAATTTTATCCTTTTGCCCTTGTGAAATTTAAAAAATTGAGGTTAAACGAACATTTTTGTTGGAAAAATTAAAATGTCAATTTTTTTCTTCCATGTCACTTTAGTTCCTGTGAAGCACCTGAAGGGTTAATAATCTTATTGAATGGTTTTAAGTAGCTTGAGGGGTGCAGTTTTTGGAATGGTGTCACTTATGGGTGTTAGCCAAAATAACTGCTACGGTATCAACTGCTTCCGGTAACCATCAATGAGTTTCTTACAATGCTCTGCTGGAATTTTAGACCATTCTTCTCTGGCAAACTGCTCCAGGTCCCTGATATTTGAAGGGTGCCTTCTCCAAACTGCCATTTTTAGATCTCTCCACAGGTGTTCTATGGGATTCAGGTCTGGACTCATTGCTGGCCACCTTAGAAGTCTCCAGTGCTTTCTCTCAAACCATTTTCTAGTGCTTTTTGAAGTGTGTTTTGGGTCATTGTCCTGCTGGAAGACTCATGACCTCTGAGGGAGACCCAGCTTTCTCACACTGGGCCCTACATTATGCTGCAAAATTTGTTGGTAGTCTTCAGACTTCATAATGCCATGCACACGGTCAAGCAGTCCAGTGCCAGAGGCAGCAAAGCAACCCCAAAACATCAGGGAACCTCTGCCATGTTTGACTGTAGAGACCGTGTTCTTTTCTTTGAATGCCTCTTTTTTTCTCCTGTAAACTCTATGTTGATGCCTTTGCCCAAGAAGCTCTACTTTTGTGTCATCTGACCAGAGAACATTCTTCCAAAACGTTTTAGGATTCCTCAGGTACATTTTGGCAAACTCCAGCCGGGCTTTTTTATGTCTCGGGGTAAGAAGTGGGGTCTTCCTGGGTATCATACCATACAGTCCCTTTTCATTCAGACTCCGACAGATAGTACGGGTTGACACTGTTGTACCCTTGGACTGCAGGCAGCTTGAACTTATTTGGATGTTAGTCGAGGTTCTTTATCCACCATCTGCACAATCTTGCGTTGAAATCTCTCGTCAATTTTTCTTTTCCGACCACTGACAGATCTTTTCCCCTTTTTCTGTTCTCCTTGCTTAGAATGGCACATACAGACACACAATGCAAAGATTGAGTCACCTTCTCCTCTTTTTATCTGTTTTCAGATGTGATTTTAATATTGCCCACACCTGTTATTTGTCACATGTCCGGTAAGTTTGAATGAGCATCTTATGCTTGAAAAAAAATTGTTTAACCACAATTTTAGAAAGGTGCAACAATTTTGTCTGCCGCATTTTAGAGGTTTTGTGTGAAATAATGTCCAATTTGTTTTTTTTCATATATTTAAAGAAAGATATGTACCGTATATACTCGCGTATAAGCGAGTTTTTCAGCCCAAAAATTGGGCTGGAAAGTCCCCCCTCGGCTTATACGCGAGTCATATATATTGCGCCCCCCCCCCATCGGTATACACATCCCCCATCGGTATACAGGGCCCCCCCTTGCTGCCGCAAACCTGTAAAGTAATACATCATTATACTTATCCTTGTCTTCGCCACCGCCATTGCGCTCCTCCGGCTTCATCCGGCTTCTTCCAGCTTCCTCCTCCGGTGGGCGCAGGCAATGACGTCATTGTCTGTGCGCCAGAGGAGGAAGCCGGAAGAAGCCGGATAAAGCCGGAGGAGCGCGATGGCGGCGGCAGCGATGACAGGGATAAGTATAAAGATGTATTACTTTATAGGTTTGCGGCAGCAAGGGGGGGGGCCCTGTATACCGGGGGAGGGCCTGTATATACACTGGGGCTGCTGCTGTATACTACCACTGGGGCTGCTGCTGTATACTACCACTGGGGCTGCTGCTGTATATACCACTGGGGCTGCTGCTGTACACTACCACTGGGGCTGCTGCTGTATACTTCCACTGGGGCTGCTGCTGTATATACCACTGGGGAGGCTGCTGTAACACTGCTGGGGCTGCTGCTGTATATACCACTGGGGAGGCTGCTGTATACCACACTGCTGGGGGCTGTATACCTGTGCTGGGGTCCACCCTCGGCTTATACACGAGTCAATAGGTTTTCCCAGGTTTTGGGGGCAAAAGTAGGGGGGTCGGCTTATACACGGGTCGGCTTATACACGAGTATATACGGTAATTTCAATTTATATCTAAATAAATATATGAAACTGCAATCATTGTTTGGGAGAAATACTTAATTTTCTTACAACGTTTCAAGAGTGTCAACATTTTTGTGTACCCTATGATCATCTAGCGAGTGGAGAGACATGCTTAGATGCCACATTTTCTATCAACTATGGCACTTAAGGGGCTACACTGACAAGACAAGAGTTTGCTCTACATTTTTCAGTTATTGACAGGTGTCAGTTATAAAGGACATACAATTTTTCAGTCTTCTATTGCACATATATAGAATAAAAAGGGAAATATTGACTATTATTTTTCTTTAAAAAAATCCTTATCAACTTCTCCAAAATTTAAATTTTTAATATATAAATTGCATAAATATAAAACCCTATGTATTACAAATTTCCTTGAGAAGGACATGATGCTTGGTATGGTCAGTGGTAGTTGAGGTTGCGGAAGACCTAAGGTTGGTTTCACATTAGCATTCGCTGCCTCTGCATATTGCAGCGGGCGAACGCAAGCAGATTGCAAACAACGCCCATCCCCATGTTTAACATGGGCATGCACGATGTATGCGGTCAGGTGCAGATGGCTGTGCGTTCTCATTGCCCTCCCTGTGTGATTTGTACCCATGCAGAGGCATGCATACCAAACAAACATTCCCGCAACATGTTGCAGATTCGGTGCGGAAGCGAATGTATGATTTGTAGGCATGCCTCTGCATGCGTACAAATCACACATGGATGGCAATGGAAATGCACAGCCATCTGCACCCGACCGTATACACGTGTGTGCCCATGTTAAACATGGGGATGGGCGGTGCTTGGGTCGGCTAGCGTTCGCCCGCTGTAATAGGCAGCGGTGGCGAACACTAATGTGAAGCCAGCCTAAGAATCGCGTTGGATGAACACCATCAATACAGACATGTAATGAACATCAGAGAACAGAATGTGTCTATGACAAACAGAGAAGCTTGTAGTAAAATGGTGCATTTAGTATCCAATAGTCGGACACGACTGAATGGATGAAATTGGAAATGGAATGTATTGTGAAAAAATGTGCACTTTTTTTGCAGCAAATAAGCACTAAAAATGGCTTAATTTTCAATTTTCAATGACAAAGCTAGACTTGTTTATTGCCAGTCAAAACGTTTTTGATTTGAAAAAGTTGACATGCTGATGAAATCTCAGGACGAGATAATTGATTCTTGCTTTTTATCCTGTAAAGAACTCACTCCATACAATCAAGCTACTGCCAGCCTTCGTTCAGGGACATATTGACCATAGATTGTGCCATCATCAGCCACAGATTGAGCTCAGTTTTATTAGGACATCCAAGTTGATTAAATAGTTGAAGTTTGCACAATCAAGCTTTTCATAATGAATTCTCTTTAATGTGAGAGATGGAGCTTTCATCTTTGCTCATGCACTCTGAATGCTAATGTCTATCCGAGCTTGCATTTCTGGTGTTTAGGTACTCTAGCTCAGTGTACCTGTCATAGCGGGATTTGTTAGGTACTGCAGCTGATTGTACAAGCATCATTCTTATACTGACTATTCCTGTCTTACAAAATGAATTGCTGCAATCATTTTGGTCAGTATATTAGAAAAGGGCACCTAAATCCAAGCTATACATTCAACTGTCATTCCTGTATGCAAGAAGGAAAATGAAGATTACTTTCAAGATCAATGTTGTTCTATATGTTGAAATTCAATTTATCATTTCTAATATTATTTATGTCTATGTACATGGCCCGTTTGTTAGGGAAACAGGAAAGCTCCTATTAAAAAAAACTAATATGCTTAGGAATATTTGATTTTTACATCCAATCCTCTTTACCCAATATGTCAGCGAGGAAACTTCTAGCTAGAATATTTTATGGCATTTTAGGGCAATCTTTCATGTTGACCCTGAGGGACTTGTCATTCTCAAGAGCAGATATTAATCTGTCTGAGAAATATTGCATGGCAAATACAGTGGCAAAGTTTGTATAATTTATATAGCTTTAATGCAATTTTTAGTGTCACAGCAGAAGCCGCTGAAAGATCTATCAAAAAGAAAGCAAAGCGAACATGATAGGCTGGCAACTAGGGCGCTTCAACTATTTAGAAGTGAGGATAATTTTATATTAATTTTAGCTTTCCTTAAAAACATTTATTGCCTGAAGTGAAATCCCTCCCTAGAGCACAAGCTCTCTGATGTGCTGCCCAAAAAAGAAACTTTCAATTGAAACCTAACCAGTTGTTTGCTGCTGGCAAATCATTGATCTTTTACAATTCTTTTTAATGCATTAGACATTATGTTTCATAATATGTAAAAATAGGGTTATTCTCATAAATCTCTGTTGATGTGCCATATTGTTCTTTATCTTCAAGTCTGTGTGTACCAAGATACAATGAAAGTATCTTTCCTATTGTTGTCAAATCCGTGAACCAGCACAAATTCAAGCAACTGGTAGTGCATGAACAATACAGTTTAAAGGATCACTAATCCTAAACTATGAAGAATCGGTTGAAATCATAGCTCCACATGGAAACGTTCCATGAAATAAAAGAACTGAAAATAATGTTTATCTGCTGTATAGTATATTACAGCCAAGTCAAAATAACTTATTAATCTTCAGGAGAATGTCAGTTCACCAATTAGTGAAAATACCAAGTATTACCAATGCTTCCCACAATGCAAAGTATTAGAAAATGCTAAATGATTTATCAGCCTATATCATGCAAAAAACTAGCAAAACTACAGCAGAAAATGAATCTTTACGATAAGAATCGTTTTTTGCTCCAATGTATCTTAAATGAAAAGTGAAGCAACTTTGCAAATAGCCTAGACAATATAGTTCTTAATGATTTGCGACTACAATTTTTCTTCAGTCTGATCACTTTCCATCGTAACAAAACTTTCACATCTCTTTATAGTCTTGTTCCACAAATTTTCTTTCACTTTTATGATAATTTTTGGTAACTTATATTTTGTGGCTTATCAATAATGTATTAAGAGGAAAAAGACTCCAGCGAGAGGGTCTCCAGTTGCCGAACTGGAGACCCTCTCGCTGGAATCTTTTTCCTCTTATATCGTTTACTGGCCCCAGGACGGCGTCCGTGCGAGTGAGTATCCAAGTGGGTCAGGACTATACTATCAGCTGGAGAGCCATCTTACCCTCCCCCCTTTCCTTATCAATAATGTAATGAGCCATGCACAACGGGAAAGGGATGGAACTCAATCTTATAGATAATTCAAAGTGTTTTAGTCTACAGTCAAATTTGCACGAACCAAGTGAATCTTGAACTTCAAGTAGGTCTGGAATAACCAACAGTTCATTTAATAGCTTTGGCTATGATAAGTTGCAGCATTCTGCATCTGTTTTTTTGTGACATGGTATATCATTGAGGAACTATTTGTTAGGTTAAGAAAAGCTACACCCGCAATAAACATGTCTGAGAATTATAAATTACTACCCAAACTTATTTAGAGATAAGATATTGCGCAGCAATTCGCAAACATTAGGAAAGAAATTTGAAATAACCTTTAGACTTCAAGTCTAAGATCACTGTCAGACACAAATATGCCAGTTCCTAATTAATTGATTATTATGTTTTCCAGTGTGTTAGGGAGTTGGTAACTTCAAGTAAACCCACACAAACACACAGAGAACATACACTGTGTGCAGAATTATTAGACAAATGAGTATTTTGATCACATGATACTTTTTATACATGTTGTCCTTCTCCAAGCTGTATAGGTTTGAGAGCCAACTACCAATTAAGTAAATCAGGTGATGTGCATCTCTGTAATGAGGAGGGGTGTGGTCTAATGACATCAACACCCTATATAAGGTGTGTTTAATTATTAGGCAAATGCCTTTCCTTAGACAAAATGGGTCAGAAGAAAGATTTGACGGGCTCTGAAAAGTCCAAAATTGTGAGATGTCCTGCAGAGGGATGCAGCAGTCTTGAAATGGCCAAACATTTGAAGCGTGATCACCGAACAATCAAGAGTTTCATGGCAAATAGCCAACAGGGTCGCAAGAAGCATGGTTGGGCAAAAAAGGCGCAAAATAACTGCTCATGAATTGAGGAAAATTAAGCGTGAGGCTGCCAAGATGCCATTTGCCACTAGTTTTGCCATATTTCAGAGCTGCAACATTACTGGAGTATCAAAAAGCACAAGGTCTGCTATACTCAGGGCCATGGCCAAGGTAAGGAAGGCTGAAAAATGACCACCTTTGATCAAGAAACATAAGATAAAACGTCAAGACTGGGCCAAGAAATATCTTAAAACTGATTTTTCAAAGGTTTTATGGACTGATGAAATGAGAGTGACTCTTGATGGGACAGATGGATGGGCCAGAGGCTGGATCAGTAAAGGGCAGAGAGCTCCACTCTGACTCAGATGCAGGCAAGGTGGAGGTGTGGTACTGGTATGAGCTGGTATCATCAAAGATAAACTTGTGGCACCTTTTTGGGTTGAGGATAGAGTAAAGCTGAACTACCAGACCTACTGCCAGTTTCTGGAAGACAACTTCTTCAAGCAGTGGTACAGGAAGAAGTCAGTATCATTCAAGAAAAACATGGTTTTCATGGATGGAAAGCTGTTAACTGTCATCATAAAGAAAGATGGCTATATTGGTCACTCATTTTTTGGGGTTTTGTTTTGCACGTCAGAAATGTTTTTTTCTAAATTTTGTGCAGTTATATTAGTTTACCTGGTGAAATTCAACAAGTTAGACGGGAATATATTTGTTTTTTATTTGGTTGCCTAATAATTCTGCACAGTGATAGTTACCTGCACAAACATATCCTCCAAATCTAAGAAGAAACCCACTCCAACTTTCAAAAATATTAAGCTTTTATATTTGAGTCTTTTGGGTTGATTGAGAACATAGTTGTTGATCAATATTAAAAATAATCATCTAAAATACAACTTGCCTAATAATTCTGCACACAGTGTACAAACCAGATGCAGATGTTGGAATTGTAAAATTTTAACCCATGACACCAATGGTGCCAATTATATGTGCTAACCAACCATCACCATACTACCTATACAAAGGAGTTCTGTTTGCTAATTAAAATTCCTTAAAGAGATGGGAGATGGGAGACTTAAATAGAAAATGCGCTAAATCTACTGTTTATTGTTGTAAAAAATATTTTAGTTATAATAGCATGCATTATTTGATTGTACTTACTTTTGCAAGGCGCTATTTTCTAGCCGTTCCTTTTCCTTTTTGCATCGTTCTTTATGCTTCTTAACACGAGTTTCCCAAAGTCCTCTTATCAGGGAGAAGTCAACAACAATGACTTCAAACGTCATGGCCTTACATCCAATCTGATTTAAAAAAAGCTGTAAGACCAGAACAAAAATTGTTAGAACAATTTATATAACAATTGTATAACATTATATAATATATATAATGATAACATATAATTATATTTATAATAAAGTAGAAGTTTTTAAATAATCATGTAGCCCCTCACCATGTCCCCTCAAATTATATGGCTTTGGTCAGGTGATTCGACATTGCCATGGCAACGTTGGGTTACCATGGTGATCAGATTATCGTAATCACCCCCGGGAAGAGGTAATTGACTGTGCGCTCCCTCTCCCTGGATTTTAAGTGCTGTGATCGCAAGATCACAGCACTTAGAGAGTGACAGAACCCCTGATGCATGGCAGTGGTGCAGGACACATGTGCCCGCTGCCGCCTGCTTCTGCTTGCTGCTTGTCTGCATCCCGATCTCCCTGCATGGAAACAGGCTGCACAGGAGCAATCTAATAGTCGGGCACAGCAATCACATAGCGGATCGCTGTGGCTAGCTGTCAGATCGCTTCACTGCAGCCTGTTCTCCATGCAGGGAGATCGGGCTGCAGAGAAGCAGCGGGCAGAAACAGTGGGTGTGTGGGCACAGTGCCCTGCACCACTGCCATGACACTTCAACTGATGGGACCTTCAACTTCACCAGTTTCCACAACTTTATCGCTTAATATTAAAGCCGTTATCATCTACTGGGTTAAACCTTTTAATATTTTTGCCCTATTAAAATAACAATGCTTAGACTCTCCTCTGGTGCTGACACCATCTCAGCGGTATTGACACTATCTCTCCCGGAGCTCATGTAGTCCCTCAGTAGTGCTCTGTCATTATTCAAAAAGTCAATGATACTCTTAAGTAGAGGTATCAGTAGACACAAAATGACCATCACCTGCTGTTGCTTGCCTGTCCTCCCTCCATCCTCCCCCATCTGATTTATATTGCTTGATATGAAATTATAAAGAAGATTTTTCCATGAGTGTGATGAGTCCAGTTTTCTTCACTTCACTTCTATTACTTGGATCATTGGTCATGTGAGATGCTTGTAGACTGTCCTAGTGTAAAATAACATTCTTGAACAATTAAGTCTTGCACATTTTTGATGCATTGTTTTTGATGTGTTTTTTGGTGCAGTTTTATTACATAGCTGAATGCCAATCCTCACACCAGGAAAGTCAATGAGATTTCTGATGTTTTGTGCACATGTTGCTTACACTTGCGAATTTGGTGCAGAAATAAATCTGCAGCATGTCAATTCTTGCTGTGTTTTTGCAGAAAAAAATGCATGGAAAAAACACATTTAAAAATGTGTAAAAATGCATTGAAAACAAGTTAAAAATGCTTTGTGTTTGTGGTGCATTTTTCTACCAGGAGATGCAGATTTGATGTCCGTGTGCTAAATATATAATGTACATATCTATTCAGTGCAATACCATTCATACTGAATCATACAAAGAATTTACATATATTTACTACTACAATTTATTAAATATCTTACTCTAATAACACTTTGCTTGTTTAATTAAAGGGACACTGTCAGGTCATTTTTCAGTATGATACTGTTATCATAAAAATATTTGTAAGTGGGTTAAGAACTGGCTCAGTGATAGGAAACAAAGGGTGGTTATTAATGGAACACACTCAGAATGGGTCACAGTTAACAGTGGGGTACCACAGGGGTCAGTGTTGGACCCGCTTCTTTTTAACATATTTATTAATGACCTTGTAGGGGGCATACAGAGTAGAATCTCAATATTTGCAGATGACACTAAACTCTGCAGGGTAATCAATACAGAGGAGGACAATTTTATATTACAGGAGGATTTATGTAAACTAGAAGCTTGGGCTGATAAATGGCAAATGAGCTTTAATGGGGATAAATGTAAGGTCATGCACTCGTTCAGAGGAAATGAAATGTATAATTATGTGCTTAATTGTAAAACACTGGGCAAAACTACCACTGAAAAAGACCTGGGTGTATGGGTAGATGACAAACTCACATTTAGTGCTCAGTGTCAGGCAGCTGCTGCAAAGGCAAATAAAATAATGGGATCCACTAAAAGAGGCATAGATGCTCATGAGGAGAACATAATTTTACCTCTATACAAGTCACTAGTGCGACCACACGTAGAATACTGTGTACAATTCTGGTCTCCGGTGTAAAGAAAGACATAGCTGAACTAGAGCGGGTGCAGAGAAGAGCGACCAAGGTTATTAGAGGACTGAGGGGTATGCAATACCAAGACAGGTTATTAAACTTGGGGTTATTTAGCTTGGAAAAACGAAGGCTTAGGGGTGATCTTATAATAATGTATAAATATATGAGGGGATAGTACAGAGACCTTTTAAATATCTTTTTACTCTTAGGGCTGAGACAGGGGCAAGGGGGAATCCTCTACGTCTGGAGGAAAGAAGGTTTAATCATAATTACAGACGTGGATTCTTTACTGTAAGAGCAGTGAGACTATGGAACTCTCTGCCACATGATGTTGTAATGAGTGACTCACTACTAACATTTAAGAAGGGCCTGGATGCCTTTCTTGATAAATATAATATTACCGGTTATTAAGGATGAGCGAGTATGCTCTGCGCTACTCGTTACTCGCACGAGTATCCCGGTACTCGGGATGCTCGGCGAGCACCGAGTACCGCTGAAATGCTCGGACTGCTCGGTAATAGTAAACGATCTGACACACGTACACAGCTCCCTTCAGTGCACACAGTGAGCTGGCACCTCACAGAGAGCACATTCATTGTTAGGGTCCCTCTGGGGGCCACAGCAAGGTGTTGTATGTTGCAGCAATTTCAAAAAGCCCCCCCTCCCTCCCTTTCCCAGCAATACTCGCTTTATAACCGGAAGTCTGTGGGCGGGGCCTGTCACTCATTGACTTACATTGGGCTCGGTGCTCAGCCGAGTACACGAGTATCTTGAGATGCTCGGCCAGAGCACCGAGCACCCGAGCATTTTAGTGCTCGCTCATCACTACCGGTTATATATACTAGATTCTTGAAAGGACGTTGATCCAGGGAACTAGTCTGATTGCCATATCTGGAGTCAAGAAGGAATTTTTTCCCCCAATGTGGAGCTTATTGTTGCCACATGGTTTTTTTTGCCTTCCTCTGGATCAACATGTTAGGCTATGGGTTGAACTAGATGGACTTAAGCTCTTCCTTGAACCTTAAATACTATGTTACTATGTTACTAATATTACTCTTGAATAAGGCTTGGGCAAACCTTTTAAAAACATGTAAAATGATTATTGTACCATTTGTAGTTTCCATATTATCAGCATTGTCAGACCCTGCAGGGAGCTCCTGGATTAGTCCTCTCCATTATAAGCAAACAGCAATAGTCCGGCTGCTGTATAAACTGTCATGTAATTATGAACTCCATCTCTGTCACTCACTCCTCCCTTTCCTAACAGTGCAGTCTCAGGTTTCACTTACAGGTGGTCTGTTCTGTTGAGGACACGGAGGGAGAGAGCTATTACAGATCTGCCTTATCTAGACTCCATTTATTTCTCTAAGCAGGTATTCCTGCTGTGACAATTTCTGTGTTGTATTTGACCTCTTTTGATGCTGCAAACACAGAAAGCAGAGAGCAGAATACAGCCCCTCCCACTGATGTCCTGTGCAGTAATGTGAATGTGTGACATGCATATTCTTCTATGGGGAGGGGATATCAGAGAACTAAGTGGATCATTCAGTGTGAGTGACAGATGGAATAAATCTCTTTATTTGAAGTTTACAGAACATAGGAGGGACATAGAAATAAAAGAATACATCAATAGAGAGAGTTTAGAGAAAGGAATTAGAAAATAATAGATAAGATAAGATAAACTTTATTGATCCCGGAGGAAATTACAGTATTACAGCAGCAGAACAAAGATCAAGAACATTTCACACTTTACAAAATAAGTCTATATGGACAGCAGATGTGGGTAGACTGGTACATGTACCTCACCTATTCCCCCCATACACTTAGAACTTCACTTAGTCTTGGGATGCTTTACACTTATACATTTGTTAAACATCCCCACAGCTGTCGGAACAAATGATTTTCTGTATCTTTCCTTTTTACACATTAGTTGGATTAGACGCTTGCTGAATGTGCTCTTCTGCTTCGCAAACAGTTCAGAGAGCGGGTGTGTATTGTTGCTCATTATAGCCTTGCATTTCTTATTAATTCTATCCTCTAATACCTCCTCGAAAGTCCTAAATTGTAGACCCACCGCCGCACTAGCCTTCTTGATAAGTTTATTCAGCTTATTAGCGTCAGCTGTGCGCACACTACTACCCCAGCATATTATTGCAGCAAAGATTGCACTCGCCACAATAGATTGGTAGAACATTTCAAGCATTTTGCTACACACATTAAACAACCTTAATTTCCTTAGGAAGTAAAGTCTACTCATCCCTTTCTTGCAAACCTTCTCCATATGGCACCTCCAATCAAGCTTGCTGTCCAGGTGAACCCCTAAATATTTGAAATTCTCCACCATCTCCACATCCTGACCATCAATAGTGATAGGTAAGCAATCCTTCATGCACCTTCCATAACTCAACACCAACTCCCTGGTTTTCTTTATGTTGAGTTCTAGATGGTTAGCCTGGCACCAGTCAACAAAGTCCGAGACCACCCTTCTGTATTCCTCCTCCCCCCGGCCTCTCTCAATACCTCCGACTATCACTGAGTCATCAGAGTACTTCTGAAGGTGACAAAGGTCTGATTTATACTGAAAATCAGCTGTGTATAACCTAAAAAGGAATGGCGACAGCACCGTTCCCTGAGGGGCTCCAACACTGCTCCGAACACTATCCGATACGGCCGCCCCCAACCTTAAGAACTGTGGCCTGTCCGACAGGTAATCAATGATCCAATTCACTAGTCCCTCATTAACCGCCATTTCAACCAGCTTTTTACGTAATAATAGTGGCTGTAAGGTGTTGAATGCACTGGAGAAATCGAAGAACATGGCACGTACAGTGGTTCCATCATTGTCCAAAAAGGAATGTACTGTTTGTAGCAGATATGCTACAGCATCGTCCACCCCTAGACTCTGCCGATATGCAAACTGAAGGGGGTCCATAAAAGCAGACACCCTCGGACACAAGAAGGCAAGTACAATTCTCTCCAAGGACTTCATCGCATGCGATGTTAAGGCCACCGGTCTATAGTCGTTATGGGAGCTCGGGAAGGTAGTCTTGGGAACCGGCACCAGGCAAGAAGTCTTCCATAGAACTGGTACTCTCTGTGATTGTAAGCTCCAGTTAAACAGGTGCTGGAAGACAGTGCACAACTGATTTGCACACACTTTGAGGACACGTGGACAGATACCATCAGGCCCTGCTGCTTTACCAATGACCAGCTTACTAAACTGTTCCCTCACATCATTTTCTGAGATCAAGAAAGTCTCCAACTTCCTCCTCCCAGTTGATATTGCTTGTCGCTCCCGGCCTTCTCCCCTGTTGACATTGCACATTTATCATTGAATCTGTTGAAAAACTCATTCATCTCATTAGCCATGATCAGCCCCCACCCCCCTGATCTGACCTTGCCTTAAATCCAGTCAATAGCTTCATTCCAGCCCACACTTCTCTGGAGTTGTTGTGTGACAATTTATTTTCCAATTTAATTCTGAATGCTTCACGGGCAATCTTAATTTTCCCCTTTAAGTCTCTCTGTACAATTTTCATCTCCTCCTTGTCTTTCCTTTTAAAAGCTTTTTTTTTCCTGTTTAGTAGATGTTTCAATTCTTTTGTAATCCAAGGCTTGTTGTTTGCATAACACCGAATCTCATGAATAGGTACAATATTGTCAGTACAAAAGTTGATGTAATCAGTAACTCTCCCGGTAACCTCATTAACATCATCATTATGTTCCCTGGCACATAACACCTCCCAGTCTGTGCAATCAAAGCATTCTTGTAACCTCTTCTCTGCTGCCGGAGACCACTTCCTTATCTGTTTAATTGTCACTGGTTGTTTGCAGACAACTGGTTGATAGGCTGGAGACAATAGTATGAGGTTGTGGTCAGATTTCCACATGGGGGGCAATGCAGATGATGAGTAAGCATCCTTAACACTGGCATAGAGGAGATCCAATATATAATTGTCCCGTGTAGAACATTTAACAAATGTAACAATGTAACAAATAGCAGTTACATATGGATTTTTGACCTGACAGTTCTGCTTTAAAGTATTTATCAAATGCCCTAAATTAAACCAGTTTATCCCGGTAACCTATTTCTTCTAATGAATGTAACATGAGCAGACCCAGGCAAATATTTGTTTTCTTTACGTTGAATACATTTAGAATCCTCTGCAAACCACCTCTCATATTTCTTTACAGTTCTTGGCATATTCTTACTCAGCAATTGTAAAGGAATTGTTAACTGGTTATTACAAATACATGTATGCAGACAAGAAGAATATTTAACACAAGCCTGTGTATCTCATTGATATTTTCACCTTTTTAGCAGCATTGTCTACATTACACAATACATCTTTGTCTTTCTTTGTAACTGTGAGGTATAACGTTGACAAACAAATATGGTAAGAGTATCATTTTTATTATGTACTGTATGTGTTACGGAAATTAAGAGGAAATGACAATACATTGTCTTTTATAATGATGCAATCTTGGGTAAAATAGAGGCCTGTATATCAACAACGTAGTGCTGAAAATGAATGTTCCACTCAATACATGTAAGTCCTATAGAAAGAAATCTAAATAAGACATGAGTGGTGAAGATTCAGTTGAAAAGTTACATATGAAAATGCCATAAGAATAGTTATTTAAATAGACCTTTCAAGTAAAAATGCTATTAACTTGAAGATATGGGGTTAATCTGCAGGTAATAGCGTCAGAAGCAACCAGGTGCCTGCACGGAGAGCCCCACTGCTGAGAGGAAATTATCTTTATTTCTCCAGACAGACTCGGGGTTCAGTCACCGATCAGTGCATAGTGACTATAACTTTGCTTCCAATGCTGAGACTGAAGATCAAGGCTGCTGGAAGGAGTAAAGTTAATTTCCTCCTGGCAGCGGGGCTCTCAGTGCAGGAGCCGCGCAGCTTCGCCACACTGTTAACCCGTAGATGAAACCTACACCTGCATGTTAATAGTGGTTTTTTGTTGCCTGACACCTTTCTTTTAAATTAAACACAATTGTTTGCACATAGTGATGATTGTGTGACACATAATTAAAAAGAATGCACCTGCACATTTGGATTTGGTTTAAAATTGGTCATATTGAAATGCACTATATGATTATCATTATGAGCGATCCCAATAAATCTTTTGAAATTCAGATTTGCCGGGTTTGATAACTTTTTCCAAGAAAATTTCATTCGCTGTGAATGAAATCACAAATATTCCAGTTGAAAACACGTATATATTAATTAGGGATGGGCGAGTCTACTCGCTAGGACTCATTACTCGGCGAGTAGTAAGGGACTCGCAGGACTCGGTACTCTGCGAGTTTCCCAGCGATTACTCGCACAGTAACGAGTCCAATGCAAATCAATGGCAATCCTAGTTTTGTCAGAGACTCTGACAAAACTAGGATTGCCATTGACTTGCATTGGACTCGTTACTGTGCAAGTAATCGCAGGGAAACTCGCACAGTAACGAGTCCAGCTGTCTGCTCTGTGTCGGGCTCGGGTCCTGCAGGCTGCCGCAGCTCCAGGGTCCTAGAGCCCGCCTGCTCTCCCTGTGCACAGAGATGATGTAGCAGAGCTGAGATTGTTCTCAGTCTGCTCATTCCCTGTGCATAGACATCTATATCTATGCACAGGGATGTAGCAGAGAGGACATCGCGTTTTGGACTACGTCGGACGGAAGAGGATTTTTTTAATTAAAGATGGAGTCCCTAATGGCTTTTTTTTTTTATTTCTAATAAAAAAATTTTCTGTGTTGTGTTTTTTTTAACCCTTTATTGGAGATTCTTAGTGGCCGGGTCAAACGTGACATGACATTAAGAATCTCAGGCTTAATACCAGCTTGTTTAACAAAGCTGGTATTAACCCCTTTATTACCCAGCGTGCCACCGCAACCAGGGCCACTGGAAGAGCGGGATTCAGCGCCAGAGGATGGTGCTTCAATGAACGGGGCGGCTGCGGGCTGCAATTTGCAGCGGAAGGTGCCCAGAAAGTTTGGGCCTCCCTGTGCTGCGGATTCCAGCCCCCAGCTGCTTAGCTGTACCTGGCTAGACATAGAAATTGCACGGAGAAAAATTATTTATTAAAAATAAAGACACAGACACCATTAGGGACTCCAACTTTATTACCACCACATATCCCTTCAAAGACCCAGGTCTTCTCTCTTCTTTCTTCTCTCTTCTGTCTTATGTCTTCCTTCTTCTTCTTGTTGCAGCGCCGGTAAGCAGAGAGTTAACTGTGCTGTGACAGCGGGAGCCTATTAAACATGATTTAGCTATTGTAGCAGATAGAGCCTGAAGCTTCCGAGACACATCTGCGATTTGTAAATCGCACATTACTCGCTATTACTCGCTACCCCATTCATTAACATTGGACTCGCTAGACTCGCAACGAGTAGCGAGTCCCGAGCTCGGACTCGCTAGAGTCAAGCGATTCCGAGTAATTTAGGACTTGCCCATCACTAATATTAATGTGAGGTCTCCTAAAACTTTATCATGCTAATTTCAGACTCTTCAATCTACTATATAATTGTCTAAGGCGTCTGTCTGAAGCCGAAAACGCGCGCCAGACAGAGGCCGCTCATTGGTGGCCGCCAGAAGAGGCCACCAATGAGCGCAGACTATGCAAATAGGTGCGCAAATTCAAAACCTGGCGACAGACAGTGCTTTTGTTGCGACGATACAGTGTACCGGAAAATGTGAGCTGGGGAGGCTGGTTGAGGCTGCAGGTTGGGAGCGGGAGATCTTCTGCTCCCGCTCATATAATATGCATAGTCGCTGAAACCGCACCATGATGATGGGCTGGGAGAGCGGTGCATATTATATGGTCCTGCACCCACCTGTGATGGCACATGCCCCCCCTATGTTATATATGGCCCCCATGCTGCTGCCATAGTAAAATAATAAACTCTATACTTACCTCCCGGCTCCTCCTCCAGCGCTGATCTCCCGGTGTCTCTCCGGTCTCCCTGCTGCTGCTGTAATCACACGCAGAGATGATGTCACGCCTGTTGTGCCGATCACATGACCGCACAGAAGCAGGAAGTGGAGGAGCTCTGCAGCATTATCTCTGCCTGATCACAGCAGCACGAGGGAGACTGAGAGATCAGCGCTGGAGGAAGGAAGAATAGAGCAGCATGGGGCCATATCTAACACAGGGGGGCATGTGCCACACATAGGGGACGTGTGCCCTGCATAGGGGACGTGCACCACGCATAGGGGACGTGCGCCACGCATAGGAGATGTGTGCCATGCATAGGGGACGTGTGACATGCATAGGGGATGTGTGCCATGCATAATGGACGTGTGCCATGCATAGGGGATGTGTGCCATGCATAATGGACGTGTGCCATGCATAAGGGACGTGTGCCATGCATAGGGGACGTGTGCCATGCATAATGGACATGTGCAATGCATAATGTACATGTGCCATGCATAATGGACATGTGCCATGCATAGGGGACGTGTGCCATGCATAGGGGATGTGTGCCATTCATAGGGGACGTGTGCCATGCATAGGCAGGCCGCACTGCTTAATGGTCAATATGAGCCTTTAGACTCAGGTGGCAAGGAGGCAGCAGGGGGAGCCGCAGAGCAGAAGGGGGCGGCGCCTGCACCATGCAGCCGGCTCCCTGTGTGACGTGCGTCGGCTGCATAAGGTAAAATCACCAGTGGCGGCTACCAACAGCACCCCTCCTTCCCGCTCCTCACCCGCGGCTGCCAACAGCGACCCCACCCCACCCATCTGCGGCTGCCGACAGGAATCCCCCCCCCGCTCCTCAAATGCGGACGCCGACAGCAGACCCCCCCGGGTCCTCACCTAGGCTCAGGCGGCAGAGAGCCTTTCTGCACCCCTGTGCATAGGGGAAATTAATCTGAAATGCGTACTGGCAAATATGTTTTTACAAAAAAGCACTGGCGACGCATCAGCGACGCAGGATTGCCGTGACAGAGATGAGAGCGCTACACTCACATAGCGGGCGGGAAAACCAACTTCACTGTTGGCTATCCCGTCCCGCTATTTGAAATGAACAGCAATGTGAAAACGACGCACCAGTGATCCCAGCCAGGTTTTATCGTTATCGGTATCGTTGGTGCATCATTATATGTGACGGGGGCTCTATACTTACAGGACCTCTGATGATGTCACAATCATGGCCGGTGCAAGATCACATGGCTGTGACATCACCAGAGGTCCTTAAGCTAAACGCACACAGCACCAGGAGCCAGGTACTGCAGACCACTTACACCCACACACCCTACACTTACCCTGCACTCACACTCACCCACCACTCACACTTACCCTTCACTCATGTCACACTCTGCCCTGCACTCACGTCACACTCTGCCCTGCACTCACGTCACACTCTGCCCTGCACTCACGTCACACTCTGTCCTGCACTCATGTCACACTCTGTCCTGCAATAACGTCACACTTTGTCCTGCAATAACGTCACACTCTGTCCTGCAATAATGTCACAATCTGCCCTGCACTTACGTCACTCTGCCCTGCACTTGCGCCACACTCTGTCCTGCACTCACATCAATCCCTCTGTCCTGCACTGACATCACACTCTGCCCTGCGCTCACATCACACTCTGTCCTACACTCATGTCACACTCTGTCCTGCACTCATGTCACACTCTGCCCTGCACTCACATCACACTCTGCCCTGCACTCACGTCACACTCTATCCTGCACTTACATCACACTTAGGACTGCACTAACATCACACTTACCTTGCACTCACCTCACACTTAGACCTACACTCACCTTGCACTGACCTCACACTTATCCCTACACTAACCTTGCACTCACCTCACACTTAGCCCTGCATTCACCTTGAACTCCCATCACACTGTCTCTAACGCAAAACCCGCTGGCTGGACGCGACCAATCATTGACGCGGGATTTCCGTTACAGCAAAACAGGCACAGTCCGTTTGGTCTCCGGGCCCCCCTCCGCTCGGTCTCCTGCCAACTGCTCACCTGCTCCAAGCTCCCTCCCGGCCACCGCTCCATGCTCCATCTGCCCGCCGCTCACCCCACCATTCTTCTTCTTTTCGTGGCATAGACTCCAGAAATTCAAAGGCCGCAGGGGTGGGGGTGGACCTACAAAAGGGGGCGTTGTAATGGCCGTGTACAAGGGCACGCCCAACACATCAGGGCTATGCGCTTGGACATGCCTACTATAATGCCCCCTGTTAACTCCGCCTCCTGAGGCCTTGGAATTGTTGATGTCTATGCTGGAGGAAGAAGAAGAAGACAGGCTAGGGTGAGAGGTGGCTGTACAGAAGCCTGAAGCGGGTGAGAATTGAGGGGGCCACTGCTGCACACTTTCACAACCACACCGCCGTACACCTGCACTGCCATACACCCGCACCGCCAAACACCCACGTATTCTAGATTACCCGATATGTTAGAATCGGGCCACCATCTAGTGAAAACATATAAATATTAATATCAAAGTAACCTCAAAATATATTGCTCTGGGTAAACCGACGGTAATTGATGTTCAGTGCTGTGTTTACACACACTATTGTTTATTCAGTGTTTTATAAATTATTTATATGCTAAATTGGAGACGAACAAATTGATTTGATTTAAATCAACTTTGTATTAAACTTAATCAAATGAATTGGTCCTTGAATAATTTGCTATTCTGTTCTGCAAATTGCTAAAAAAAAAAAAACACATCGCCACTTTAAACACTGAAATGCTTAAGGCCCCGTCACACACGTCAATGTCCGAGCGATCCAATCAATGATCCGACTTGACCTAGATCGCTTGAACACCAAATACTCATCGTCTGAACGTTGCCTTACAGATACTGAAGTAAGGACCCTTTCACATCTATGCGTCTGCTGCGTTTTGCTTCACTTGCGTTTTCATGCGTTTTTACCGCAAAAACGCATCAAAACGCATACGTTTTTTGTCCTTATTGATTTTAATGGAAACGCATGAAAAACGCATGAAAAAATGCATGTAAAAACGTTTTGCCTGCGTTTGCAAAAACGCATGCGTTTTGTGTTTTTGCAAACGCACATGCGTTTTTACATGCGTTTTTGCATGCGTTTTTCATGCTTTCCATTAAAATCAATGGGGACAAAAACGCATGTGTTTTGATGCGTTTTTGCGGTAAAAACGCATGGAAACGCAAATGAAGCAAAACGCAGAAGACGCATAGATGTGAAAGGGGCCTTACTGACAGCATTTGTGCCTCAGAACGAGCCAATATTGGTACCAGATCAAAGGAACGCCTATAACTACATTTTAAGTTTCAGTGAAACCAACAAAGGTGGTATTGTTTTCCTTGATGCTCCAGGTGGAACAGGAAAGACATTTCTAATCAACTTGCTCCTGGCAAAATTTTGACAACAAAAAAAGATTGCACTTGCTGTGGCATTTTCTGGAAATGCAGCTACGCTTTTAAAAGGTGGCAGTACAGCACATTCGACATTCAAACTACCACTTAACCTGTCTCGTAGTGACAGCCCCGTGTGTAATATTGCCAAGGGATCAGGACTGACCAAATTGCTTCAAAAATGCAGTGCCATCATTTGGGATGAATGCACCATGTCACACAAAAGGGCTCTGGAAGCAGTGGACAGACTGCTGCAAGACCTGCGTAGCAACAAATATATCATGTGAGGAGTAGTAGTTGTTTTGGCAGGTGACTTCCGCCAAACACTACCTGTTATTCCAAGATAAACCCCTGCAGACGAACTCAATGCCTGTCTCAAAGCATCATACTTTTGAAGAAAAGTAAAGAAAATGTCACTGAATACAAACATGAGGGTCTACATGACAGGCGATGTGTCTGCTGGACTGCTTTCAAGCCAGCTGTTGACTATTGGAGATGGCAAGGCACAAGTAAACTCAACCACTGGACAGATCACCTTCCCGAGCAACTTTTGTTGCATTGTGACTTCCATTGAGGAGTTGAAAGCAAGAGTTTTTCCAAACATTCTACTCCACTTCTAAAATTCAGGCTGGCTGTGTGAAAGAGCTATTCTAGCTCCCAAAAATGACAGCGTCAACAAGATCAATCTTCAAATTCTAAATCTCCTTCCAGATGTGTGCACAACCTACAAGTCAGTGCATACAGTAATAGATCCTGCTCAAGCATTATTTTATCCAACCGAGTTCCTCAATTCCTTGGAGCTACAAGGACTTCCTCCTCACAATCTCTTTCTAAAACCTGGAGCACCTATTCTGCTATTGAGAAATTTGGATCCACCAAAGCTGTGTAATGGAACAAGACTCGTGAGTAAGAACCTGTTTCCACATGTAATTGAGGTAACCATTTTGACAGGATGTGCCACAGGAGAAGATGTTTTCATACCAACAATTCCTCTTATTCCATCTGATTCGCCTTTTGATTTTAAACACCTCCAGTTTCCTGTTTGACTGGCATTTGCTATGTTCATCAACAAGGCTCAGGGACAGTCTTTGAAAGTAGTTGTAATTGATTTACAATCTCCATGCTTTTCTCATGGTCAACTTTATGTGGCCTCTTCAAGAGTTGGAACAGCCAAAAATCTGTTCGTCCTTGCACCTGAAGGAAGAACTAAGAATGTTGTTTATCAAAAGGCTCTCGAATAAGGAGTGGAAGATTACTTCACATTACTTGGCCAATTTAGTTACATCTGTGTGGAATATCTTTGGTGTTGAAATATACAGGGGTTGGACAAAATAATGGAAACAACTAACGTTTTGGCATCATAATTTTCGAACATGCTATAAACATGCAAACCGTGACATATGTTAATGTTTTATAGTTGATTATTTGTGTTAAGGGATATCTGTATGTAAATTAACTGTTTGTTTTGCCGAATTGTAAGAACATTGATGAGAACCTGATACCAATGGCAGACCTTTCGGATTTTCAAAAAGGCCAAATTGTTGGTGCTCATGTGGCAGGCGCTAGTGTAACAGAAAGTGCCCGAATGCTTGGCGTGTCAAGAGGTACTGTCTCCAAAGTAATGACTGTGTTTGAAAGAGAAGGAAAAACGTCCGCAGCAAAGCACAGGTCCGGCTGAAAGTTGAAGTTGACCGAGAGAGACCATCAGATTGTGAGAGAGGATCGCAAGACCACGGCTCTGAAAATCACGGCTGAGGTCAATGAACACCTATAGAACCCAGTTTCCATAAAACCTGTTCGTCGGGAGCTGCACAAATCTGGATTCCACGGAAGAGCTGCAATTAGAAAACCACTGCTCTCAATGACAAATGTGTCCAAGCATTTAGAGTGGTGTAGAAACCTCCAGAATTGGTCCCTCGAGCAGTGGAAACATGTGATATTCTCAGACGAATCAACGTTTACCCCATTTTCCGATCTCTGGCCGAGTGTACGTTTGGAGACAGCCGAAAGAAGCATTCCATCCAGACTGCGTTCTCCCAACCGTAAAACATGGCGGAGGTTCTGTGATGATCTGTGGTGCTATTTCGTGGAGATCCCCGGGCCAATGATATCACCTTGTATGAATCCATACCTCGGAGAATTGAGGCTGTAATTGCCGCAAAAGGTGGACCTACACCATATTAAACTAACTTTTTTTGATTTTTCCAGGTGTTTCCATTATTTTGTCCAACCCCTGTATGTTGTGAAATGCTTCTATTAGCTTAGTTTTTGCCTTTTAATAATTACATTTCTATTTGTTTTGTGGTTTTTGTGTGCAGGATACATTTTTGTTAACACATTGTATTTTGTTAACAGCAGTTATTAACCCGGACGAAGCCGGGTAGTACAGCTAGTTGAGTTATAAAGCTGAGTGATTAGGATACCTTTTACAAAAAGTTAGCTAATGAAGGAGCAGAATCATGCATTACCGCTTTTTTCACAAAAGTATTTGATACCACAACTATTTTCTTCAAAACATGTTGCCACAATAATTTTTCGTTTTGATATAGATAACAATATATGAAAAATAGCTAATTTAAAATATTGCCACACTTGCTGAAATAGTGTATGGTTATTTACCAGCAGATAGAAATTGCTTGTGTT
This sequence comes from Allobates femoralis, assembly GCA_033576535.1. Classification (NCBI taxonomy): domain Eukaryota; kingdom Metazoa; phylum Chordata; class Amphibia; order Anura; family Aromobatidae; genus Allobates; species Allobates femoralis. The sequence goes on from JARQOC010000003.1 coordinate 585,847,336, forward strand.
CTAATTATTGTGCAACTGACTCAATTATGCATCATCTACTTCAATGTAGGAAACATAATTTCTTAGCAAAATGAAACATTTTAGCTCTTAGTATCTTAATTAGATGTTAAAATGAGAAAGCTGCTGCTAATCTGCTCATATTATATGAGGAGTATATTTTATTAGGGCTATTACTTGATTCATAAGTGTACTATTATGGATGGTTTCTATACATAGGAGACTTTTCAAACCTGCAATCAGCACAGAGTAGGGATAATTTGTACCTTCAATGCCACAACACTAAATATGTAAAACGATTCTGATTTATTACCCACAATTAAGGGCTACTGAAAAAAACAGCACAAAGTTCCCTTAAATAGCCTAAAAATATCACATCAAGGAAAAAATCTCATATTCGCAGTTTAATTGTAAATATCATAAAATATAGAGGTGTGAAGTTTTCTTTTTATTTTAAAAAATCTATGATATAAATTATTATTGTATTTTATTTTCTGACTTTTTTATTGAACTATACCAATAAAAATACTATTTAAATTGGGAATGATAGCTTTGAGAAGCCGACCGCAGACTAAAGACTATTGGACCAATGAATGTAGAGCGGAGCTCTAAAGGATGTAGACTTTTTCCATCACAGAGTACTTGGTTACGTCAATCTTGTTGTGTTTTTTAAGATATTTGCCTGCTTGTCAGTTTAAGGTGCACAATAAAGTGTTATGGATTTTGAGGGGTGTCATGGTAGACACAGTTCACATGTACACATGCCATGCCCATCCGGACCACAAGGCCATGAGAGGGAGATGTGTGGGCTGGATCTTATTTGTACTTAAGGCCAGACACAAGATTAGTAATTAGATAAAGAATTCATTCCATTACTCTCATTAGTTTCTCAGGGGCCTCAATTAAGCAATTTGTCTCTCAGTCACTAGTCCCATTATGTGGATGAGTACAGTAGAAGAGCTGTCAGCACCGAGGGTCTCACATATAGTGTAAAGTGAGAAGCTCGGCCTCAAGAAAATACCTCCACCAATGCACAATTAGCTTTTGGGGGTGAGTTTCCAGGAGGCCGGGCTCGATCCTAGGGGGGAGCTTGGGGTACTGATGAGGTAATGTTTTTTTTTTTACTATGGTCATTGTATCTGTCATCTAGAGGAACATAGGCTGTGACTGCAGACTATAATGGTGAGTGATACAAGAACTGTGGGCCAACCAAAAGTTGTGAGATAGTGGGTATCATCTGGAATGAGGGTAACTACTAGTCCCAGTTTGGGATCAAGTGGGCATCTCATTTTGGCAATCTACCCAGAAAGACTGTAATATCATGGATGGAAGAAATAAAACTAATTACATCCTTAACCTGCCTAGATGATTAATACAACCCAAAACCTCAGATCTTTACAATACCAATTGGTAAGGATTCAATGTAAGTCAACATTAGCCTCATGTTTGCTTTGTGGTGGAATAATTCATCACATTGTAAAATATCTTTTTTCCTCCTATACATAAACCAGTGTGGATAAATTGCATAACACTAGTCATGGGTGATTTTCCTTTAGTTCTTAAATTGTATATGTCTTTTGTTGTGTTACATGTAAAGATGAGTAACAAAACAAAGTATTCACTGATCTCAGGAAGACCAGTTCAAGAAAACACTGCGGGCAGTTGGCTAAAGCGCTCAACACAGTGAATTCCTAGGCCCATTGCCCCCTGGGAATTTTGAATATGCAAATAGAGTCTGTGGAGCCTCATGGCTAGGTCCTTCCCTGGAGGAAGATCTGGCTAGTCCTGTGTTGACACCCCTAAACGAGGCTCCACAGACTCTATTTGCATATGTGAAGATGAGTGAATCTTTTCAAATTTGAACTCATTAGCTTTCATGAATCTTTCCCAAGATATTTTTAACATTGTATGAATTCACCACAAATTTCAAATACTGCAAAGCATGCAATTGCTTTAAAAAAGATGTGTGTAACCCTATCTACAGTCATATGAAAAAGTTTGGGCACCCCTCTTAATCTTACTCTTTTTTTTGTTTAAAATTGTTTTTTTGCAACAGCTATTTTAATGTGATATATGTAATAACTGATGGACACAGTAATATTTCAGGTTTGAAATGAGATTTATTGTACTAACCAAAAATGTGAAATATGCATTATTTCAAAATTTGACAGGTGCCAAAGTATGGGCACCTTTCTGATTTTTATGATTTGAATACTCCTAACTACTTTTTACTGACTTATTGAAGCACTAAATTGGTTTGGTAACCTCATTGAGCTTTGTACTTCATAGCCCAGTGTATCCAATCATGAGAAAAGCTATTTCAGGTGTCCACTTGCAAGTTGTTCTCCTAGTTGCATCTTCTCTGAGGAGTGGCATTATGGGCTCCTGAAAACAGCTCTCAAATGATCTGAAAAAAAAGATTGTTCAACATAGTTGTTCAGGCGAAGGATACAAAAAGTTGTCTCAGGGATTTAACCTGTCAGTTTCCACTGTGAGGAACATAGTAAGGAAATGGAAGACCACAGGGACAGTTCTTGTGAAGGCTAGAAGTGGCAGGCCAACAAAAATATCAGAAAGGCAGAGAAGAATAATGGTGAGAACAGTCAAGAACAATCCACAGACCACCTCCAAAGACCTGCAGCATCATCTTTCTGCAGATGGTGTCACTGTGCATCGGTCAACAATACAGCGCACACTGCACAAGGAGAAGCTGTATGGGAGAGTGATGTGAAAGAAGCCGTTTCTGCATGCACGCCACAAACAGAGTCATCTGAGGTATGTAAAAGCACATTTGGACAAGTCAGTTTGATTTTGGAAGAAGGTCCTGTGGACTGATGAAACAAAGATTGAGTTGTTTGGTCATACAACAAGGTGTTATGCATGGCGCCACAAAAACACAGCATTCCAAGAAAACCACTTGCTACCCACTGTCAAATTTGGGGGAGGATCCATCATGCTTTGGGGCTGTGTGGCCAATGACGGCACCAGGAATCTTGTTAAAGTTAAGGGTCGCATGGATTCCACTCAGTATCAGCAGATTCTTGAGAATAATGTTCAAGAATCAGTGTCAAAGTTGAAGTTACGCCGGGGATGGATCTTTCAGCAAGACAATGATCCAAAACACCGCTCCAAATCTACTCAGGCATTCATGCAGAGGAACAATTACAATGCTCTGGAATGGCCATCCCAGTCCCCAGACCTGAATATCATTGAACATCTGTGGGATGTTTTGAAGCGGGCTGTCCATGCTCGGCGACCATCAAACTTAAAGGGATCCTGTCACCCCCAAAACACCTCCTAAGCTCTTAAAAGCTGTCCCTAGTGCATATTAACACTTTCCCTACACTCCTTTTTGCTCCTAAATGCACCTAATCAAAGTGAAGAAAAACGTTTTATAAGTACCTCATTATTGATGCTAATGAGTGACTATCTATTCATAGTCACTCATCCAGGCAGCCCCTCTTCATGATATCACACCTATTCAGGCGTGATCTTCCTAATAGATTCAAAATCGCGCCTCTCTGCGCGCCTCCCCACTCTCCCATTACGCACGGGCTTCAATGGGGGCATTATGACGCGATTCGCGTCATTTCCTGGCGCCGGGTGACGTATACACCCGCGCCGCTCGCTTTGAGCTTCAAGTGCCTCACTGCGCATGCGTGCGGGAGCCGGAACAGAGCGGCCGGCCGCTCTGTTCCGGCTCCCGCACGCATGCGCAGTGCGCTCCCGCACGCATGCGCAGTGAGGCACTTGAAGCTCAAAGCGAGCGGCGCGGGTGTACTACCTCACCCGGCGCTAGGAAATGATGCGAATCGCGTCATAATGCCCCCACTGAAGCCCGTGCGTAATGGGAGAGTGGGGAGGCGCGCAGAGAGACGCGATTTTGAATCTATTAGGAAGATCACGCCTGAATAGGCGTGATATCATGAAGAGGGGCTGCCTGGATGAGTGACTATGAATAGATAGTCACTCATTAGCATCAATAATGAGGTACTTATAAAACGTTTTTCTTCACTTTGATTAGGTGCATTTAGGAGCAAAAAGGAGTGTAGGGAAAGTGTTAATATGCCCTAGGGACAGCTTTTAAGAGCTTAGGAGGTGTTTTGGGGGTGACAGGATCCCTTTAACTGAACTGGAATTGTTTTGTAAAGAGGAATGGTCAAAAATACCTTCATCCAGGATCCAGGAACTCATTAACAGCTACAGGAAGCGACTACAGGCTGTTATTTTTGCAAAAGGTGGATCTACTAAATATTAATATCACTTTTCTGTTGAGGTGCCCATACTTTTGCACCTGTCAATTTTTTAAATAATGCATATTTCACATTTTCGGTTAGTACAATAAACCTCATTTCAATCCTGAAATATTACTGTGTCCATCAGTTATTACATATATTACACTGAAATAGCTGTTGCAAAAAAACAATTAAAAAAAATAAGTAAGATTAAGAGGGGTGCCCAAACTTTTTCATATGACTGCATTACTTACTTGTACCAGATGACGGGCACAGCTGCAATCCTATCCCCTGTCAGGAATCCTTTCCTCCGTACTGGTGCCTCACACAGCCGTTTACTGGCACCGCACCGCCGGCTTCCTCCGATCACGTGTTGTGCACTTCCGATCACATGATATAGATTGGTAGCTTAGCAACCAGATTAACAGCGGGCAGCACTCACTGGTCTTCAGAACAAACTCCTTTATTTGTAAAAACACGGCGTATTTACAGCGATCACAGTGGATGCACGCTTAGGATGCAGGGGGAAGGATGGGAAACGACGGACAATTTCACGCCACTTATGTGCGCTTCGCCAGGTTTATGGCACAAGCAGGAAAAGCATTTCCTGCCTTATAACTCCACTCAGCAGTGTTCAGTTAACTCTTCCCTGACCTAAGCAAATATGCCTCATTATTAGTAATATACAAAACCTCCCTAAAAGATACAGTTCTTTAATTACACTTAATGACACACTGAGAACAACTTATACTACTCATAAAAATACTGACAGATCGTTCTTGTCGTTAAAACCTAATGGACCTTGGGCTCTCAGCCTTATAATTAACTTTGCTTCTTTTTGAAGTAGCAGTTTGTGTACATTACCACCATAAGGTGGCATTACCACTCTTTATGAGCTGACCACGTGTTTAATTAGCCTAGTAGAGCCTATCGCCGTTTCTAAAGATCTCTTATGCTCTCTAAATCTCCCAATAAGTTGTCTTATTGTTTTACCCACATAGTAATGTCCGCAGTGACAAAAAATTGTGTATACCACACTTCTGGTCTTGCAAGAAATAAACTGCTCAACACTATGTCTCAAATGGATAATTTTTATCGGGTTTTGTACTAGATGTTGTGGGCAAAAATTGCAACTAACACATTTAAAATTACCTTTGTGACATTGTGTCATGCTCCCGGGGGAAGGTGCCCTAGAGTGGACCCACTGGGTCCTGCGTGAGCTGGACCTAGTTTAACCTACCCCTATACAGGGATTGTCAGGGGCAAGACCAAGGGGTCTAAATACCACGGCTGCTAGCACCATGGGGTGGCTCGTAAGGTTAGCCTATGCTACGGCACAGCTAAGGATTCCGGGCAACAGGGTACAAGGTTAGGAGAGGAGTAGTGGCTCTACAGGACGAGAGTTCAAGGAAGGCCTGACCAACAGACAGCAAGGCAGAAGCAAACTAACTTAATAATCAGGCACCTCCCATCAGTGGAGGTGGCCTGATATACCAGAGGAAGAGCAGCTATTGGTCAAGGGGAGTGTCAGGTTGGACCATGCCGGCCCTTAGAGTCACAGGGAGGAGTGCACCTAGTACACCGCTGATTGGTTACATGAATACGACCATTGCAGTGTGCTTATGGGTGAGCCCGGTGGTCACCTGACAGGAAGGGAACCTGGCGACGGCTCCGAGACACAGTACCCCTGAACTCCGGATGCCCGGTCGGCAGAGGAGCAGAGGATGCCACCCGGGAGAGGTGAGCTGGGGAGCGTTGCCAGGGGACCTATGTCTTTGTTTTTCCAGCTATGTTTTGTCTGGTGATAGTCTTTTCTTTACTACCATGTCACCTATATTTTTGCAACGTCTATGCGTCAAAAGTGATCCCCGTAGTGCCATCTCCCTCAAATGCCTAACGCTTTCAATTAAGTACCAATTTTTCTTAATTGCCTGTCGTATAGCCGAATCCATAGGACCAAATTTTAAATTAAATATAAACCTATTTTTCTTTCCTCCTACCACATTCTTTTTCCATACTTCCTTTCAGGTAGTGTCTACCCTAGAATGTGCCTCATCTATCAACTTCCCAGGGTAACCCCTTTCTTTCAACTGGTCTTTCAAATCTCTGGCCTGCTCATAAAACCCTTCTTCAGAGTTATTCAATCTCCTCAGCCGTAGCAACTGACTATAAGGCAAACCTCTCTTTACATGTGTGGGATGGTTGCTCCCATAATGCAGAAGGGAATCTGTGGCGGTCGGTTATCTAAAGTTCTTAGTACATATCGACCCATTTTGTATAATTACTTTTATATCCAAGAATTCTAAAGTTTCACCCTCCATTTCTGAGGTGAACTTCATATTCATGGTGTTCTCTCTGTTTAAGTATTGTACAAAGGCCTCAAATTCATTTTTACCGCCATCCTAGACGATAAACACATTGTCCACGTAACGATAGTAATGCTTAATGTTTTTCAAAAAAGAATTGCATGAATTATAGACATACAGTTAGGGCCAGAAATATTTGGACAGTGACACAAGTTTTGTTATTTTAGCTGTTTACAAAAACATGTTCAGAAATACAATTATATATATAATATGGGCTGAAAGTGCACACTCCCAGCTGCAATATGAGAGTTTCCACATCCAAATCGGAGAAAGGGTTTAGGAATCATAGCTCTGTAATGCATAGCCTCCTCTTTTTCAAGGGACCAAAAGTAATTGGACAATGGACTCTAAGGGCTGCAATTAACTCTGAAGGCGTCTCCCTCGTTAACCTGTAATCAATTAAGTAGTTAAAAGGTCAGGGGTGGATTCCAGGTGTGTGGTTTTGCATTTGGAAGCTGTTGCTGTGACCAGACAACATGCGGTCAAAGGAACTCTCAATTGAGGTGAAGCAGAACATCCTGAGGCTGAAAAAAAAGAAAAAATCCATCAGAGAGATAGCAGACATGCTTGGAGTAGCAAAATCAACAGTTGGGTACATTCTGAAAAAAAAGGAATTGACTGGTGAGCTTGGGAACTCTAAAAGGCCTGGGCGTCCATGGATGACAACAGTGGTGGATGATCGCCGCATACTTTATTTGGTGAAGAAGAACCCGTTCACAACATCAACTGAAGTCCAGAACACTCTCAGTGAAGTAGGTGTATCTGTCTCTAAGTCAACAGTAAAGAGAAGACTCCATGACAGTAAATACAAAGGGTTCACATCTAGATGCAAACCATTCATCAATTCCAAAAATAGACAGGCCAGAGTTAAATTTGCTGAAAAACACCTCAAGAAGTCAGCTCAGTTCTGGAAAAGTATTCTATGGACAGATGAGACAAAGATCAACCTGTACCAGAATGATGGGAAGAAAAAAGTTTGGAGAAGAAAGGGAGCGGCACATGATCCAAGGCACACCACATCCTCTGTAAAACATGGTGGAGGCAACGTGATGGCATGGGCATGCATGGCTTTCAATGGCACTGGGTCACTTGTGTTTATTGATGAGATAACAGCAGACAAGAGTAGCCGGATGAATTCTGAAGTGTACCAGGATATACTTTCAGCCCAGATTCAGCCAAATGCTGCAAAGTTGATTGGACGGCGCTTCATAGTACAGATGGACAATGACCCCAAGCATACAGCCAAAGCTACCCAGGAGTTCATGAGTGCAAAAAAGTGGAACATTCTGCAATGGCCAAGTCAATCACCAGATCTTAACCCAATTGAGCATGCATTTCACTTGCTCAAATTCAGACTTAAGACGGAAAGACCCACAAACAAGCAAGACCTGAAGGCTGCGGCTGTAAAGGCCTGGCAAAGCATTAAGAAGGAGGAAACCCAGCGTTTGGTGATGTCCATGGGTTCCAGACTTAAGGCAGTGATTGCCTCCAAAGGATTCGCAACAAAATATTGAAAATAAAAATATTTTGTTTGGGTTATGTTTCTTTGTCCAATTACTTTTGACCTCCTAAAATGTGGAGTGTTTGTAAAGAAATGTGTACAATTCCTACATTTTCTATCAGATATTTTTGTTCAACCCTTCAAATTAAACGTTACAATCTGCACTTGAATTCTGTTGTAAAGGTTTTATTTCAAATGCAATGTGGTGGCATGCAGAGCCCAACTCGCGAAAATTGTGTCACTGTCCAAATATTTCTGGCCCTAACTGTATCTATTCTCAAATGCCCCCAAAAATATATTAGCTAAAGCACAAGCTACCGGTGTTCCCATTGCGGTACTATCAACTTGCAGGTACCACTGAACAAGAAATTTAAAGGTGTTGTGGCACAATACAAAGTACAAGGCATCAGCCTTGAACTCGACACCAGAGTCGGATAATTCTGCTGCCCTCAGGACTTCACTTACCTCCTCCACCGCCTGGTCCTGTGGAATCCTGGTGTAAAGGCTCTCCACATCCACGGAGGCTAGCTGGAATCCCTCTTGCCATTCTACACCTTTCAACATCTCTAGAAACGTATTAGTGTCTTTTATAAATGCCGGTATTTCACTCATTAACCTTATCTATTATATACTTTCCCTGTCCTGTCCATCATCAACTTCCTGCATCAAGGTGTCTACGAATCCCACCATGCACTGCGCCATCAGAACCTACACCATATTAGAACAGCCAAGTGATGGGAGTGCTAATATGGCACCCGTTGGCAGTACCGACATAGGATGCCAACATGCTGCCTGCAGACTCCCGATGAAAACCTCCCACCTTCTGTAGCCACCTGCACACAGCCCCAGCATGCCTCCCCACACCTTGTCCTCCGTTTGCCTCATGACGCCCCTCCGATAACCTCTGACTTACCAGAGGACACAAAACTTATGTTGATGTCACAGTTATGTGATGAGTCACATGACCATGACATCACAGCTCAGATGGTAACTGCTTCACAGGAGCCAGTGACACGGACTATAGCCAGGGGAGCAAAGATACAACACGGGGAGGGTAGAGAGACAGCACAGAAGGGGGGCAGAGAGACAGCACAGGGATGGGCAGAGAGACAGTATGGGTAGGGCAGAGAGAGAGCACAGGTGGGGGGTTGAGAAACAGCATGGGGGGCAGAGAGACTGCACAGGAGAAGCCAGAGAGACATCACGAGGGGGCAGAGAAACAGCACAGGGTGGACAGTTAGACAGCACGGGGGGCACAGAGACAGCAAAGGGGGGAACAGAGACAGCACAGGGTGGCAGAGAGAAAGCACAGGGAGCAGAGAGAGCACAGAGGGGCAAAAAGACAGCACAGGGGGGACGCAGAAAGACAGCACAGGGGACAGAGAGACAGCACGGGAGCTGAGAAAAAGCACAGGGGGACAGAGAAAGACAGCACTGGGGGGTACAGAGACTGCACAGGAGAGGGGCAAGAGAGACAGCACCGGAGGGGGACAAAAAGACAGCACAGGGGGAAGAAGGACAGCACAGGAGGGGGGCAGAGAGACAGCACAGGGGGAGGCAGAGAGACAGCACAGGAGGGGCAGAGAGACAGCACTGGAGGGGCAGAGTGACAGCACAAGAGTGAGGGTAGATAGACAGCACAGGAGGGGGGCAGGGACAAGGGTAAAAACCATTGGACAGGGGAGAAACCTCACAGGGGGAGAGATGGCCGCTGCCCCAGCACCACAGAGCCCACCCCTATTATGACATCACCACCCTCCCGATGCGATAGCAGGGTTGCTTCCATGGCCAGATAGTTTTTTTGGAGGAAATATCTGCATGCAGCAATCCCATTTTTGTGAGGAATGTTGGATTAAAGAGATTCTACATCCACGGTGGCCAATATTGTATCCTCTGGAACAAAGCAAAAATTACAAACAAGGATGAATCTAGAGATGGGCGAGTCCGAAAAGACTCGGAATCGCAAGACCCCAACGAGTCCGAGTCAAGGACTCGGGACTCGTTGCGAGTCCAGCGAGTCCAATGTTAATGAATAGGGACCCGAGTAATAGCGAATAATGACATTTACAACTCGCTGATGTGTCTCTGAAAGTGTGCGAGTCCAAACTCGCTGGTTTTTCTCTTATTTTGAGGCTTGTAGCCGATGATGCGAGGGAAGGGATTCTCCAGCACACACCATGGTTTAAGGAAACAGGAAGCGAGTCGCGCTGACAGGCGCACACACAGAGCGATCCATTCATCAGTGCAATCATGGCAGCAGGACGTGGCATGGTGAACACGCTGCGTCTTATTGCACTTGTGGAGGCTCGTCCATTTCTATGGCTCCCTACAGATCCTGAGTATGGGGATACGACCCTAATTAATACAGCCTGGAGAGAGATCGCCCAAGAGATGTTCCCTGCGTTCCATCGGAGTGACCATGAGGAACAGAGCAATCTAAGTAAGTTAAATGAGTTTACACGTTATATATTGCATTTACTGTATATATACTCGTGTATAAGCCGACCCGTGTATAAGCCGACCCCCCTATTTTTGCCCCGAAAAACTATGAAAACATATTCACCGCCATCCTGGTATACAGCGGCTATCACTGGTAGACAGCCCCCCAGCAGAGTATACACCTCCCCCTGCAGAGTATACAGGCCCCCAGCTGGGTATACATGCCCCCATATTGTGGTATACAGGCAGGGGCGGACTGGCCCAGGTGCCACGGGTCATGCGGCTGCAGGAGCATGAATAATCCGCATGTCCCTGAAGCAGCAGGCGGAAACGGAAGCTCCTGGCCGCGCGATGACGTCATCAGCACGCGGCTGCGTCCGGGAGTGAGCGTCTGTGAGTGGCGTGCGGCTGCGACTGGTAGCGAGCGGCTGTGAGGAGCGCGAGGCTGCGGCTGGGAGCGAGCCATAGGATAATGCGGGAGCTGCGGTGACTGTGAGGCGGCCGCCAGTCATCACCCCCCCCCCACACCCCGTCCTCACCTGTGTCGGGCCAGTGAGGGAGGGTTGCGACCCAAACTGTAGGGTGCCAGTCAGTCCCTGTATACAGGGCCCTCAGTGTGTGTACAGGCCCCCCAGCAGTGGGTATACAGGGCCCCCAGCAGTGGGTAGACAGTGGCCCAGTGGGTTTACAGGGCCCCCAGCAGTGGGAATACAGGGCCCCCATAGCAGGGTATACAGGACCCTGAATGTGTTATCATGCTCCACCGCATAGTTGCCTATATTTGGATGGGGTCACAACAGTACAATGAGTTTAATGTCTGATCCTCCTGGCTCTTTCGGCCAAGGGGTTGGGTGTATATAAATACCACTAATGACCAGAGTCTGGTGCCCGCACTATTACATTCTCTATGCGTTGACATGTGTCCTGCCTCATTTGTGATTGTGGCCACGTGAGCTCAATGTCCGTAATGCTGTTGATGATGTTCCACACTGTCGTGTCACTGTGCCTTGTATACACATTACACACACAAAATGAATAAAATGTTATTGTTGATTTGTACACATACTTTTGTTGTTTCAAATATTACACATCTCTAAAGCCGGTTTCAAATCATTTCACAGTTGACCATCTTAAAAAACGGTGGAGGAGCTGCCGGGACCAGCATAAGAAGCAGTACCGGCAGTACTCTGAGAGACAACCGGGAGCCGCTCCATTGCCCAACCACTACCATTTTTATGACCGGCTGTCCTTCCTTCACCCGGTGGCCCGTATGCCAAGGTATGTGTCTGCAGCACTGTTGTGTACATTTTGTATTATTTATTAATATATACATTAGGTTCCATTTCGGGTCTGTGGGTAGCAGAGTATACACGTGGCTCTGTGGGTAGCAGAGTATACAGGCGGGTCTGTGGGTAGCAGAGTATACAGGCGGGTCTGAGGTAGCAGAGTATACAGGCGTCTCTGTGGGTAGCAGAGTATACAGGCGGGTCTGTGGGTAGCAGAGTATACAGGCGGGTCTGAGGTAGCAGAGTATACAGGCGTCTCTGTGGGTAGCAGAGTATACAGGCGGGTCTGTGGGTAGCAGAGTATACAGGCGGGTCTGAGGTAGCAGAGTATACAGGCGGGTCTGTGGGTAGCAGAGTATACAGGCGGGTCTGAGGTAGCAGAGTATACAGGCGTCTCTGTGGGTAGCAGAGTATACAGGCGGGTCTGTGGGTAGCAGAGTATACAGGCGGGTCTGAGGTAGCAGAGTATACAGGCGGGTCTGAGGTAGCAGAGTATACAGGCGGGTCTGAGGTAGCAGAGTATACAGGCGTCTCTGTGGGTAGCAGAGTATACAGGCGGGTCTGTGGGTAGCAGAGTATACAGGCGGGTCTGAGGTAGCAGAGTATACAGGCGGGTCTGAGGTAGCAGAGTATACAGGCGGGTCTGAGGTAGCAGAGTATACAGGCGTCTCTGTGGGTAGCAGAGTATACAGGCGGGTCTGGGGTAGCAGAGTATACAGGCGGGTCTGAGGTAGCAGAGTATACAGGCGGGTCTGAGGTAGCAGAGTATACAGGCGGGTCTGTGGGTAGCAGAGTATACAGGCGGGTCTGAGGTAGCAGAGTATACAGGCGGGTCTGTGGGTAGCAGAGTATACAGGCGGGTCTGAGGTAGCAGAGTATACAGGCGTCTCTGTGGGTAGCAGAGTATACAGGCGGTGTCTGAGGTAGCAGAGTATACAGGCGGGTCTGAGGTAGCAGAGTATACAGGCGGGTCTGAGGTAGCAGAGTATACAGGCGGGTCTGTGGGTAGCAGAGTATACAGGCGGGTCTGTGGGTAGCAGAGTATACAGGCGGGTCTGAGGTAGCAGAGTATACAGGCGGGTCTGTGGGTAGCAGAGTATACAGGCGGGTCTGAGGTAGCAGAGTATACAGGCGTCTCTGTGGGTAGCAGAGTATACAGGCGGGTCTGTGGGTAGCAGAGTATACAGGCGGGTCTGAGGTAGCAGAGTATACAGGCGGGTCTGAGGTAGCAGAGTATAAAGACGGCTCTGTGGGTAGCAGAGTATATAGGTGATGAGAATAGGGTTAATAGATGGTGCTACAGTGTTGGGGCGTGCTAGAGGGAGCAGAGATCCGATTACTGCCATAATTTCTGACCTTATTAAAGATAGCGGCCGCAGCTAAATGACATTATGGCAAAGGTAAACATGGGGTGTGGTTAGCTGCAGGAGGTTAGTGAGAGGTGTGGGTTGTTTGGCAGAGGGCGTGGTGTGGGCGTGGTGAGCGCAGCTCCAGCGTCAGATACGCTGCGAGCGCGGAACCGCGGCACATCTCCAGGAGCAGAGGACGTGTCCGGTACGTCCGTAGCCCCCGGCCTCCCCGTTGTCCGCACACACAGCCCCGCTGTGACCTCTGCAGTGTCACAGGCCCCGGCGGGCGTCTGTCATCTCCTCCTGACACTGACCTCCTCCTGATTTGATTGTCTGTGTTGTCCCCCCCCGCTGTCAGCATCAGTGATCTGCTAAGACCTGTGGGTGCACAGACGGGGGAAGTACAAATGCCAGCATGCCGGGGCGGATTGGGCGCTGTGAGGGGCGCAGGTCTTGCTGTGAGCGGAGGGCGCGAGGCCGCTCGAGAAAACGCTATAGCGGCTGTGTGAGTTAAGCGTCTGCGGCTCGCGAAGGCGCATACGCGTCTCCGCTCGCAGTGACGCTAAGGAGTTTGGGATTAGGCTACAGTGCCGGAATTTCAAACTCCCGATTATATAAATAGATTATATATATATATATTGTATACCTTTCAACCCCTTCCCTGCTTTATATAGATGATATAAGCTAAACGTTTTGTGAATTAAGTATGTCAAGTAAAAAGTGAAGTCAGGGGGACTTTTTTTTTTCATGTGAACCATTGGTGTTATCGATTGTCTAGATTAGATGGGATGGGGGGGGGGTGGGTGTTAATCAGGGGGTGAAAGATTATGTATTAGTATGGAATTAGCAAAGAAAGTCACGTATTCCTTTATGTTATGTACAGTTGGTTATTCTTTCATAATAATAACAAATATCTGATTAATAATACACAGATACACAGAGTCTAAAAAGCGTGCAACTTAATGTTTGACCTATGTTTTTGTTTCCAAATGCAATGCATTCACCAAATTTTTTTTTACTTTACCCACAGAGAAGCTTACTACAGAGGGCGGCGTGCTGTGAACCCTCCACCGCCAAACAGAAGGCGGCGTGGAGAACACCCACCACCACCACCACGGCCGGCGCCACCACCACCACCGCCGTCGCCGCCGCCGCCACCACCACCACCACCACCAGCATCGCCAGGGCCAGCACCACCACCGCCGCCACCAGCGGCCGGGCCAGCACCACCACCGCCGCCACCAGCGGCAGGCCCATCAACACCACCACCGCCGTCCCCGCCACCACCACCACCACCGCCACCAGCGGCAGGGTCCGCACCACCACCGCCCCCACCAGCGGCAGGGCCAGCACCACCACCGCCACCACCAGCGGCAGGGCCAGCACCACCACCGCCACCACCAGCGGCAGGGCCAGCACCACCACCGCCACCACCAGCGGCAGGGCCAGCACCACCAGCGGCAGGCCCAGCTTATGGTCCCATCCCGGGGTCTGCACAATTAAGTGTGCAACAAAGTAATGCTGACTTTGCCCGCAGTATTATACCATTCATGGATAATATTCCATTTGACAGGCTACTGCGGGCAAGGTCAGCATTACAGATAGTGCTGGAAGCCTGTCAGCCAGGAAACGACCCCGGTGATGTGTTCCAGTATTTGGATGGCTGGAAAATAAACTCTACCAGGCTGGGCAGGCCCACAACACGGGACAGCCAAGTCCCACCCCACAGGGCTTTGCCTCACTGCCAGTGGCCAGCGAACAGGGACCTACCACCGTTCCCTAGACCTGTTCAGATGATCCACCCTGAAGGGTTCGGCCAGGCCATCCGTGGGGCCCTTGACCTTTTGCAGGACGGACAGCCCAGCTACCAGGACCTGTAGGGCTCCATTTATTTTTTTGGATGTAGTTACCTTAATTAAAGGTAGTATTTGTTGGAATGTCCAAACAGTGCTGCCATTTTTTTTTTTTAAACACCGTTTTAAAAACAAGCTTTGTGTCTGTCTTTTTTTCAAGGAATGAATGTGGAGTTTTTTTTTTGGTTGGGCTTCAAGTCATCATAATTATTATAATTATTTATTTATATAGCGGCCATAGGTTCCATGGCGCTGTACATGAGGAAAAGGTAGAGAAGGACAAGTACAATAAACATAGACAATAAGGTCATACAGGTACAATAGTAGAGGACCCTGTACGCGTGGGCTCACATTCTACGAGGGGTGGGTGGGGATACAATAGGGTGGGGAAGGTGTCGGTCGTGGGGCGTGTAGCGGGGTCTCATGGCAGGTTGTAGGCCTGTCGGAAGAGGTGAGTCTTTATAAGTATCTTTAAGGTTCAGAGGGTAGGCGACTGACTGATGAGGTGGGGCAGGGAGTTCCATAGCATGGCGGATGACCGGGAGAAATCCTGTATGCGGTTGTGGGAAGAGGAGATGAGGGTGGACTGTAGGACAACTTCTTGGGATGAACGCAGGTTGCGTGAGGGATGGTATCGGGAGATCATGTCGGAGATGTATGGTGGGGATAGGTTGTGTAAGGCTTTGAATGTCATGGTCAGTGTTTTAAAGTGAGCTCTCTGTGGGCCGTAGGGGCCAGTGAACGGCTTGGCAGAGGGGGTATGTAGGGGAGTAGCGTGAGGACAGATGGATTAGCCGGGCAGGAGAGTTTAGTATAGATTGGAGAGTTGCAAGAGAGTTGGCAGGGAGACCTATGCGAAGGAGGTTGCAGTAGTCAAGGCGGGAGATGATGAGGGCATTTATGAGTGTTTCAGCAGTGTCAGGATTGAGGAACGACCGAATTGGTTAAATATTTTTGAGTTGGAGTCACAGGGACTTGGTTAGGGACTAGAGGTGGGGCTTGAAGGAGAGGGAGGAGTCAAGGATTACCCCGAGACAGTTGGCGTGGTGGACAGGGGAGAGAGCAATCATTAGCAAGTACTTTACGGCCCGCATGGCGCATGAAGTCACCTTGGTTACTAAGTGTCAAATCATGACTCCACATACAACTGTTGATGACAAACAGTGCCTGTGTTTGGGGTTACTTTATGCCTCGCTATGGCAACAAGACTATGAACACACATGTGAGAGGCTGGGACGTCTACATGCTACACATCGCGTCTAGGTATGGAGCGTACAGTGGGACCTTCAACAGGCTCCAGCAGGATGATAGTCCAAGCAACGCCCACGATGCAGGCATAGGATTGGTGCCTGAAAAAATTAGCCCAAGGGCCTGTTTCCCATTTTTGGTATACATGTAGGTCTAAGGGCCATACAAAGCTTGTTAGCCAGGGTGTCTCCCAAACCATGATAAGCTTGTTAGCCTGTGTGGCTCAAAAAATTAGCCCAAGGGCTGTTTCCATTTTTGGTATAAATGTACGTCTAAGGGCCATACAAAGCTTCTTAGCCAGGGTGTCTCCCAAACCATGATAAGCTTGTTAGCCTGTGTGGCTCGAAAAATTAGCCAAGGGGCTGTTTCCCATTTTTGGTATACATGTAGGTCTAAGGGCCATACAAAGCTTGTTAGCCAGGGTGTCTCCCAAACCATGATAAGCTTGTTAGCCTGTGTGCTCAAAAAATTAGCCCAAGGGCTAGTTTATTTTTAAATAAAGCAGGGCTAAGGCCATACAAAGCTTGCTAGCAAGAGAGCAAACCAACATGAAGTGTAGCTTGGTGCCTCAAAAAATTAGCCCAAGGGCTGTATACATATTTTTAATAAATGCAGTCTTGGCCATACAATTTGCTTACCGGGTAGACACCAACTATCATGTAGGCTTGGTTGGCTCAAAAAATTAGCCCAAGGGCTTAATAAGTATTTTTTTAATAAAGCAGGGCTTGGCCCATTGCATATTATTGCTTGGACTCAGGAGCATAGAAGAAGCAAGGCCAACTATGCAGTCGTAGGCTTGGTGCCTCAAAAAATTAGCCCAAAGGGCTTAATAAAGTATTTTTTTAATAAAGCAGGGCGCTTGGCCCATTGCATATTATTGCTTGGACTAGGAGCATAGAAGAAGCAAGGCCAACTATGCAGTGTAGGCTTGGTGCCTCAAAAAATTAGCCCAAAGGGCTTAATAAAGTATATTTTTAAATAAAGCAGGGCGCTTGGCCCATTGCATATTATTGCTTGGACTCGGAGCATAGAAGAAGCAAGGCCAACTATGCAGTGGTAGGCTTGGTGCCTCAAAAAATTAGCCCAAAGGGCTTAATAAAGTATATTTTTAAATAAAGCAGGGCGCTTGGCCCATTGCATATTATTGCTTGGACTCGGAGCATAGAAGAAGCAAGGCCAACTATGCAGTCGTAGGCTTGGTGCCTCAAAAAATTAGCCCAAAGGGCTTAATAAAGTATTTTTTACATAAAGCAGGGCGCTTGGCCCATTGCATATTATTGCTTGGACTACGGAGCATAGAAGAAGCAAGGCCAACTATGCAGTGTAGGCTTGGTGCCTCAAAAAATTAGCCCAAAGGGCTTAATAAAGTATATTTTTAATAAAGCAGGGCGCTTGGCCCATTGCATATTATTGCTTGGACTCGGAGCATAGAAGAAGCAAGGCCAACTATGCAGTCGTAGGCTTGGTGCCTCAAAAAATTAGCCCAAAGGGCTTAATAAGTATTTTTTAAATAAAGCAGGGCGCTTGGCCCATTGCATATTATTGCTTGGACTCGGAGCATAGAAGAAGCAAGGCCAACTATGCAGTCGTAGGCTTGGTGCCTCAAAAAATTAGCCCAAAGGGCTTAATAACGTATTTTTTTACATAAAGCAGGGCGCTTGGCCCATTGCATATTATTGCTTGGACTCGGAGCATAGAAGAAGCAAGGCCAACTATGCAGTCGTAGGCTTGGTGCCTCAAAAAATTAGCCCAAAGGGCTTAATAACGTATTTTTTTACATAAAGCAGGGCGCTTGGCCCATTGCATATTATTGCTTGGACTCGGAGCATAGAAGAAGCAAGGCCAACTATGCAGTCGTAGGCTTGGTGCCTCAAAAAATTAGCCCAAAGGGCTTAATAACGTATTTTTTTACATAAAGCAGGGCGCTTGGCCCATAGCATATTATTGCTTGGACTGGGTGCACGAATGAAATCAACGAGACTACGGGACTTGTCATTAATTCCTGTCCAAAATGGGCATATTGTTAACAGCGCAATATCCCAATCATATAAATTATGATTAGGTTAATCTAGGATTGTGTACTGTCGTCAGGAGGGCTTAGGAACTGTGATGATATCCAATCCTTGTTGAATTTAATTAGAGTGAGCCTGTCGGCATTTTCTGTGGTGAGGCGGGACCTTCTATCAGTGACTATACCCCCAGCGGCACTGAAAACACGCTCTGATGTCACACTAGCAGCTGGGCATGCCAGCACCTCCAAGGCATACAATGACAGCTCAGTCCAAGTGTGCAGCTTGGAAACCCAGTAATTAAAGGGTACAGAAGGGTCGGTTAGGAAGCTGGTACTGTCACTGAGATACTGCTGCACCATGTTGGACAATTGTTGTCTCCTACTCAAGGTCACCGTAGTCAAATTACGTTCTTGATTGGAAGGTCTGTTGAACATCGCCCAGTTGGCGGACATCTTACCCCCACCTCTTCTTGTCATTGATGGCGTTTGTGTCCCAACCAAAGGCTGCTGTTGGAAAGAGCTGGTTCTTCGATGTATAGCGGATTCAGACGGTGATATTGCCAGCAAAATATCAAGAAGAACCCTCTTTACATGATCCATCGTTAAGCCCCTGGATGAGTGCGACAGCAGCGACTGAAATTTGTCTTTGTACCGTGGGTCCAAAAACGTTGACAACCAGTAGAGGTCGCTGTCATAGATGTGTATGACGCGTGGATCTTTGGAGACACATTGACACATTACTTCAGCCATGTGTGCTAAGCTGCAAAGACTCATCTCCTCGGTTACAACAGAATGAAGATCACTACGCGTCGTGGCCTCTAAATCGGTGTCCGCCTCCTCCTCTTCAGCCCACCCATGCTGTACCGACATAAACGTAGGGTTGGGAGTCCCATCAGGGTTCACATCAGTACCAGAGAAAAATAAATCTTCTTCATCATCACCCTCATCAACATCTTCCTGAACCAATGTAGCCTGCTGATATTGGCTAGGGTGGCTAGGATCAGCGATGTTCAATTCTGGCTCCATAGCCATCCGCTGTGCTCTCAAAGCATCTGTTTTGAGATTCAATAGGGATTCTTGGAGCAGGCAGAGCATGGGGATGGTGAGACTTATAATCGACTGATCCCCACTGACGAGTTTGGTACAGTATTCGAAGTTATCCAGCAACTCGCAAAGGTCAGCGATCCAGACCCACTCGAAAGTACCGATGTGTGTGGTATGACTTCCAGGTTGACGGGCATGTTGCAGCTGAAATTCCGCTATTGCCTTCTGCTGCTCATTAAACCTTGCCAGCATATGGAAGGTGGAGTTCCATCGCGTAGGCATGTCGCAAATTAGCCTGTGTTTCGGCAAGTTAAATTGGATTTGAAGGGCAGAAAGACTTGCAGCTGCTGTGGACGAATGTCTAAAGTGGGCGCAAATTCGCCTCACCTTATCCAGTAGCTCAGATAACTCTGGGTATATTTTGAGGAATTTCTGAACTACCAGGTTCAGGACATGAGCCATGCAAGGCACATGTACAAGTTTACCGTGCTTTATTGCCGCCACAAGGTTTGCACCATTATCGCTCACAACTAGACCTGGTTGTAGTTCCAGTGGGGCCAGCCACTCATCGGTCTGTTGCTTGAGACCTTTCCACAACTCTGTTGCAGTGTGACGTGTGTCACCTAGGCAGATAAGCTTCAGAAGAGCCTGTTGTCGCCTTGCAGAAGCAGTACTGCAAAGCTCCCAACTCGGACGTGATGGTGCTTGAGGCTCAGCAGTGGACAAGGAAGTGGCAGAAGCAGATTGGGCACTGGACATATATGAGGAGGCAGACACCCGGAATGATGTTGGGCCCGCTATTCGTGGAGTTGGAAGTATGTCAGATGGTACAGTTTTAGAAGTTGGGACACTCTCCACCAGGTTGATCCAGTGAGCCGTTAGTGAAATGTATCTGCCCTGTCCACAACTACTTGTCCACGTGTCCGTAGTTAGGTGGACTTTGGCGGTGACAGCATTTGTTAAAGCACGTTTTAAGTTGTTAACCACGTGCTGGTGTAAGGCGGGAACGGCACTACGTGAGAAAAAGTACCGGCTGGGTACAGAGTATCGTGGTGCTGCCTCAGCCATCAACTCCCGAAAAGACTCTGTACCCACAAGCCTAAACGGCAGCATTTCCACAGCTAACAACTTGGCTATTTTCGCTGTCACTTTTTGGGAATATGGGTGTGTCGGTTGGAACTTCCGCTGTCTTTCATACAGCTGTGGCACTGACAACTGCACGTTTGGACCAGACTGACAAGAGGATTGACTACTGTCATGTCTGTCTTGTAAAGCACCTTGGGAGGAGTACGCTTGAGCAGGAGCTGAAGCCTGAACACTTGCTGGTGAAGGATGTATCTGAGGTGGCCTGGAAGTGTTTGGATCAGAAGGCACTGATTTTGAACCCTGATAGGGTGCCCACTGAATTGGGTGCTTAAGAGACATATGCTTGCGCATACTGCTGGTGCTCTGGTTTCCTTTTACCGTGCCTCTGCTAAGCCTTGCCTGGCACATCTTACAGATAACCATATTTGGTAATGTTGGGCTATCCTTAAAAAATTTCCACACACTGGCTGTTCGTCCTTTATTTTTAATTGGAGGAAGAGGAGGATGACTCTGTTCAACACCAACTGTGGACACATTTTGGGCAACTGTGTTTGCAGTTTGTGCAACAGTTGGCACAGTTTGTGCCACAGTTGACGCTATTTGGGCAACTGTTCTCACAGTTTGTGTTCTGGAGACAGTACGCCTTTGTGATTTTGCCAGTGGTACATAGCCACTTTCGTCCTCCTGGCTGCTCTCTTGGCTATGCAATTCAGCAATCCAGGTAGGATCTGTGGTGTCATCATCCACCCCTTCCAGTTCAAAGGATTCTGGATAAACTGACTGAGCAGGCTGGCCAGATGAGATGTGTGTCTCATCATCCTCATCATCATCCACCTCCTGAGATACTGTTTGCATTTCGTGAAAGTGTCTTTCCTCAGGACGCGCTACTTCCAAACTTTGGCCATGAGTAGACATTTCGTCTACTTCAAGTATCTCGTCAGGCAGTGACAAAGAAACCCCTTGATAAGAACCGAATAAGTCATCCGAGTGACCAAGGTCCATATTCAAATTTTCCTCTGGCTGCCGATGGGTTGAGGCAATATGACGACTTTGAGGATTGGATGGCGCTGCATTGTCTGTAGCGACACTAGAATGTCTTGCCACGGATGATTGCGTACTGCAAGAACCAGTGGTCGAGGGCGTCTGAGCCATCCAAGATGTTATCTTGTCATGCTCATCCGGCCTCAACACACGTTTTCTTTGAGTACTGGGATTTCTAGGTAGAAAAAAGGACGTTCTATCAATCCTAGGCTGTGTACTTGTACCAGTGCCTTCTTGGGCAAGACTGCTGCGGCCACGAGCTCGTCCCTGTCCCTTTGCAACATCCTTTTTGGTAATTGTTTTTTTTTGAGACATTGTAGATGAATGCACAGTCACCAAGTTGGAGTTAGGTGTTGCTGTATGCGTCACTTGCTGGCGGGGTAAGTGTGCGCTGTCACACTTGGCAGTGAAGCCGCACACTACACTCCCTAAAAAAATTAGTTTCAAGTGCGCACAGCCACCGAGATGTGGTTAGGTTAGCTGAATGCGTCACTTGCTGGCGGGGTAAGTGTGCGCTGTCACACTTGGCAGTGAAGCCGCACACTACACTCCCTAAAAAAATTAGTTTCAAGTGCGCACAGCCACCCAGATGTGGTTAGGTTAGCTGAATGCGTCACTTGCTGGCGGGGTAAGTGTGCGCTCTCACACTTGGCAGTGAAACCGCACACTACACTCCCTAAAAAAATTAGTTTCAAGTGCGCACAGCCACCGAGATGTGGTTAGGTTAGCTGAATGCGTCACTTGCTGGCGGGGTAAGTGTGCGCTGTCACACTTGGCAGTGAAGCCGCACACTACACTCCCTAAAAAAATTAGTTTCAAGTGCGCACAGCCACCGAGATGTGGTTAGGTTAGCTGAATGCGTCACTTGCTGGCGGGGTAAGTGTGCGCTGTCACACTTGGCAGTGAAGCCGCACACTACACTCCCTAAAAAAATTAGTTTCAAGTGCGCACAGCCACCGAGATGTGGTTAGGTTAGCTGAATGCGTCACTTGCTGGCGGGGTAAGTGTGCGCTGTCACACTTGGCAGTGAAGCCGCACACTACACTCCCTAAAAAAATTAGTTTCAAGTGCGCACAGCCACCCAGATGTGGTTAGGTTAGCTGAATGCGTCACTTGCTGGCGGGGTAAGTGTGCGCTCTCACACTTGGCAGTGAAACCGCACACTACACTCCCTAAAAAAATTGGTTTTGAAGTGCGCACAGCCACCGAGATGTGGTTAGGTTAGCTGAATGCGTCACTTGCTGGCGGGGTAAGTGTGCGCTGTCACACTTGGCAGTGAAACCGCACACTACACTCCCTAAAAAAATTGGTTTTAAGTGCGCACAGCCACCGAGATGTGGTTAGGTTAGCTGAATGCGTCACTTGCTGGCGGGGTAAGTGTGCGCTCTCACACTTGGCAGTGAAACCGCACACTACACTCCCTAAAAAAATTGGTTTGAAGTGCGCACAGCCACCGAGATGTGGTTAGGTTAGCTGAATGCGTCACTTGCTGGCGGGGTAAGTGTGCGCTGTCACACTTGGCAGTGAAGCCGCACACTACACTCCCTAAAAAAATTAGTTTCAAGTGCGCACAGCCACCGAGATGTGGTTAGGTTAGCTGAATGCGTCACTTGCTGGCGGGGTAAGTGTGCGCTGTCACACTTGGCAGTGAAGCCGCACACTACACTCCCTAAAAAAATTAGTTTCAAGTGCGCACAGCCACCGAGATGTGGTTAGGTTAGCTGAATGCGTCACTTGCTGGCGGGGTAAGTGTGCGCTGTCACACTTGGCAGTGAAGCCGCACACTACACTCCCTAAGGTGGAGTACGTGCTAGCAGCAACGCACTGGTCTGCCACAGAAAAAATAACGCTCTATGGCTTATTAGGAACAAAAATCGATCTGGTGCAAAAACAAAAATGAAACAGCACCTCAGCTAAGCCTCTGACTGCAGCTGTTAGCAAAGCTGAGTGAGTAAGCTAAGCTATGAGGTCCGTCCTGTGTGCACTAAGGCTTCTCCTTCCTTCCCTCCCTGCCTGCCTGCCTACACAGCACTACTCCGTCCTCCTCCTAGCTCTCAGAAGAGCTTTTTGGGTTAATATAAGGAATCTTCCCTACACTGACAATCCCTGATCTGCTCCAGCATATATCTCTCTCTCCCTATACTAGGTCAGATCGTCTCAGGAATGTGCCCAAAATGGCGGGGACAAGCCTTATATACTGCCTTGCCTGTCATAGATGACATAGGCATGACGATGGACAGCAGCCAATCATAGTCCTGACACAACCAACTTTGCTATGCCATTACTGACTATGATTGGCTATCTTCACAAGTTTTCTGACCTAACACGCACGCTGTGCTGACTCGCAACATAACAGATTCTGTATTCCACAGTCCGAATCCCGAATACAGTATACAGGACTCGGATTCGTAGACTCGTAGGACTCGGAATCGTAGACTCGCTCAGACTCGCTGCTGACAGCGGGTATCTGTGACGAGTCAAGCTTATTGCCATTGAATTCCATTGGACTCGTCACTGTGCGAGTCCAAGCTGGGAGATTCGCCGAGTAACGAGTCCTGCGAGTACCTTCAGAATCGCCGAGTCCCGAGTCCTAGCGAGTAGACTCGCCCATCCCTAGATGAATCTTCATAGACATACAATAAAAAATGAGCTGCACACGACTGCAGGAATTCACTTCTCTAGACCTGTAAACAACATGGCAGACTTAAAAGTTCAAATATTGAAAGGTCACTTTAAAAATGATAGAGAAAGAAAAATCTGGGAATTAAAAATCATAAGAATATTTCAGTCTCTAAAAATGGGACTCACTGTGACACCTGAATTCATGAATCATTACATCAACACAGTTTCTACCTCCACCAGAAGGCCTTCAGATCTGTAAGGGTACCGTCACACTTGGCGACGCACCAGTGATCCCGATAATGATCCGACCTGGTAGGGATCGCTGGTGCATCCCTATGTGATCGCTGGTGAGATGTCAAACAGTCAGATCTCACCAGTGATGCAACAACAATACAGTGCTCGTTGGGACCCTGTCACTCTCAGGCATAGTATTGAGATTGTTGATTGTTGTCCCTGTCAAACACAGGAATGCATGCTGCCCAGCAGGAGCGCGACAAACAAAAAATGGTCCAGAACAGTTTGTAACGATCAGTGATCTCACAGCAGGGGCCTGATCGCTGCTACATGTCAGACGTAGCGAGATCGCTATTGAGGTCGCTGTTGCATTACAAAACTTGAGACTCAGCAGCCATCTCACTAGCGATCTCGCTTAGTGTAACGGGGGCTTTAAAGAACACTTCTACCCCACCTGCATCAGTAACAAAAGACCTTAATTAAATTTCCTTAGACTATCTCTAATCAGCAACACCTCATGTCCTGTTGTAATATCTTAATATCTCAGAAATTCATTTGTAATATTGTCTGATGAAGGGGCCATTGAGTCCTGAAAGCTTACAAATATAATTTTTCTGGTTAGCCAATGAATCACTCCTAGAATACTTTTCTCAAAATTTTTGGGACTTCGATGGTGTTAACTAAAATTGTAGTCATAGAGCACCATGAATTTTTGTTTAAATATATTCCTAATCTTTTGTGTCCAATCCTGGGGAAGGGACACTGAAGCAATTTAAACTATCAGAAACACAACACAATCTTAATTTTTACAAAAAATGAGAATGCTGATATATGCAGCAATAAAAGCTTTAACAATGTAAAATATTGATGCCAACCGCAGCCAAATAATGCCCCAAGGAGGTAATAATATTATGTAGAAAACATTGTGGAACAGCAGGGTTGAGCTTGTATACTGTATACTGAAAAAGAATGGGAAGCACCATTGTGCCCAAGATAACTTCGAAGTTTTTATTCTTCTTCCATCCCTTAATGTATATCGTTGTTTGTTTTTCTTAAAATATATAATTAAGAGGTTAATTGCATGGTGATGCCACAGTTACCCCTACTAACAAATTATTTAACCTCTCTGAATGGTCTCAGTAAGTGATCTGTGACCCTTATCATATATCAATGTAGGATTTCAGGGTAACAAACCTCCAACTTCTCTGCTGTATAATATTAATCACCTCATGACCTTACATTGCTTGTACAGATGCTGCAATCCATGAAGTGCTGAATTAATCAAAGTGCAAGATTTCAAATTAAGTAGGGTTCAGTTTAGGGATTTACTATTTGGAATCGCTATATCCACAACAAGTAGGTAGCGGTACTTGCTACTCGTTGCGAGTATAGCGATTCCGAATACTTTTGCTGTGTATAAGTAAATACACTGCAAAAGTCCTGTAAAAGAGAGGAAAAGTGGTTAAAAAATAAAAAAATCGGATACTCACCTTAACCGACGGCTGTACCGGGACCGGCCGATGCACATCTATTCATGGAAAAGGACCTTTCACTCTCTCAGCCAATCAGATGGCTGGGAGAGATCTGGCCAATCAGATGCCACCACGTCACAATGAGGTAATCGCTAGCGGCCACCTGATTGGCCAGATGGAAAGGTCCTCGGTGTACCTGAGAGGACCTTTCCATCTGGCCAATCAGGTGGCTGCTAGCGATCACGTGATTGTGACGTGGCGGCATCTGATTGGCGAGATCTCTCCCAGCAATCTGATTGGCTGAGAGAGTGAAAGGTCCTTTTCCATGAATAGACGTGCATCGGCCGGTCCCGGTACAGCCGTCGGTTAAGGTGAGTATCCGATTTTTTTATTTTTTAACCACTTTTTCTCTCTTTTACAGGACTTTTGCAGTGTATCTACTGATACACTGCAAAAGTATTCGGTCCTTGCTAATCCCGAGTAATCCTAATTTACTCGGCGAGTAGCGAGTACACGAATACCGCTACTATTCGGCGAGTGCCGAATAGTAGCGAGTATACTCGCCCATCCCTAGTTCAGTTATACTACTGCAAATTCTGGAGGTTTTTCCTTGCCAAGTAAGAACATTTGAAGTGCTCACGCACTCTCCTGCCAGTGAGTCCCTCCTTGTTTAAGGTTTTGTTTGTTAAAAAAATGTTGAATTGGTAATTTAAAAATCCATGCAGCTAGCATTTGTTATTCTGCAAACAATTGCATGGCATAATATTTCCGGCATTGTTGCTTACTATGTTACCCTATTTGACTAGGAGTGATCTAGTGTAAAATTGTATACACTGTTGGGTATGAGAAGATTGGGAGAGTGTGAAGAAGTGACACCTGGTTGGAAGTGCCATTAGTTACCACCTGGTCAGCTTGAGATTTCCTGGAATTCAAAACATTAACTCAATTGGCCATGAAAGACATGAAAAGCTCTAACTCCTTGGCAGTTCTGCTTTTGATGGTGGAGTGCACATTGAAGCACAATTCTAAGGTGTGGCCTATGGTCTCTGCCACATGAGAATACAAAGCAGGGATGTTTTTTTCCTTGTGAGCAGGTGATGCTGTTTATATGCTCATGTTGAGCTCTGGTTCCTAATCAGTTTGTGTTGGGGAACCTATGACTTATTTTCCTACTGCAGAGTCTGACAGTGACCACAGCGAAGGCACTAGCTGGCCTCCTTTGTCTCCAGCACCACTCAATCCCCGGAGAGCACTGTTGCTACTTCTGAGCTAGGTAGTTCTCTTGAAGGAGCTGCTAACCACCAGACTTCACAGTAGACCTTACACTAATTATATCAGTGTGTGTAAAAAAAATAATTGAAGAGTTGGTTTCTCACACCATCAGAGTTCACAGATATTTGTGATGCCTGATTTTACAAGGCACCACATAATCTGAGTGTAAATGTTGACTATCCTCCTCCAATAAATCAATAATAAGAAGATATTCTTTTGAAATACCTTCTTTAGCTAACATAATGCTGTGGCTTAGGGGACAAACTGAAGGTATAAATACCTGAGTAATTCTGATATAATGTAAGCATGGAAACCGTGGTGTAATCGTGTATCCTGATGCTATATCTAATACAAAAGAAAAATGAGGTAATATTACCATTAACAGAGAACAGAAATGGAAGAAGGGGTTAATAAGAAAATATTATGGAAGAAGCATCTGAAATAAGGTAATATATAATAAGTTGGAGGTTCAGTCATCAACAGTTTAAATACAAGATTATTAGAGATCCCTATGGTAGAAAGGTAAAGAAACCATATTGATGTACTGTATGCGTGGAAAGACAGAGTATGTTACCTGTGACACGGAGGTAGTATAATATAGTATAATAATATATTTATTCATTTAAATAGCGCTATTAATTCCATATCACTTTACATACATGAGTAATGCTGTCTCTCTTGGAGCTCACAATCTAAACATCCTATCAGAATGTCTTTACAATGTGGAAGGAAACCAGAGTGCCTGGAGGAAACCCACGCAAACACAGGGAGAACATACAAACTCCTTGCAGATGTTGTCCTTAGTGTCCTTGGTGGGACTTAAACCCAGGACCTCAAGACCCCAGTGCTGCAAAGGCTGCAGTGCTAACGACTTTAGCCACCGTGCTGCCCTGTATAATATGAATATAGGCCTGATGAGCAATACAGACCCTGAGCCCTAATAATATCTGTAAATGAGACCAGGAAAAAACCCAATAATAGTAGAGAGACCACAACAACTGATCTATTTCGAATAAGCAATAATAGTAATAGATTACCTAATAGAACATACTGGATTGTGTGTGACAGATGTGGGTATCCCCAGTCTGAAAGAGACTGATAATGGAATAATAGGAATGTTATACATGGTAAAAGAAATGGCCATAAAGTAGAGAAAAGGCTGTACAGTCCCCTACCTATGAGTAGAATGAATCCCTGAAACCTGTAGATGTTAAGGGCAAGAATAAATGCTGTTCTGCCTCATATGGCTGCCAAATGTGCTTCCAAGTGATCATTGTATAAATGCCATACTCACTGTAATAGATACAAAATGGGGACCAGACGCCAAAGGTGTCCATGTGTCTGACCGGATCGGTTGTATAGTGTGTATAGCATGACACTTCCTGGTTCCGGCCTGTGAAATGCAGAAAGTATCGCACTTACACGCAAATCCCGTGCATGCCCAGAACCTAATGATCATGTTCTATGGGCAGTGATGACTGGTGCAGTTCTAACAGTGCAGGGTGAATTGTAAAGTTGCAGAAGAGGAGAAAAGGATTCATTAGATCTGTAAGGAAAAAGGTAATAGGAACTTTAATCAATGCAAAGCTATTAGGTAACACTATCATTAATAAAATAGCGCTCTTAAAGGTACAGTACACTTACTAAAGGGAATTGAAATAATGTGAATAATTAAAAACAAAAATAGTCAAAAAGGAAGAATAACAGCCATATATATATCGTAGTGCTCATCAATTGCCATATCAGAAGTGCCAAAGGAGTTAATGATAAGGAAAGATAAAAGTTACATTCATATACATTAAAAACAATACACATGACCAGTGATATATGCAATATGACACTTCATATTCCCTATTAAGGCCACCATTTTTAGGATATGCAAATGATGTGTCCAGAACGCTTCTCTCTTTTTAAGTCTGTGAACCCTATCTTTCCCCCTGCGGGCCTGGGGTACAAAGTCAATTACTTTAAATCTCAACTGAGATATATTTTGGACATTATCAATAAAATGAAGGAGAATAGGCAATAAAGTATTTTTACAACGTATAGTGGACTTTTGCAACTTATTATATATTACCTTATTTCGGATGCTTCTTCCACAATACGTTGTTATTAACCCTTCTCCCTTTTCTTTTCACTGTTAATGGTAATATTACCTAATTTTTCTTTTGTATTAGATATAGCGTCAGGATATGCGATTACACCACTTTTTACGTGCCTTAATTATATTTAGAATAACTCAGGTATATTTGAATTTACACTAATTAATTGTCCACATCATAGACAGTGAATTAACTGTATTATGGATGTTCTATTTTTCCTTTTTCCTTTATGTAGTGTGTTTCCTTTTATTCATGTATTTTTTGCTCTGATGTAAAATTCCACTGTGCGTGTTTTATTTTATCATATTACACATTCCCCCCTCTGCCCAAAGCCGGAGGTTTGGGCACTATCGGACATCAAACAGGGGAACCTAGACAGGGCATCTGCATTCCCATGGAATTTCCTGGGCCTGTGCTCAACGTAGAAAGTGAAATCTTGAAGAGCCAAAAACCACCGGGTCACTCTGGCATTCTTTCCCCATCTGTCCCTCAGCCACGTCAGGGGCGCATGATCTGATACCAGCCTAAACTGTCGCCCTAGGAGGTAATACCGTAAAGTGTCCACCACCCATTTGATGGCCAAACACTCCTTTTCTACAATAGCATAGTTTTTTCGCAGGACGACAATTTTCTACTAGGGTACAGGATTGGATGTTCTTCTCCATGTACTACCTGGGACAGGACAGCTCCTAGCCCGACCTCTGACGCGTCGATCTGGAGTACAAACTCCCTGCTGAAATCTGGTGACATTAAGACCGATCGGTTACACAGAGCTGACTTTAGGTCCTGGAAAGCCATCTCAGCTTCCGAAGTCCACTTGGCCATGGAGGACTTTGTGCCCTTAAGGAGGTCAGTCAAGGGAGCTGCTTTCACAGCAAAGTTCGGGATGAATCGCCGGTAATATCCGACAAGTCCCAGGAAGGCTCTGACTTGCTTTTTAGAGAGGGGTTATGGCCAACTCTGATTTTCCTCCACTTTATTTAGTTGTGGCTTGATCTGGCCTCTACCGACAATGTAACCCAAATACCTGGCCTCCTCCTTTTTGATTGTGCACTTCTTCGGGTTAATTGTGAACCCCATGGTTCTCAGTGCCTCCAGCACCCTCTGGACCTTCTGCAGGTGACTTTCCCAGTCCGAGGTAAAGATCACTATGTCGTCCAAATAAGCTGCAGCGTACCTCTTATGGGGGGCTAGGATTCGGTCCATGGCCCTCTGGAAGGTGGCCGGGGCTCCCTGAAGCCCGAATGGCATCCGTGTATACTGGAAACATCCATCAGGTGTGGAAAAGGCCGTCTTCTCCTTGGCACTCTGTGACATAGGTATCTGCCAGTATCCTTTTGTTAGGTCAAGGGTGGTGATGTACCTTGCTGGTCCTAACCTCTCGATGAGCTCATCGACTCGAGGCATCGGATAGGCGTCAGACTTGGTGACTTTATTCAACTTGCGATAGTCATTACAAAACCGCCATGATCCGTCCGGTTTCGGCACCAGTACGATGGGACTGGACCAGCCACTCTTTGATTCTTCGATAACACCGAGATTCAACATTCTTGTCACCTCCTTCGAGATCACTTCTCGACGAGCTTCAGGGATCCGGTACGGCTTCAGGTTAACCCTCACGTGTGGTTCAGTCAGGATGTCGTGATCCACAACCTGGGTACATCCCGGCAGGTCTGTGAAGAGATCCCTGTTCCGATGAAGCAACTCTTGACACTGTTGCTTTTGAGCCCTCGACAGTGTGTCCGCCACTGTGACCTCTTTAATGTCGGCCTCCATCTTCCCTACCAGACAGGGGGTTTCCATAGGGTCTCTATCCCGCCATGGCTTCAGCAGGTTGACGTGGTATACCTGATAAGGCTTCCTTTTTCCAGGTTGGTGAATTTTATAGTTCACCTCGCCCACTTTGTCGACCACTTCATAAGGCCCTTGCCACTTGGCGAGGAATTTACTTTCGACTGTAGGGATCAATACAAGTACATGATCACCAGGACTGAACTGTCTCACCCTTGCAGAGCGGTTATACACCCTTGCTTGCGCCTCTTGCGCTCGGAGCAAATTGTCTCTTACGATGGGCATCACCTCGGCGATTCTCGCCTGCATCTGAGTGACATGCTCCACGACACTACGGTGGGGGGTCACCACCGCTTCCCACGTCTCTTTTGCTATGTCCAAGAGACCTCGAGGATGACGACCATACACGAGTTCAAATGGAGAAAATCCCGTTGAGGCCTGGGGAACCTCCCTGATAGAGAACATCAGATATGGGAGGAGACTGTCCCAGTCTCGACCATCTTTCTCGACCACCTTCTTCAGCATGGACTTCAACGTTTTGTTGAATCTCTCCACGAGGCCGTCTGTCTGCGGATGGTACACTGAGGTTTTCAATTGGGTTATCTGTAGTGCTTTACACAGTTCCCTCCTAACCTTGGACATAAAGGGAGTTCCTTGATCTGTCAAGATCTCTTTTGGAAGTCCCGTTCTTGAGAAGACGTGCACCAATTCTCGGGCTATAGTTTCAGCAGAGGAATTTCTCAAAGGTATCGCCTCCTGGTACCGAGTCGCATAGTCCAGGATTACTAATATGTACTGGTGGCCTCTTTCAGACTTGACCAGGGGGCCCACCAGATCCATGGCAATTCGATTAAAGGGCACTTCTATAATTGGTAATGGCACTAGCGGACTTCGGAATTGAGCAACGGGGGCTGTCAACTGGCAGGTGGGACACGACCTACAATAGTCTACAATCTCCCGATGGCACCCAGGCCAATAGAACCTCCGAAGGATCCGCTCCTGGGTCTTATCTACCACTAGGTGACCACCCAGGACATGAGAATGGGCCATGTCTAATACTTTGCGTTTATAGGGCCCTGGAACCAACAGCTGTTCTATTACCTCACCTCTCACCTGGGTAACCCGATATAGCAACTCTCTATTTACTGCAAAGTGAGGGAACCTGGTGTCAGCCCCCGGCTCTTGGGCAACCCCGTTTATAACAGTCACATTTTCAAAGGCCCCTTTCAGGGTCAAGTCCCTCATTTGAGCAGTCCCAAAATTCCCGCTGGATGTCATCAACTCCGGGAAGTCGGCTTCATGGGACTCCGGCTCATCCTCGTCACCAAGCAGCACTCCCAGGGGAAACTCATCTGCCTCCTGCAGCGGCACTGTCTCTGGCTGGGCTGACTGTCCTTCACCAGGACCCTTTAATACCGCCCCCTTTTTCCACAAGTCCCAAAACAAAGTAAAGTCCCGCCCGATTATCACCGGGTGCAATAAGTTTTCCACCACCCCAACTTCATGTGACTTAGTCCCGCAGTTTGTTTTTATGGTCACAATAGCAACAGGGTAGTTCTCGGCATCTCCATGGATACAGTGGACACCCACCTTTTTACCTGGTATCAGTCGATGGGGAAGTGTGGCCCTCACCAGGGTCACCAAACTTCCGAAGTTCAAGAATCCCGTTACTCGGGCCCCATTCACTTCCACAAGACATGCCTGCGGGCCCTCTCTGGGTTCCCTGTCAATGCTGCAGACCAGGTAAGCATAATATGAGGAGCGCCGACCCAGGCTACAGTCCATTTGCTCAGTAGTCAGGGGACAACGGGCGGCTACATGACCAGGGCTTTGACACCTCCAACAGATTAACGGACGAGCTGGAAGTTTTGTTACGCCTCCACTTGCCCCTTGTGACCTCGGGCTCCCTCCACCCATGACTCTATTACCCTTCCTTTGGGTGTCGGACGCAGTTTGTACCCCCCAATATTTAGCTGGCAAGTCCCGTGGCTTCCCTTGGGTAATCTCCACCACCTGGTACCTCTCCACCAGTCCCATCAGGTCATCGGCATTCTGGGGGTCACCCTGAGCAACCCAGGTTTGCACTGGCTTTGGGAGGGCATGCACAAATCTGTCCATTACCACCCGCTCCACCATTTGCGCTGGTGTGGAGGTTTCCGGCTGCAGCCATTTTTGCACGAGATGTAGCAAGTCAAACATCTGGGAGCGGGGGAGTTTGTTGCCATGATAGGCCCATTGATGGACCCGCTGAGCACAGGCATAGTCACACCCAGGCGTGCTAAAATCTCAGTCTTTAGCTTCCCATACTCCCGAGCATCCTGTAAAGCCAGGTCATAGTAAGCTTCCTAGGGGTCTATGCCCGCATTCTCCACCAAGTGTGATAGAGCCACTCACGGGCTGCCAATTCCAGGTAGACACAGGAAGCCTTGCCGGGTAAACGTCTGGTTTATTTCTGTCATAAACCATATGAAAAACAACCAAACTGGGGATCAGGTTCTTAGGCTCAGAGCTGCACACTGTTCTGCTGCACTCTAAACTCACACCAAAGAAAACAAAAACAGAGGTGATCATTTAACTTCTCTGACCACACCTCAAGGGGGGAGGAACATGCTGAATCAGCCCCAGCTCACATAACAGAGTTCATCAACCTGGCTGAAACATATCTTCCATCACTTACGGTACCAGTAATCATATTACAGTACTTATTATCATATTTCTGTTTTTCATTAATTAGTGATTGAAAATAAAGAAGGCTGTTAGCCAAAATGTCTTTTTCACATCAATTTGAGTTTTTCTGCAATATTGTCTGAATGAGCAAATACAATCAGAGCTTCACTGGAAGAAAAAAACTGTATTTTTCTGAATGGTGTGCCAGGTTACTACTATATTGACTGGCCTTTTTTTTCTTGAGCACTCGAACCAAAACTGTGACCCAATCTTACTCAACTAATATCTATGATGTGACAAAAGACAGTTAAGGCTGCGTTCACACATTCGCGTATTTTATCGCGTTTTTTTTACGCGCGTCTTTTCAAGGGAAAAACGCGCGTTTAAAAACGCGATAAGAATACGCGAGAGAACAACTCGCTTCTACTTCAATCGCGCATTTAGACGCGCGTTTTTATAATGGTGCCTATGGAAACGCGCGCGTAAAAAAACGCAAAGAATTGACATGTTCATTCTTTTTACGCGCGCGTTTTTTGCTCCAAAAACGCTGCATTTAATTACGCGATGTCTGCAAGGCACAAAGTGAATGTCCATTCACTTTGCTGTAAAACGCAGACGCACATGCGTTTTTGGAGCAAATACGCGCGTAAAAAAACGCGCAAAATACGCGATGTGTGAACGAAGCCTAAAAGTGGTATTGCCATCTCCAAACTCCTATCCCAAAATATTGTAGGTGTAATCATAATAATAGCAAATAACTCCAATTAGAAATGCAGTTGTCACACTTGTGGGTGACTGGGCAACGAGATCGGGTTCACCCTGAAGGGGCGTAGCAAAGCAACTACCTGGTTCTTGACTGGAGCCTCTGATGTTGAGAATAGGCTTGCTGCTGCATGTAGCTGCCAACTGCCATTCAAGGGAACCTCTCAGTAATGTAGTAGATGATCACAGGGGTCAACCAAACAGGTTCAGGCTTGGATGCAGGTGGGGTGTCAGGAGCAGGCAGCCAATCTGGTACTGGTAGGCAGATGCTGGCAGACAGGCTGTTGCAGACAGGAACAGCAGGTTCAGGTTGCTATAACAGGTTAAGAAAGTTGCTCCAGGTACTCATAGATATGGCAGGTACTGGCAGGTACAGTAACACAGGCACAAGTTAGTAAATTCAGGATATGGGGAAAGGTTGTTTTGTCCCTGACAGCTAGCAATCATGCTTACAAACTGATCTAGCACATTGGTCAGGCACATCCCAAAGGGGGAGGGTGCCTTAAGTACATAGTATCCTCCAGTCATTGGCTGGAACACATACACAGTGTGCACTGCATCTTTAGGAGGCGGGGAATGTGCACATTTTAATTGTGTTTCCAGGAAACCTGTGTAGTGTGTGATACAACAGCGAGGACTACGACAGATGGCTCAGGGTGGCCGGGGATGGTGAATGATTAATGCAGGGTTTGGTTACCACTGATTACCATTGGTTTACCCCAAGGCAGATGGTAATGTTCAAGTGTCAACCTTAAGCTGGCGTATGACTCGTACTAGGATCACATTGCACTGCCCAAATCGGCTGGCTGCTCTCCTGACCTGACTATGTCAATTTCATGTATTTCTATGCAGCTGTCAGTAGAGCTGACGGTCAGTCCAGGTATTTTGATGTGAGCCTTGCAGAATTCATATGCTAGTGTGACTCTAGCCTTAGGATAGATATACATTAAAGATTTCAAAAGGGATTCATTAATATCCTAGTAGACGAAATTTTATACAGTACAACTAATTTCTAGGCAATTAGAAGCCATGCAGTATTATTATTTCAATTCAAATACATTTGCCATTAATCAAATTTTTGTGGAAAATTCTATGAAGGTGGCGTATTTGATTTTCAATATATAAATTTGTAACTAACTAATATTCCCTTTGGATCTCTCAGGGTATTTACATTTTGGCAGGACCTGCAAGTTAAGTAACATTTAAATTTATCTGCCTTTTAATGAACTTGTATGACCCATGACCTAATCATCTCTCGGTGACTCTTCTCACTTTCAAATTGGCTACGCCACAGATTATGCTACTGCTGGTTTATCTCACCTCGCATACAACTATGTAAGGTTAAGTGCACACATCATCTGTAATGCTCCCTTGTTTACTATAATGTTTTCCAGATGAAGCTGTTATAATTACTCAAATGTGATTGAATATTGAATTTGTCCCTTCATAGGAAGATTATTCTTGCTTAAACTGAGAATCCTATGGTGATTTTTTTTTCTTTTGGTGGATCTTTGATTGAAGGATGACATCATTACTCCAGATTGTGGCAATATACAGTACAGGGCCAAAAATTGGATTGATACATTTACACATCTTTTCCATGCGTTAACCTGTTCAGTTTTAATAGCCATCTGTTTTGATGTGGCCTGCTATACCTACCAGGGACTACCTCACATAATAGAAAGAGGTTATTCTTGTAGTTCTTCTCCTTGAGTGTTTACATGACTCAATAACTGGAAGTGGTTATCTATTTTAGGTCCCAATTTTGCACCTAAGAAATGTTCTTGGAGGAATTCCTTTGGACCGTTTGATCTTTGTGGCAATCTCTGAATTCCCCCATAACTAGTGTGCTACTTTATATTGTATCAGTATGAGGAAATCTCATTTTTATTAATATTTATTAAAAGTTATATTTTAGGCTTTTTTTATTTTTTTTTATCATTGTTGTGGCATACTTTTTGAATATTATGGAGTGATATCCAGCTGTTACATTAATTACTGTAGTTTTAGCCATAGTTCTATACCCCACTTTGAAAATTCTTTTTCTCCAAGGGTAAATCATTTTGTTCCTTAAACATCTATCTCTCACAAGGGAAATTACTTCTAACAATCAATTCAGTACATCTGATTAGCATGATTTCAGAATTATGGTACATGCATGGGATTCAAACAATCTCCTTTTAACTAATTAGAAATTTCTACAGAAAATCTATCACATGTAAATAGAGACTTAAAAAGTAAAGTAATTAATTCAGGGATTATCATAATGTATAGAGATACATTTGCCCCTGATGTATCTATAGTCCATTATCACTGTGTTGGCAATGTAGATAGACCCCTACTTTCTCTACAGCACACTCATTTCTTTAAATAAGGCCAAGTTCACATTTTCATTATTTGGTGAGTGTTTGTAGTCAAAACTAGGAGTGGGTGATAAATACAGAAGTGGTGATGTGTTTGTGCTGCCCCACTGGTCAGGACGCCACGGGGGGAACTGCACCCAGATAAGATGTGTAGTATCCCTGTTACAGGGGAACTAGGCTGCTAACTAAGGACTCTCACAACACCCATCCACACACCGTAGAACATGGGATTTGGATGGACCCATTGCCAGGGAGACCCAGTCCCGGGGGGAGGAGTCAGGTGGGTTAGTGGAAGAGTGGGAAGACAGTCAGAGATGTTGTGAGGAGCACAGCGGAGGATATCTCAGGAGAGATCCTCCTGACAGAGAGAGATCCTAGAGGCATCAGGGATTGCGGTGTGCCTGAATCCAGGCCGGATACGACTACTGGCTGGAGGGATCTGGTCCCGGAACAGAGGACCGGCTCCGAGAGCGGTGCGGGTGTTCACCCCCGAGCCGCCGAAGCGGAGGCCCGAACTTCTTCAAGAGGTCATGGCCAACACCCGGCGCACCCAGAAAAAGGCCCATATAGGATCCCGAGGGCTCAGAGACAAGCCACTCAGTTAGAGAGGATCCGAGGATTCCTGCCAGTAAACCCGTTCAGAGATAAAGACTGCGTGGCACACTTTACTACTTCCACTTGACGAGCCACCGACTGCAGCAGTGACAAGGCCTGGTATAAGCACTCTCCCTGCGCACCATCAACCTCCACAGCTGCCCCGGGGATCCCACTCCACCTACGCGGAGTGCAACCATCTTGCTGCATCAATATGACCCCAGAGGACTGTCCCGCAGCGCCGTGAAACCAAATGCCCGGGACCGGGTACCCCATGGCCCTGGGGCGGGTCATGTTTCTATTATACTGTAACTCTGATTGTTCGACTCCTGGTTTTGGCATACAAATACTGAGGTAAAAAACTTATCAAATATTGAATGTGTGAACGAGGAGGTGCACATCATGTGGTCTGCTTGAAATAGTGTGAGATTTGAAACGCAGGCACCTTTTGTGCTCGTGGTAACATGCGCCATGTATCCGCTGCCCCATTATACTCTATGGCAGCATTAACATAGCGTTAGGCTACGTTAAGGCTGTGCTAAGGCTGAAGTAATCCTCCTCTTTGGCGGACCCCCAGAACGGAATGCCAGTGCTAGTGTGGCCCTAGCTTTATAAATACTGAGGTAAAAATCTCACCAAATCCTCAACGTGTGATATCTGTACAGCAATCATCTATCTTATTTAAACACCCCATATGTTTAGAATAAGGATAAAGTAAGGAAAGACTGAAAAATACTTTAAATCCTAAGTAATCTTGTGCATTAAGTGACTATCTGGAAACATTATGTACTTTTCTTCCATGAAAAGGCTGATGTGTTGAATACATACATAGATAATTTGCTTGTCATTTAGACAGTTAATGTATCCCCATCGTGCATGTCAAGTAACTTTACTGTGACAAAAACTTTACCTTTCTTCCTTTTGGAATCATAAGCTAATCATTTTGCAGACAATGACCCCTAATAGCATCTTAGCGTGCTAGGTGATATCAAAGTAGGCGTACTATCACTAAAACATGTTTTTCCTTAAGGTTAAATGAAACACAGTTTGAAAATGTTTTCATCCATATGTTTCTTATTTTTGTTCACATATCACTTGTGACTTACAGCTTTATTCTTATATCCTGCGGTTAAAAGGTGCACTTAAATTGAGACGTAAGGTAATGTTTTCTCCATATAGCTGTAAGCAATATGTAGGGGTTCATGTCTTAATTTTTAGCCTAGTACAGATATTTTTCTTTGGCAGTAAGAGCAATAATAGAAAAAGCTTGTGGGTAACATTTAATACCATGCCCTCCCATCTGCAAAACATCATGTACAAGTACATTACATGCCACATCCACTTCTGCACTCGTTTTCTAATATGAATAAACCGTTTACATAGTAATAATAACCTCTTGTTATTCCCCATTTTAGATTTAAATTTCCTGAGTGTTAAAAATAGAAAAATGTTCAAATGTAATGAAACAAAAAACGGTTTCATAAAGTAAGTTCCAATTACTTCTAAACCTTCAATGGAATATTTAGACAATTAAAAGAATGTATGTAAATAAAATGGGTTGACCATTTCCCTTCTATTGACGGCCTATCCTTAAGAATAGCGGAAGGATCTGAATTACCGGTCCATGGGCACTTCAATTTTGAAGGAAATTCCATCTAAGAACTTCCAGCCACCACCAGCGGCAGCAATAACTGATCAGTGTGGGTGTTGGATGTCGCACCCTGACTGACCTGTCCAAAGGTTATCAATGAAAATGTATTGGCTAACGTTTTTAAATTTGTACAATGATTTGATATTTTCTTCTTTTAAGAATCTACTATACAATCGTCTAATGTTCTCTGTCTGTCACGGAAATCGCGCGCTAGCGCTCATTGATCCGCCCGGCCGGGCTCAACCAGTCAGCGATGTGGGATTTCTGTACATAGAAAGAGACAGAACAAAAGGTGAAGAGCAACAGGGAGCAACAGGAGAGCGCATTGTGCGGCTCCTTTTACACTCTCCTCCTTCCTATGGCTGGACAGTCTGTCACCGCCTCTTGGAGTCTCTGCACACACATTCCGTGCCTGCCAGGGGGGGTGACAGACTGTGCGGCCATAGGATGATCCCGGGTGTCAGCTGCCTCCTGTTAGTGCAGCTGGGTGGCAGCAGCACATGCTAGCCTGACAGTGTAGACAGGAGGCGGCTGACACCCGGGATCATCCTGCACACCGCCGCCTCTGCGTCCGCCTCCTCCACACCTACGCTCTGCTGACACCACGCTCAGTACCAGGGACATGAGGCCAGCATTGGGACCGCCAGGGAATGGAGAGGTGAGAGCCCGTGTGTGTATGTGTGGCTGTATGAGTCTGTGTGTCACTGTGTCTGGGTGTGTGTGTCTGGCTGTAGGTGTGAGTCTGTGTGTGTATATGTGTGGGTGTGAGTCTGTGTCTAGGTGTGTCTGCTCCTTCCTCCCCCTGCATGTGCCACTTCGTCCTCCATCCTCCTCCCCCACCTCTCTGTGCTCCGCCCTCCCCTGCCTGTGCCGATCCATCCTCCCCCACCCCACCGCTTCCTCCTCCTTCCTTTGTCCTCCTCCCTCTGCCACTCCATCCTCCATCCTCCCCCTGCCTGTGCTGCTTTGTCCTCCCCCACCCTGCCCCTTTGTTCTCCGTCCTCCTCCCTCCACCGCTCTGTGCTCTGTTCTCCTCCCGCCACTCCGTCCTCCCCATGCATGTGCTGCTCCATCCTCCCCCACCTCACTGCTTCCTGCTCCTTCCTTTGTCCTCCTCCCCTCCACCACTCCATCCTCCGTCCTTCCCCTGCCTGTGCTGCTCTGTCCTCCCCCACCCTGCCGCTTTGTCCTCCGTCCTCCACCACCACCGCTCTGTGCTCCATCCTCCCCCTGTGACTCCATCCTCCCCTGCCGCTCGGTCCTCCCTCTGCCTGTGCCTCTCCATCCTCCCCACCCCACCGCTTCCTCCTCCTTCTTTTGTCCTCCTCCCCTCCACCACTCCATCCTCCATCCTTCCCCTGCCTGTGCTGCTCCGACCTCCCCCACCCGCCGCTTCATCCTCCGCCCTCCTCCCCATGCTGCTCTGTGCTCCATCCTCCCCCTGCCACTCTGTCCTCCCCCTGCCTGTGCCGCTTCATCCTCCCCCACCCCAGAGCTTCCTCCTCCTTCCTTTTTCCTCCTCCCCCTGCTGCTCTGTCCTCCCTCCTCCCCCCGCCACTCCGTCCTCCCCCTACCTGTGCTGCTCCTTCCTCCATCCTCCTCCCCCCGCCACGCCGTCCTCCCCCGCCACTCCATCCTCAAAGTCCCTCCCTATTCACACCTCACTACCTTCCCCATGCAATCCCTATTTCTGTATTCTAGAATAAACGATGCATTAGAATCGGGCCACCATCTAGTATAAAATATTCATACACCGTCATACACACCATGATATTCAAACTACCGCTATTACCATTTGCAGTATAAAAGGACAAAAATATGTAATTAGACTTTTCTGACATTGGTTAGTATAGGTATCTACTATATGTACTGTAGCTACAAACTCAGGTTTACCGGTAGTGTAGATTTCAATTAATACTGCAATTTAGGGAGATTTTACCCACACTTTTAACTTTTGACTGACCAAAGAATATTTTTTGTTTCCTGCTAAATGACCTACATACAGTTGGAATGGAATTTGCCATATTAGGCAATTATTGTATACTAGATGCCACAATGGGGACGAGCTCTGTGGCACTGGATACAGCAGCTGTCTCCCCCACTGTCCGCTCTCTCTTCACTCTGTGCTGTCTTTCCCCTCTGTGATTTCTCCTTTGACTTGTCTTCCCCGTGCACTCTTCCCCTTGTGTGCTGTCTTCTCCCCTAATATGCTGTCTCCTTTGAGCTGTATCCCACTGTGTGCTCTCCCCCAGTATGCAATCTCTCTTCCCTATGTGCTGTCTTCTCCCATCTGTGCTCTCTCCCTTCTATGCAGTCTCCATCCTCCTGTGATGTCTTCTCCCTTCTGTGCTCTCATCTTTGAGATGTCCCTCCATGCTCTCTCTCTCCCTGTGCTCTCTCTTCCTCCCTGTGTGCTCTCTCTGCACCCTTGTATTCTTTCTGCCCACTGTGTGCTCTCTGCACACCTGTGCACTCACCCATCTGTGCTTTGCCTCTCCCCTTTGTACTCTCTCCCTCCTGTGGTGTCTAGAGATGGCGGCAGCGTAAGTGTGCATGCACTCTCCAGGTCACACTACTGCAATCATTCTTGTACCCACCAGGTGTCCAAAGATGGTGGCCACCTGAGTATATGCATGCGGACTTACTCAGGTGGTGATGTGTCAGCAGCTGTGGGCAGCAAGTGGCAGTTTTGGGTGGCGGTGGTTGTGGCAATGCTGGCGGTACTGGGCAATGAGTCAGTACTATCAGTGGGTGCCATATTTGCACACCCATCAATCTCTGCCCTCTGTGTGTTCTCTCTGCCCCACTGTGCATTTTCTTTGCCTCCCTGTTTGCTCTCCCTGACCCCTGACACTTTCTCTTCCCCCCTGTTGGCTCTGTCATCCCCCTGTGCACTCTCTCTGCCCTCCTGTGCACTCTTTATGGCCATGTATGCACTTTTTGTGCCACCTGTGCACTCTCTGTGTCCCATGTGTGCACTCTCTGTGCCCCTTTTGTGCTATTTGTACCCCTGTTCACTCTCTATGCCCCCTCTGTGCTCTCTGTGCCCCTATGTGCTCAATCTGTCCCCCCTGTATG
The DNA here is from genome assembly GCA_033576535.1 of Allobates femoralis. Classification (NCBI taxonomy): domain Eukaryota; kingdom Metazoa; phylum Chordata; class Amphibia; order Anura; family Aromobatidae; genus Allobates; species Allobates femoralis. The sequence goes on from JARQOC010000003.1 coordinate 585,889,400, forward strand.
CTCTATGTGCACTTTCTGTTCCCCATTGTGCCATCTCTGTGCCCCCTGTGTGGACTCTGTTCCTTTCCTTTGCGTGTTCTGGGCTACCCTGCACTTCTGTGCATGCTCTGTCCACTCTCTGTGCCCCATTGTAACTCCCTGTTTCCCCCCTATGCACTCTCTGTGCGCCTTCTCTGCTATTGTGTGCACTCTCTGTGTCACCCCTGTGCACTCTCTGTGCCCCCACTTTGTGATCTCTGTGCACTGCCTGTGCACTCTCTGTGCCCCCATGTCTCCCTGTGTGTCCTCTGTGCACTTTCTATGCCCCCCATGTGTCACACCACCACTATCTTTGGATACCCTCGCTGGTGTCCAAATATGGCGGCGGCATGGCTAACTGGGATTGCACTTACCCAGCATGTGCATGTGCAGTTAGTGTCCAAAGATGTTGGCGGTCTGACTAACTGCATCTGCATCTGTTTAAGAGCATGCACAGTTAGTTATTCAGCGATTTGCAGCAATGTCGGATGAAGGTGGCATGAGTGGCGGGTTTTGCAGTGATGTGATCCTGGCGGTATTGTGCAAGGGGCCATTACTGGTAGCAGGTGCCATAATTGCACGCCCATTACTTGGGTGTGCAAATATGGCTGCCGTCGGCACGTGATACGGGGGCATCGGGATTGAAGTGGATGACAGACGAGACTTTGTGTTTATGCAAGTAGATGCCATAATTTTTTAAAAAAGGAAAATAATTTCCAATCTCGAAGCAACCCTTTACTAACAAATCAAAATGGCCAGCTCCATGCACAATTCTTAATTTATTTAAGAAAAATCTGCATTCCACCTCTTAGTTTAAACATACATCTTCCATAGTTATCAAACAATATCTTCCATTATTGCGCAGGACTAGAAATGACGCTGAATGAATTATCACGCCCACCAGGGCATGAAACCAGCAGTGAGGGGGGAGGGGAATGGAGCCATGGAAAATACCAAGGCTGGCTACATATAGTAGTCAATATGCCTACTTAACATATGGACATGTAAGTGTAAATCTCATTTTTCACAACCATTACAGCACAAATTTAAGTCAGATAAGGATGGTTAGGGATATACTAGGAAGCTGCAGGAACAGGTAGTGATAGGTTAAGGGGGTTTAAACGAGCTGACAGGTTCCCTTTAAGGATTTCCTTATTTTCAAGGTTATTGTGTTTTCCTATGTGAAAATATCCTAACATGAGTAAAATAGTAGTAGTTTAAGCTTATTTCATAAATTGAAAATATGCTAAATCACAGAATAAAAATGTAAATGAGATAAAACAAAGAGAACACTAATCAAAATTAGAGAACACTTTCTGAAAGTCATTAGTGTTAATCTGGCATCTGGTGCTAATTTCTATGATAATCTGACAAACCTTATTTAACTGTCAGTCTAACTTTCTAGTTTGCACTCACATTGCAAAAATAATGTGCATTTCCAAAGTGACTTAAACCCTCTGACAGCAGGTTGTCCAGTTGAAGCCCAAAACGGGTCACATTATCAGCCATAGAAAGAGAAGTTGGCCCTTCCAAGTCTGTGATTTCTAGAAAATTGCAATTTTACAACATCACAAACTCTTTCAAGTCCCCCAAGAAGGCTGGTCACCCTCGAAAGACAAATGCATGAGAGGACAGGATAATGAGGTGAATCTCCATGGGTAATTGTTTCAACACTGTAGTTGGAATAGCTCACCAGTTCAGCACTGAACAGGGTAAGGATCTGTCTTGTCATACAGTGTCACGACATTTAAGAGCATTTGGACTGAAAGCCCACTGTACAGTGACCAAACCTCTCATTAGAAATAAAGAATCAAAAGGCTAGACTCACCTTTGGTGAGAAGCATGTTGTGTGGACAGAGAAAAAAAATGGTTCACAGTCCATTTTAGTGATGAAAGTTAGTTTAATTTATTTGAGTCTAATGGGAAACATTATGTTTGTTGACAAATTGGGGAAAGACTGAACCCAAAGTGTGTAAAGAAGTCCGTGAAAGGTGATGGAGGAAGTCTCATGGTTTGAGGATTATTTTCTGCTGCAGGGATTGGTTCTCTCATACAGCTACATGGCAGAGTGAATGCAAGTGTGTATGAGAACCTACTTCAAAAACACATGGTTCGATACTTACGTTCAGCACTCCATCAGCCAGCAATTTTCATGTAAGACAATGCCCCTTTCACACAGCAAAATGAGCAAAGCAGAAAACATTGAAACAATGAAATGGCTGCCCAGAGTCGTGATCTAAACCCAATAGAAAATCTCTGGAAAATCATTGATGGCAAAGTTATGGCCAAGAAACCCTCAACATTCACAGAATTGTGGAAGAAACTGTAAGAATAGTGGACCAAAATCACACCACAACAGTGTGAGACTATTGATGTCCTGTGGCCGCAGATGTGCTGAAGTCATTTAAAGGAAAGACCTGTACACTTCCTACTGATTAGTGACTGTTGTGACAGTCACAAACATTAGTTTTAATATTTTTGCTACAGTCATTGCTGTTCTCCATCATCACATTTTGTGTAAAATAAAGGTTTTAAGTTGATAAACTTTTGTTATTTTGGAAAACACTGTTCTAGTAGCATATTGTACCCCTTACACTAAAACCTAAAAAAAAGTTGATCAATGTACAGTAGATTGAATTCTGTCTGTAAAAAATCAAGTGATCATACATTGTTCTTTAATTTTGATCCCAGTGTATGCAGTGTTGGCCAAAAGTATTGACACCCCTGCAATTCTGTCAGAAAATACTCAGTTTCTTCCTGAAAATGATTGCAATCACAAATTCTTTGGTATTATTATCTTCATTTAATTTGTCTTCAATGAAAAAAACACAAAAAGAATTGTCCTAAAGCCTAATTGGATATAGTTCCACACTAAACATAAAAAAGGGGGTGGACAAAAGTATTGGCACCGTTAGAAAAATCATGTGATGCTTCTCTAATTTGTGTAATTAACAGCACCTGTAACTTACTTGTGGCACCTAACAGGTATTGGCCCATTGAAGCGCCATCTTCTAGCGCTGAACCCCGCTCTTTCAGTGGCCCTGGTGCCGGGTGGCTCACTGGGTAATAAAGGGGTTAGGGCCAGCTTTGTATTATCAGCTGGCCCTAAGCCCGAAATTTATGGCGGTCACGCCAAAATTAGACATGACCGCCATGAATTTCCAGTAATCAATAGAAAAAAAACCGCAACACAGAGAAAAATAATTTTATTAGAAATAAAACAGAACACAATTAAGGACTCCATCTTTATTTAAAAAATCCTCTTCCGTCCGACGTAGTCCAAAACGCAATCTCAGCTCTGCTACATCCCTGTGCTTAGACACACAGGTCTATGCACAGGGAGAGCAGGCTGACAATCTCAGCTCTGCTACATCCCTGTGCTTAGACACACAGGGAGAGCAGGCTGAGAACTGACTAAACAGTCAGGGTTCAGCTCAGGTCAGGGATGATGGACTCCTTACTGTGCGAGTAATAGCTTGGAAACTCGCAGAGTACCGAGTCCTGCGATTCCACTATTACTCGCAGAGTAACGAGTCCTAGCGAGTAGATTCCGCCCATCCCTAGTGTGGATATGTGTGCACAATACAGTGCTTTGGAATAACAATATACAGCCAGCAACCTCTATTCTATATACAGCGAACATTCTATTGTGTGCACAGTCTGCAGTTTATTGTGCATATAACCAAGCAGTCTATTGTGCATACAGCCAGAAATCTACTGTGCATACAGCCAACAGTCTGTTGTGCAGAGAGTCAGAAGTGTTTGTGCACAAAGCCAGTAATCTATTCTGCACATAGCTGTAAGTCTATTGTGCACACAACCAGCAGTCTATTGTGCACATAACCAGCAGTCTATTGTCAATACAGCTAGCAGTCTATTGTGCATACAGCAAACAGTTTATTGTGCATACAGTCCACAACCATCTCTATTGAGTATACAGTCTCCAGCCATTACTATTGTGTACACAGTATGCAGCTGTCTCTATTGTGTGTATAGCCAGCAGCAGTCTCTATTACTTTTACAGCCAACAGCATTATCTATTCTGTATACAGCCAATAGCAGTATCTATTCAATATACAACCAACAGTAGTCTCTGTTCTATATACAGCCATCAGCAGTCTCTACTGAGTATAAAGCCAAAAACAGTGTCTATTGAGTATATAAGCAGCAGTTTATATTTAGTATACAGGTAGCACTGGTCTATATTGTGTACACAGCCAGCATCAGTCTGTATTGTGTATACTGCAAGCAGCAGTCTATAATGTTTACACAGCCCACAGAAGTCTCTATTGTGCATACAACGAGCATAAATCTCTATTGCGTACATCCAGCAGGAGTTTCTATTTTTTATACAGCCAGTAGCAGTTTCTATTGTGTATACAGCCAGCAACAGTTTCTATTCTATATACAGCCGCAGAAGTCTCTATTGTACATACAGCCTGCAACCATCTTTATTGAGTATGCAGCCCTCAGAAATCTCTATTGTTCCTTTAGCTTGTGGCAGTCTCTATTGTGCGTACAGCCTGCAGCTGTCTCTATTTTGTTTACCGCCCACAACAGTCTCTATTCTGTACACAGCCTGCAGCAGTTTCTATTGTGGATTCAGCCCACAGCAGTCTCTAATGTATATGTATGTATATATATAGACACACAACTGAAACCAGAGGTTTACATACACTATCTGGAAAGACACATACGCACGCTTTTCTCACTATCTGACATGAAATCAGAATAAACCTTTACTGTTTTAGGTCAGTTAGGATTACCATAATTATTTATATTTGCCAGTTTCAAGAATAATTGGAGAGGGAGAATGTTTAAGGCTTTTTTACTACTTTCTGCAAAGTTACAAGTTTACATACACTAAGATTACTGTGCCTTTAAACAATTTGGGAAAGCCCATATGATGTCATGTGTTTGGAAGCTTCTGATAAGTTTATTGATGGCAGAAGCTGGTAAGATTGTGTTAATATCCACAATGAAATGAATACTATATGAACATGGGCTGAAGGGTCACTATGCCAGGAAGAAGCCATTGGTCCAAAAGCAACATAAAAAGTCCATATTAATTTTTGAAAATGCACACAGGGACAAAGACCTACATTTTTGGAGTCCTGTGGTGTGACAAAAGCTAAAGTTGAACTGTTTGGCTATAATGATCCTGATTACATTTGAAAGAAAAAGGGAAAAGCTTGGAAGCCTAAGAACACCATCCCAACTGTGAAACACAGGGGTGGCAGCATCCTGTTGTGGGGTTGTTTTGCTGCAGGAGGGACTGGTGTACACCACAACTAGAAGGCATAATGGGGAACGAAGATTATGTGGCAATACTGAAGCAACATTTCAAGACATCAGCCAGAAAGTTAAAGCTTGGGTGCAAATAGGTATCCAAAATGGACAATTATATTATTGTAAAATTGTACAATTTTTGTTTAACTATGTTTAACTATTTGATTGTGCTTTGATCTAATAAACACATTTAAACACAAAATGGACAATAACCCATAGCATACTTCCAAACTGGATACAAAGTGGCTTAAGGATAACAAAGGCAATGTTTAGGATTGGCCATCACAAAGCCTTGATCTCAATCCTATTGAAAATGTATAGACAAGCTGAAAAGGCAGGTGTGAGCAAGGTGACCTACAAACATGGCTCAGTTACACCAGTTCTGTCAGAAGGAATGGACCCAAATTCCTACCAACTATTGTGAGAAACTTGTGAAAAGATATTCAAAACATTTTACCCAAGTCATCCAGTTTAAGTGCAATGGTACCAAATACTAATAAAATATATGTAAACTTGTGACTTTGCAGAAAGTAATGAAAATGCCTAAACACATTTTCTCTCAATAATCTGGTATATGACAAATATTAATAATTATTGTAATCTTAATTGTCCTAAAATGGAAAAGGTTTATTTTGATTTCATGTCAGATAGTGAGACAAATATGCATATGTATCTATTATTAATGTATGTAAACTTCTGTTTTCAACTGCATATGTAAATACACACAATACTGTTGTGGCTGAATTCACAATAGAGACTGATGTGGGCTGTATGCACAATAGAGACTGCTGCAAGCTGTATGCACAATTTAGACTGCTGCAGACTGTATACACAATAGAGACTGCTGCAGGCTGTATAAGAGTGGGCAGTGGAACTATGGAATGTTCGAGGGGTGGATGCAGAGCTAGGGTGGAGGCACAGCTGAAGAGTGAAGAGTGAAGAGACTAGACATAGCCCCAGGGGGCCAGTATGGGGCCATGAAATTCCTAATGGCAGCCCTGACTAGACTGGTAGTATTTGTAGGATTTTGTGCTGTCGCACTAGCTATAACAGGGAGGAACATTTTTTTAAACACATCCAATTGTGGAACTTATTATTATTCCAAGATCTATTGATTAAAATTAACTTTGTTCATGGGAAAACCCCTTTCAGTCTGCCTTCACACCTTGATCAGGTCTGATCCGGGCCGGACCGGATTTTGGCCCCATAGAATCCTATGGGACCGGATGCAATCTGGCTTCCATCTCTCCGGAAGAATCTGGGAGAAGTCGAATTTTTCTCCCAGACACAAAAACATTGCTTGCAACGTTTTTGTGTCCGGGGAGAACAATCTCACCAAAATTGGCGTCTCCCGGATCCTCTCGGATCCTCCCGGGGCAATTCGGTGCTTCCTTAATATGGGAGCCCATGGGCCCGGATTGCCCCGATCCGGGAGGATCCGGGAACCGGACACCTGCGGCTGCACACCGCTGTTATTTCAGGACCGCGGCTAGCTCCCTGCGAGCCGCGGTCCTGAATCATCATCAGCGGCAGCTGTGTCAGGCTGCATACCGGACCGGAGGGCATATTAGCCCTCCGATTCTGTGTGCTGATCCGGTCTGGGGCTGTCAGGTTCACCCTGACAGCCACGGATGGGACCTGACCGCAGTGTGAAGGCAGCCTAATTCATTTTAAGTTAACTCATTCTTTAGCCTGTAATGTGCAGTGAAACAGAGTGTCAATAAAAGCCAAATTGTGCCATATTTTTATTGAAAACCAAATGCAAAAATTATTTTAGCCCAAAGTGCGTGCACTTAAAAAATTAAAAAAAATTGCCCTCAAAGATGACTACATTTTTTTAGTTTCTTACATTTTCTTGATAATCATAAAAAATAGTAAAATAAACATGTTTAAAATTGATCTGTAAGCATTCAGTGTTTGCCTATTAAACAGACACCATTAAGTATAGGCTGCAAGGATTAAATAGAACACACAATTTATGACTAATGCACTATTTCTTTATACATTATTATGGATTATCCTTCTCGAATAAAAATCATGGCTTCCACTACGCCAATAAATATAAACACCCATCGGACATTCTGATACCAATGACCTTTAATTTAGGCTTTTCATTATCACTCAATTCACTGTGGCAATTAACCAAGGAATTATATATTAACAAAATATGCTCTGAAAGCAAAGACTAATCTCAGGGCTGTTCCTAAACATATTGTGCCTTGAATAAATAAAGCTGAATAAAGGATTTATTCATAAAGCACACGTTACGGATTTCAATTGTATTAAGCTATTGCTAGAACACATTCTACTTTTTCTAAAGCTTGTTAAATGCCCATAATAAGCATAAAACATAAAAGGGTTCAGAGATAATGCCTACATTCATTAATGAGCCCATTATATTAGCCAGCGTCCTATTCATAAGGTAGATTATATCCCCAAAGTTGCTGGAATTTTATCTTACATCTTAACTAATTACTGTTTGGTACATTTTCAACATGAAATATTCTTTTCTTCTTTCATTCTGTAAAACTATGGGTCTGTCTGATCCAGTCGTCATTTGGGATCCATGACTACAATGACTTGTTAATGTGTCATTATAATGATAATCACTGGTAATGATGCCTCCATGAAGTGCAAACAAATGAATTTACTTTAATTGACTTTTCATTAGCAATCATGAAAGGATAGCATGGCAATGCTGAGACAAGTTGTGTCCCTGGTACTTTAGCTGACTTCTAGAGTAGCTAATTAATGTTCTTATAGCTCATGTCTACTTTTACACTTGTACATGCTGTATAATATATGGGACAAATCATAAGGTTTGCTTTGATTCCTTTAATGTAGTTATAAATGTATATTAAAAGAATTAGGATAAACTGAATTTTTCAGAATTTGCTATGCATATCATTTCTGATTTAGCAGTAAGGAATAACAAAAATGATTAGTGGTGTTTCCTCCTAACTTGATATATACCTGTTATCAGGGGTGGACTGGGTCGGGGGGCAAAGGAACACATGCTTCCCGGGCTGCTCAACGTGCAGCTGTGCAGGGTTGCCTGTTTCTAAATCAGACCAGCTGGCAATACGCTTTTAATTGTGAGTATGCCAGTCCAGCCACATTACAGTTGGCAGGAGCAGGCTGTGTTTCTGTGAATGTCTGTTTGTTTAAGTGTGTGTGCGTGTCTGCCTACATCTGCCTGTCTGCATGTGTGTGCATGACTGCATGCATGTGCATGTCTGTGAGCATACTCATACTCATGTGTTTGTGGGCATGTGTGCATGCATGTCTGTATGCATGTGTCTGAATTTTTGTATGTGTCTGCATGTCTTATTTTTCATGTATGTATTTATGCATGCATAAGCGTGCATGCATACATATGTGTGTCCATGTGTATATGTGCATATCTGCGTGAGAGTGCCTTCATGTGTGTGCATGACTGTTTGACTTCATGTGTGTCTCTGTGTCCATTACCCCCTCACACTTTGGTTTATAGCTTGATTGTTTACTCTGCTATGGTGCCCCACATGTTGATCAGCTCTCATTAAGTTAGAGAGATGAGTAAAGGCCCTTCCCCTTTTTTCAAAACTGAATGCATTTTTAAGCACACATATTGTGAGCGTCTAGTTTGCTGGACATAGTCTGCTCGTATCTCATACAAGTGTACTGCACTGAATTAGACCAGAATTGGATAGAAGGGAACTGAAGGGAACTGAATACATAGTAAAACAATGTTTCTGTTTCTTTCTACTTTCACCTCTATAATACTTCACTTCTTTCTAACCCCCTTAATCCATTTACCTAGTAAGAAACTGGTCATTTCTCCCTCCAACCTCCCCATCCATCTCATCTCCTACTAAGAACTGCTCTTCAACATAAAATCCTTTGTCTCCATACACACATGGCCACTAAATGCCCTCTCCTGCTCCAACCTACTAATGGTACATCTGCTTCTCCTCATTACTGGTGATATCTCTCCTTATCCTGGCTGTCCTCAACACATTCCCGCAGTCATTTCTACCCCACATCCACGATCTGTCAGGAATTTCTGCAAACTTTGTAACCTTATACCCATTTACCTAGCCCCTGCTTCCCCAGTCACTGTGAAAGGAGACCTATGGAACGCTCGCTCCATCTGCAATAAACATTTATGCATCCATGATTTTTTCATCAGTACCAAACTTCCTTCCTCTATATCACTGAAAACTGGCTCAGCCCCTTTGAAAAAGCCTCTCCAGCTGCACTTTCTTATGGTGGATTTCATTTTACTCACACCCCTTGCCCCAGCAGCAAGCATGGAAGAGGATTCAGCTTGCGCCTATCAGATAACTGCTCCTTTACCCTAATTCCAAAGCCACTCTCCGTTACACCCCCTTTTTTTAGGTGGACACTGTGCACATCTGCTCCCCCTCCAACATCCAACTGGCTTTCATTTACCACTCTCCAGGGCCAGCAGAGCCTATTTTCAGCACCCGGCTACTCCATTTCCTTTCTGCTGACATCCCCACTATCATCATGGGTGACTTCAACATCCCCATTGTGAAAACACAAAGAGAAATGGAAAGCACTCCCATTGAGAAATACCCAGTGGTCTAATGGGGAACAAAGAGTACAGATTGGGGGATTATCATAACCATTGACACTTTCCTTTCAGCTGTCCCTAAGCTCCTAACACTATCTTAACCCTTCAGCCTCACTCAATGGTTCTCCGCAACCACTCACAAAAATGGTCACATGCTGGTCCCTGTCTTCACCTGTCTCTGTTTCCTATCTCACCTCTACCTGTCCCATTGTCTGACCACAAATTTCATTACCTTCACTCTGCTATCCAAGTACTCAAGCTACACTCCAAAAACTCACACATAATTGCAGAAACATCTAAATCTAAATGCTCTTTCTGAATCCCTTCTCCCTCTTACAGACATAGGTTCCTCATATGATACAGATGCTGCTGCTTCATATAACGCCAAAATGTATGCAGCTCTCGAATCAGTCAAACCCGTCATGCATATAACAAATTGCACAATCAATAGGTATTCCTGGCACACCAACCTGACAAAAGAACTGAGGCTGATTTCCTAGGTTGTTTCCAGGGCTGCTGAGAAGAAATGGAAGGGATCCCACTCCAACGAGCATTTAATCACTTATAAACAGTCTCTTAACAATTTCAAGTCCACACTCACTGCTGAAAAACAAACTTTTTTCCATCTCTCATATCCTCCCTTTCTCACAACCCTAAGCAACTATTCAATGTACTCAATTCTCTCCTCCATACCTCCAGCACCTCCTCTCTCTCCTCTTATCTCAGCTAATGATTTTCTAATGATTTCGTTTCATTCTACAAGCAGAAGATCAACAACATCGAATAACCCTTTGGCATAAAAAAGTCCCCATAGCCCCTCTCCATAACTACCCAGCTGACCTCTTCTAAATCCAGATTTTCCACCATTATTGAAGAAAAACTTTCCTCTGTACTCTCCAGATAACATATCACCACTAGGTGAACGAACCTGTTCGGGGTAGGAGTTTGGGTTCTTTATGCATCCAAATCACTGTAGCAAGCATCGTTGTGCTCATGTACGCTTGTTATTTGGCCTACTGCGAGCAGCTTGCAGTGTTTGACCGGATTGTACTGTATGCTTGACAGAGTGCAAACCACTTGCAGTGTTTGATCAGCTTGCACTGGGGGTAAAAACAGAGTTTTTGGCTGTAATGTGGTTGTAAAATAAAAAAATACAAATCCAAACCCTCTCGACTCCACAAGTAGTTTGTTTATGGCTGGCTGTATGTAGGCGCAGATCCGAACAGCCCAATCAGTGTCTTCAAATAGGGTTTGACTCAAGATTTGGCCCCAAAATGTCTGTTATTAATATCTGGCTCTACCATCTAAGTCCGAACTTTAAAGGGTCCACTTTAGAGATGAGTGAACTCCTAAGTATTCGAATTCTGTTTGGTTCGTCGAATGCAGGGTGTTTGCTGAATTGTTAGACGAACGTTCAATACATTTTTTGAACCCCAATGAAATCAATCAGGCAACATGAAACACATAGAAAACGCCTACAAAAGGTGTTCAAAAGCTAACAAACTGCTCATATTAGTGCCAGACACCAGGAAAGGGGACAACAATCTACCTACCGGTAGAGTAAAAATAGTGTTATGGCATAGCATGGATGAATGAGACACGGTCTGTGCCAGCCTGCACACTCTTCAAAGTCAACAAAGTGCCTCAGATTCACTTAAATTTCATAGCTGGGTGAATCTCAAGTCAAATTGACATTGTAAAAGCTGGCATAAAAAATGGTCAACTGACACAGCGCTTCTGTGGTGACGACGACTCAAAGTTCCCTGGGTTGAAAGTGTAGAACTGCGATATGCACTATGTCCGCCGCTGGTGTTTTGTGAAAAAGCAGTCCTAAGATTGTCTAAAAGCATCTTTTGATATTTCTGCATGCGTACGTCCCTTTCCAGAGTAGGAATCATTTGGGCAAATTTACTTTTGTACTGGGGATCTAAGAATGTGCCAACCGAGTAGTTTGCATAACTTCGAATCCTAACAAGCCGCGGATCATGTTGCTGGTAATGCAGCAAAAAGACACTTATGTGTCTTGCGTATCTAGGAATCCCAAGTCATTGTTGTGTTGGTGGCTTTGAGTTAACATTCCGCTTGCTTCCTCTGCTCTCTTCCACCAACCTCACACACCAGAGACGTGACCAAAATCTCTCTCA
>JARQOC010000003.1:585901529-585925730 GCA_033576535.1 Allobates femoralis
GATGACATATGTGTCCTGTGTGGGCTGCTCTAGTTCTGGTGCTGAAGCACCCTATACCCTTGGGGTGGTGAGGAAGATGACATCCTCCAGAGCTGGCATATTTTGCGGTGGTACCATTATTAATATGATTCACTGGTTGCATACTGCAGGCGCATTATAGCAAAGTTTAGCATGGTGTAGCTGCATTATACTGCACTGCCAAGATGTCTCCAGGTTCCACAGTGATGCTTCTTTGCTTTGCCTAGGGGACCATCTCTTCCAGTGCCAGGACACAATCACTTACAGGATATTATTGTTTGCACAATCTTGTTGCCTGGCACCTCATTAACCCCTTCATGGGGTGGGCTTCACGAGGCACCTGATTTACAATCCCATTCCTCGTGCCAAAGGTAACATGTCAGCTTGTCATTGGATGGATGGATTATTGAAGCCTGAGATATTTGGAGAACAAATAAGGGAAACAATTAAGTTTATTTAGCTCAACACCAATTCCTCTGGAATGCTGAATAAGGCTAGTGAGCAGCAATGCACAAACAAGTTCAATATTAAGGATACATATAACACACTTGTGCACATGCCAAAAATCTGTATTCTAAATGTATGGAATGAAATGAAATAAAGCCATTGCACATATTCAAGAACAAATATCCATAATATAGTGTTTCATGAGTGTGAAAAGTTCTATAAGACAATGAATAGAAGATAATGAAGCATATATTAGCCATATGTTATTTATATATGAATTGCTATCACATAAGTGAAGAAGAGATGGACTCACATGCTGAACACCCTCTAAAATAATAATGTTTGCTCTAAAAAAACTATAATAATAATAATAATAATAATAATATTAATAACACCTGGGAACAAGAAAATTGGAGCCTGAGATATTTAACCTTTTTTAAGTAATGATTGTTGCTGTTTATACCATTATTTTTCTTCTATCAGCTCTAGTTAATGAAATGTGATATACTTGTTGGCATAATGCATATTGATCTGTATGTATTGCAACAACTATTGTTTGTTTAATATGATGTGATTTTATGTCTGCATGCATATTGTTCAGATGTCAACAAAGTTAAAAAAAAAAAAAGGGTCCTCAGTCAGAGACAGGATGTCCCTCCTCCTGCTCCCAGCATGCACATTCTAGTGTGGAGCTGAAAGCTGAAAGTCACAGCAGATTTCTCTCTCCCTCTCCAGAAACCAGATTGATCCTATTCTCATGTTATAAGCTGGATGTTGTTAATTCTGAATAAATGAACATTCTCTGTTGCTCGCTGTGGACATCACGCTGATTAACGCGCTGCTAACAGGTTATGGGCCCAGGAGTCACAGAAGTCCCAAACCTCCAGAGCACAGAGATAGAACGACAACAGCAGACTGAGAAGAAGTAAAGATGGCCACTACCAGCAGCTCAGCAAAGTTTACAGTGCCAAGCCTGAATAACTCGAACTACCAATCCTGGAAATTCAAGGTGAAGATGCTGCTGATAAGAGAAGGTACGTGGAAATACACTCAGGAGCCCAAGCCTGACCCAGTACCACAGGACTGGCTAGAAATGGATCAGAAAGCACAGAGCACCATATCACTCAGCATAGAGGATGATCATATCGTGCATGTGTGTAAGTGTGAATCTGCAAAGGAAATGTGGGAGCAGCTGCCGAAAGTACATGAGAGGATAAATCTAAGTAACTCTATTTAATGAGAAAGCTATATCAGTCTAAGCTACACAGTGATCAGGACATGCAGGACTACATTAGAAGCACTCTAGAGACTGTAGAGCGCCTGCGGGGCATTGGGAAAGATATGAAGGACTTCCATGTAGCAGCACTACTACTTAGTGGTTTCCCAGATAGCTATGACACGCTTGTAACTGCACTAGATGCACGCCTAGATGATGAACTCACATTGGAGTACGTCAGAGGAAAGCTTGTAGATGAATATAAGAGAAAGGCAGAAAGTGTGAGCAGCAAAATATGCAACAAGGAAGCTGCTTTACAAACACAGGATGTACCCACCAGCCGAAACCATCCTAAAGAAACACGTGAATGTTTCATATGCAAGAAGCCAGGTCATTTAAAAGCTGAATGCAGAGTCTGGAAAGCTAAAATGAATCAGCTGAAGAAGCAAAACAGTAAACAAAGAGTTAAGAGTGCTGTATTTGAAAATAATGATTCTGTAATTACTGAGGCTGCATTCACATTAGTCAATACAATTAAATCAAAGCATGCGTGGTGTATAGATTCTGGTGCAACCAGTCACATGACCAATGACAGAGACTTCTTTACTAAGCTTAACCAAATCAAGTCAGAGAAAGTGATAATGGCGAATGGTCAGTGTATAAACTCAGAAGGCATAGGAGATGGTTATATTGATTGTAACATCTCTGCAACGCAAAACAAAAGGATTCATGTAAAGGATGTGCTATATGTGCCTAGTCTTGAAAATAATCTATTATCCGTGAAAAAGCTTACAAAATGAGAGAATGAAGTTACGTTTAAGCACGATAGCTGCATCATCTCAAAGGAGGGTCACACACTAGCAAAAGGAAAAATCAAAGATGAACTGTATCAGTTGAAATGTAAAGAGTGTGTATACACAGCTAAGCAAGAAATGCACAAGAACTGTATTCATGTATTGGACAGACGGCTTGCGCATAGAGACCCAGAGGCAATAAGAAAGTTATTTCAAGAACACTTAGCTGATTATATTACAATTGATCCATGTAACCAGACAATGAGGTGTACCAGCTGTATCAAAGGGAAAATGTCCAAAAAGGCCTTTCCTAAGAAAAGTACTACAAGAACAGAACAACCACTAGATTTAATACACACAAATATATGTGGCCCGATGCGTATTCAGAGCCCAGGAAAGAAGAGACATTTTCTTTTTTTTTTTTTTTTTAAACATTCAGTTTTTATTGTATTAGAAAGCAAAAATAACATACAGAAAACAGTCGTTTCTACACAATGATATAGTCACATTTATACTTAAAAGAGTAAATGAATGAAAGAGTAAAGAGTGGAAGGGGATTGGAGAGGGGGGAGGGAAGGGAAAAGAGGATTATATTCGCTATACAGTACTAATTATTTCTGCGGTTTAAGTTCGGTGTATAAGTTTGATTCCAAATATGAGAGTGTGTAATATATAGTCCCGCTACTGGGACACAAGTGTGTATTGTGACGAGAACCATGGGTCCCACCAGTTTACTTTTTTTGTTTTGACTTTATTATCATGCGTTAGTATAGTTTCATGTTGCATATGCAGATTGATGAGGGAGATGAGTTCGTCCTTTGTTGGGGCGGACCTATCCTTCCAATGTCTTGCCACGCATATCCTGGTGGCTATTAGGATATTAGTGATAATAGGTTTGAGAAGTGAAGGGAATTCTCCTAAGTCTATGCCTAGTAGGGCCAAAGGGGCGTCTAAGGTTATGGGTAAACCTGTGACCTCTTTCAAGATTTGTTCTGTTATCTTCCAAAAGTTCCGCACACTAGGGCAGTGCCACCACATGTGCTCCATTGTGCCCTCTTGAGAGCAACCTTTCCAGCACTCCTTAGATTTGGATGGTTGAAATTTGTGTATTTTTAAAGGGGTTAAGTACCAATTTAATTGTAATTTTTTGGCCTGTTCCAGGTGATTTAAGCAGGAAGAGTATTTAGCTGTGTGTGCAGTAGCCGTGTGCCATGTCTCTAAGGAAGATGTAAAAGCAAGTCTCCGCTCCCAAGTTTCCATAAATGGGAGTTTAGTGTCTCCAGATGAGGAGAGGATGAGGGCCTGATAGAATATGGAGACACCATGTTGATTGCAAGATGACTTAAAGTATCTTTGCAGAGGGGCGTCAGCTTGGGCCAAGTCAGTAGGGGGTGGTTTGCATTTATTTATCAAATGGCGGATCTGTAGATATTGATAAAATAGATTGTTAGATAATTTATATTTTATCGCTATGTCTTGGAAAGATTTTATCCCATTTGAGTCAAGAAGATCATTGAGATTTAAGATCCCGCATTCCCTCCACTGTTTCAGAGATAAGTCGGGGATCAAGTCCTCCAGAGCTTTGAGGGATATATATTTAAATAAGAATTGGAGGTAAGTTCGGCCTAATTGGTGCCACATTCCCAGGAGAGCCTTCATGGAAGCGAGAATCCCACCACTCCTCTGGGGGCTCAATAAGTTTGCCTCCAGCAGGATACTGAGGGAATTAGATGGGGCCAAACAGGCCTCTATTTGTAACCAGTCCAATGAAGTCTTATCTCCTGACCACCATAATTGTGCTGGTTCCATGATGGCCGCTCTATGATATGCGAGGACATCAGGGACCCCCAAGCCTCCTTGTTGTATGGTAAAATCATAACTTTATGGGGTACACGGTGGGGCTTTCCACTCCAAATAAATTTGTTGAGGATGCGTTGAAGTCTAGTTAAACATGATCGAGGAAAAGAGAGGGGCACGCATCTGAACAAGTAAATTAGTTTGGGGAGAATTAACATCTTTACTATTTGCATCTTAGCAATCCAAGAGAGGCCCACTGAGGTAATCCTATCCAATTCCCCTCCAATGTCTTTGGCTAACAGATCAACGTTTGCTTTGATTATTTTATGAACATGGGTTATATAGACACCTAGGTATTTAAACCCCTCAGGAGACCATGTGAAAGAGAAGCTACTTTTAGCTTCTTCCTGTATTTGCTTGGTCAAATTTATCGGGTAAATAACTGACTTGGAGGCATTTAGTCGGTAATAGGATGCAGATGAAAATTCACCCAAAACTTTCATTATTTCCTGTAGTGAGGGAACAACGTCTGTGCATGTCAGGATTACGTCGTCCGCGTAGAGGCCAACTTTGTGTTCTATACCTCCAATGTTGACTCCCCTAATCCGGGGGTTTCGCCTGATTTGGGCCGCCAAGGGCTCCATTGCTAATGCGAATATTAGTGGTGACAGAGGGCATCCCTGGCGAGTGCCATTAGGGATCTGATACAAAGCCTGAGGCGCAGACGGAAGCATTAGGAGAGGAGTATAACGCCATAAGGGCCGACAAAACCGGGCCTCTAATACCAAATTTTTTTAGTACAGCTTCAACATACCCCCAGTGTACTCTGTCAAAAGCTTTTTCAGCATCAAGAGACAAGAGCACACCAGGGGAGTCGGACTTCTCCATTATTTCAAGGATATTTATAAGGCGTCTAGTTCCGTCTCGCGCCTGTCGGCCCGGCACAAATCCAACCTGGTTTGGGTCCACCAGAGATGGGAGAACTTCCATCAATCTGGTGGCCCACACCTTCGCATATAATTTAGTGTCGCAATTGAGCAGCGCAATCGGGCGAAAGTTCCCCGGCTCTGTGGGTGTCTTTCCCGGCTTAGGGAGAGTGGTAAGGATGGCCTCCAAGCCTTCTCGCCTAATTTCCCCTCTGGATTGCCAAAAGGCGAACAATCTCAGTAAATAAGGGGAGAGGGTAGAGAAGAATTGTGTATAATATGGAAAGGGAAAGCCAGCAGGACC
Organism: Allobates femoralis; assembly: GCA_033576535.1. NCBI lineage: Eukaryota > Metazoa > Chordata > Amphibia > Anura > Aromobatidae > Allobates > Allobates femoralis. The sequence goes on from JARQOC010000003.1 coordinate 585,907,032, forward strand.
AGACGCTGTGCCCCTTTTAGTAGTTCTGAGAGCTTGTCTTAGTTCTGTTTCTGTAATTGGAGAATTCAATGTGCTCAATTGGGTTGGTGTAAGTTTGGGTAAATCTAAGTTATCTAAAAAGGACGAGATTGTAGTGTCGTTTGGTTGTGTCGTGTTGTTGTCATTTTTTAAGTTATATAGTGACTCGTAATAAACCCGGAATTCTTCCGCTATAGAAATGGGATTATATATTTGAGACCCTGTATGTGATATGAGGAAAGGAATTTTAAATCGTGCAGATCTTTTTTTAACCCGTCTGGCCAATAATGTTCCGGCCCTGTCTCCCATATTATAATACTTGGCTCTCAGTTTTTTAAGATTTTTTTCAGCTTTTTGCAATAAAAGGGATCTTAAATGATTCCTGGCGTCTAGGAGGGCTTTTAATATATGTGGGCATGGAGTATCTTTGTGTTGTCCTTCCATAGATTTAATTTTAGTCAGAGTATTTTCCAGGTCCGCCATATAACGCTTTTTTGTGTGAGCAGCTATCTTACTAAATAGGCCTCTGACCACTGCCTTATGCAATAGCCATAGCACTTCATCATGTATTTCTCCGTTGTCATTAATATGAAAGTATTCTTTAATCTGGTCAGTTATCTCCTCTATGATATCTGGATTTGTTAAAAGGTAAGTATTCATTTTCCAAATGTGTGGTGGTGTTACGGCCGAAGAGTCCATGATTTTTAGGGTGGTCTGACCATGTTATGTTACCTATACCGGATTGTTGACATTTGTGTAATAAGGCGTCATCTACTAGTATGGCATCTATGCGGCTATATGTGTGGTATCTATTTGAGAAGAAGGTGTAATCCCGTTCATTACTGTGTTGATATCTCCATACATCATGTAAACCATTTTCTAAGACCACAGGGCCTAGTTCCCCTCGTGCATGCGAAGGTCCAGTGCAATCTAACCGCTTGCACATTGGCATGTTAAAATCTCCACATACAAGTCTGTGTCCTTGCGCATGGAGTTGTATCTCGTCCAGGAGAGACCGCATAAATTTGATTTGACGCCATGTTATAGACCTTTTGGCTGGGGAATTTAACCCGTTTACATTAATGGATAATATAGTAATGCTCATAATGGAGTATCAACATAGACATATACAAGAGCTTGTGGCATGATAGAACCAGCAAGCTTCTTAACAACGTTTTCATCGTCATACAATCCTGTCTCAGATGAGAAGGGGAGGAAGGAAGGGAAAAAAGGTGTAGGGGAATTATATAACAGTCAACATGAAAAACTCCCACAAATGAGGGGGACTGGCGTCCCGTACCACAAAAATTGGGTAGTAAAAAAGTAAAAAAGAAAAAATCAAACCAGAAAGTTGTCAAAAATGGAGAAGCAGTCATGATCTCCTGTAGAAAACAAGTGAGTGACAAAAATACACTCTGTGGGGTCAAGACCAGGAGTTCAGATCTTATCCCTGGCTCTTGAATAGTCACCTAAGGTAGATGGAGTATCTGAAAAGGGGAAACAGGTCCTCCTCAGATAGGGTGACTAGAGAGAAGAAGGACTACTTATGGTCCTTGGCCAATTCCGGAAGAAAAAAGTTCAGAAATCCACAGGATTGGTTAATGTGCTCAGACTGTGCTCCATTCAGGATCAACGTGCCTTTTGTGTGATGTCTTCGAAGGAGAGGGAAGGTCCCATTTTTAGTCGGCGTTCCCAACCCCCATTGGGACATTAGTTTGGCTGCTTTCCTGAGGGTGGTGGTGTAAGGCTGGAACGCCCTCCGCAGTGCCAGCGTGCCTGGGGATAGATCTGAGAAAACTGTGAGGGATGTAAATTGCTCTGGAAGGGCTGGTTTGCCTCTCAGACTGTAAAGAAAGTCCTCTTTTAGTTCATAAAAGTGGATTCTTGCAATTGTGTCTCTGGGTAATGAGGGGTTAATATGCAAGGGCTTTGGCACCCTATGTATTCTGTCAATAATAATGTCCTTTCTCTGTACATCAGGCATAGCTGCCATTATGAAGTCCTGCAAGAGTGGGCGCAGATCTTTGGGCTGTACAGTTTCGGGTATCCCCCTTATCCGTATATTATTTCTTCTGTGTCTATCTTCAAGATCTAATTGTTTGGCTTGCATTCTAGCCATGTCTGTTTTGAGCACTTCTTGTGCATCTATTAGTTCGTTACGGGACTTTACAAGTTCTGTCATTTTTCGCTCAAGTCCATCTGTCCGGCCTCCCACCTCTGCCAGATCCCTCCTCATGTCAGCTACCATACCTTTTATGTCGTCTTGTAGCGACGTTCTGAGAGAGGAGAGCATGGAGGAAAGCATTGCCTTCATGCTCTGGTGTGTGACCGGGGAATCCTCCCTTTCTCCTCTGGTGGACGCTGATGAGGCCACAGAGCTCCGTCTGGAGGAGGAGCGGGCTGAACACGCTGATGCCGGCGCCATCTTGGGAGAGCTTCCTGCAGGCTTGGAGCTGGTAAAGAAATCTTTCACATGCTGCGGGGGATTAATCTTCCCGCTCCGGGTCTTCCCCATCCGCTCTCCGGACTATCCTGCGCTTGGGATGGTGGTTTTTAGGCGAGTACCGGGGAACTGAGCACTTTATGAGCCGCTTTAGGTCCTGTGTTCTCCGGAGCTCCCGGATCAGGCGGCCATTTCCTGGCTGCGTCAAGCCACGCCCCCAAGAGACATTTTCTTACATTCATTGATGACAATTCAAGATACACAGTTGTCTATCTACTTCACAGCAAAAATGAAGTTCCAGAGAAACTTGAAATATATCTAGGATGTCCCTCCTCCTGCTCCCAGCATGCACATTCTAGTGTGGAGCTGAAAGCTGAAAGTCACAGCATATTTCTCTCTCCCTCTCCAGAAACTAGATTGATCCTATTCTCATGTTATAAGCTGGATGTTGTTAATTCTGAATAAATTAACATTCTCTGTTGCTCGCTGTGGACATCATGCTGATTAACGCGCTGCTAACAATACTCCATGTATATTCAAATGACCGACCATATATGAGAGCTGATGTCAGTCAAAAATAGTCACTTTTAGTTTCTTCTCCATGATCAAGGCTTGAAATTTTTTGAAGATGAAGTTGAAGCATCTTCCTTTTTTGTTTGGAGCCTTTACAAGCTTGAATAAGCCTTATTTGATATGTAGAGTTGGTAAAATGATCTTATTCCTGTCAACTAATGGTTCTGCAACTACTTTTATTTCTTCTAATACCATGTGTTCTCTGAGAGGCTGCTGTTTTCTCAGCTAGTGCTCACTTTTTCATCGACTTTCCCAGAGTCGGATAAAACATGGATACTTAGTGTATCCTCTCCCCGGTCCCAGGAAAATATTCATTAAACAGATGTGCGATTTGGCATTCACGATATACAATGCCAAACAGATATAACGTTCAAAGAAAAGAACTTTTAAGGTACCGTCACATGCGGCAATATTGCTAGCAATTTCACCGGCAATTTGCTGGTTGCAGTGAAATCATGGACACATTGTTCTATTTTGTTGCCGTGTACAAATGGAACAAAGTGTCCATGATTTCACAGCAACCAGCAAATTGACAGTGAAATTGCTAGCAATATTGCCACGTATGACGGTACCTTTAGAGTGAGCTAATGAAACCAGTATCAAAATGTTGCAAGTGGAACACACAGGCTCTGATATGTCCGGGCTTGATTCAATTGTTTTTTTAGATTCACATTTTTTTCTTCTCAGCTCGTGTTAGCTCATCATTATTCAACTGTGTTTCCTAAAATTAGCATTATGGCTCAGCAGAAGTGTATTAATTTGCCTGACAGATTCTGTTACATTTGATGTGAGTATACAGTGTTGAAGCAACAGCTGAATTATACAGACTTTGTGTACAAAGTAAAGTTCGCATACTTTGAACTAAAGCTCGGAGATCAAGATAAAGCTTGGGTGCGTCATGAAGTGTGCAATTGGTGTGTTGAGGACCATCGAAATTGGTTCAAGGGTAAGAAAAAAGCTTTCCGTTATAGGATTCCTATGGTATGGTGAGAGCAAAAGAACCATAGTGACGATTTTTACTTTTGTTCATGCAATGTGAATTGGTATAATTCAAAACAGAAGCATTCCATTTTCCATTTCATACCCCAATTTTCATTCAGCAATTTGTCCCATTCCTCATGGCACAGATATTCTAGTACCCAAGGCCCCTACTACCTTGGAAGAGATAAATAACTCAGATAAAGGTGGAGCCATACCAGAACCAGATAGTGACTCAAGCTCTGACTTTGAAGATGATACAAGACCAAAATTGTTTTCCCAGGAGGAGATGAATGATTTGGTAATAGACTTGAATCTTCCCAAAGATGCCCCTGAGTTACTCAGATCAAGGCTCAAAAGCAGGAATTTTTTGTTTTCATGGTTCAGACATCGTGAAAAGGAGTTTGTTCCTTATTTTGTTCAGGAAGACAAGTTGGTTTATTGCATCGATGTCGAAGATATGATTAGTCAATTCAAAATTCAATATGATTCAGCGCAATAGCGTCTTTTTATAGATTCTTCCAAAAGAAGTCTCAAAGAAGTTTTACTCCACAACAACAGTTTTTATGCTTCCATCACTGTAAGTGATTCCGTACACCTCAAGGAAACCTACAAAAACTTGGAAATGGTTCTTCGTAAACTTAAATATGAAGACCACAGTTAGCAAGTGTGTGAGGATTTGAAAGTTTTGTGCATGCTGCTCGGGCAACTATGTAGGTATACCAAATACCCTTATTTTCTGTGTCTATGGGACAGTCAAGACCAACAAAATCACTGGACCAAGAAGAGGTCGCAGCTGAGGGTGCTCACAATTGGTGAAAAAAATGTCCTCTGAGAAACTTTGGGGTCTCCCATAAAGTTCTTCTACCACCTCTCCACATAAAATTGGGATTGATGAAGCAATTCATAAAATCACTTTCAAGAGATGGAGAATGCACCAAAAACTTGGTCACCCAGTTTCCAGGCCTCTCAGAGGCAAAATTTATTGAAGGTGTGTTCATTGGACCACACATTAGAAGGCTTTTAGCTGATCAAGTGTTTATCAATACCATAACGGATCCTCAAAAGGATGAGTGGATTGTGTTTAAAGAGGTCAAATAAGAATAAGAATTTTTAGACAAAACAAAGATCCTGACTAACAAAAGATCATTGGAAGAATGCGGAAATCCTTTCAAGCTTTAGGTTGCCTGATGAGTTTGAAAATTAATTTCATCCATTCCCACCTTCACAACTTTCCTGAAAATTTGTGAGTACTGTTGGACGAACCCGAAATGTAAAATTCAGGGTCTATACCGAACACCTAGTGTTCATGCACATATCCCGATCAATGGTTTCCCTGGGAAACCCATGCTACAGTTCAGTTCCGGGGGCTGTAAAACACAGCATATAATTAATAAAAATAATTATTTTACTTACTGGGTCCCACGACGTGCATCCTCCGGTCCCACGATCACGGCCACATCTACTTCCAGGCACTTCATTATCTTCTGGTGATATTCACTTCACTGGCTTCAACAGCCAATCACAGACACCCTGGGCATCTGTGATTGGCTGTTCGAGTAATCTGCAATCAGCCCATACATTCTAGCATGGTAGAATGTATCGGCGGCATTCAGTATCACACACAGCACTCGGCTGTGCTGTCATTTTGTGCCCTGCTCTCTTTGCTAGAAGATTGTGTTTGTCTGCTGGAAAAGATGTAGCAGAGGTGAAGTAAGAAAACCTGGCTTACTTCTGAAAGAGTTTTTTTTTCTAATAAAGGTGGAGTCCCTAAATGTGTTTTGTGCTTTACTTCTAATAAAAAAAACTTTTTCTCTCTGTTGTGTCTTTTTTAACCATTTATTTGAGATTCTTAATGGCTAGTTCTAACTTGGCCTGAATTAAGAATCTCAGGGATTAATATCGGTTGGCAATGCAAAGCTGGTGTTAACCCCTTATTACCCAGTATGCCACCCTCCAGCAGTGCCACTAGAAGAGCTGCGTAAAGCACCTGGAAATGGATCTGTGATGAATGCACCATATTTAGGGTAGCTGCTGGCTGCGGTTTTCAGCATATGGGCCCAGAAGGCTTTGGCCTTACCACGCTGAGAATCCCAGCCGACTGCTGTCTGGTTTTACCTGGCTGCTGACCAAATATCGAGGGAGCACACACATTTTTTTTAAAATATTTATTTAAACAATTAAAAAGAAATAATATGCTTTCCTGTATTTTGATTGCCAGCCAAGGTGAAGTCAGGCAGCTGGGGGTGGCAGCCTGTAGTTGTCCACTTTATCTCTGCTGAGAATCAAAAATACTGCAGAGTGCTATGTCATTTTTAAAAATTATTTATTTATTTTAACACTACTATATGTGCGAGGGACCCAACAGCCAATCACAGATGCTATCAAATAGAATGGGCGTCTGTGATTGGCTGTTCAAGTAATCTGCAATCAGCCCATACATTCTAGTATGGTAGAATATATGAGCTGGTTTCAGCTTACTCAAACAGCCAATCACAGACGCCCATTCTATATGACCACGTGTGTGATTAGCCGTTGGGCCCCTCGCACATATAGTAGTACAAAAATAAATAGTTTAAAAAAAGATGTAGCACTCTGTGGTATTTTTGATTCTCAGCGCTGATAATGTGGACAGCTATGGGCTGCCACCCCCAGCTGCCTGGCTTTACATTGGCTGGCAATCAAAAATATAGGGAGCGCATTATTTTTTTATTTATTTAAATAAAAATGTAAAAATAATGTGTGGGCTCCCACCATAGTTTGATCATCAGTAAGTTAAAACCAGGAAGCTGGGGGCTGGAATTAACAGCGTGGTAAGGCCCAAGCATTCTGGGCCCACATGCTGAAAACCGCAGCCAGCAGTGAAAATGGAACATTCATCATAGCAAAATTTCCAGGCATCTTACCTGGCTCTTTAACACTAGAACTACTGCGGGAGTCATTTTGACTCCTTTGCACTATGTATTTCTATGTAGGTGTCACGAGTGCAGTAGTTCTAGTGTTAAGCATCCCTGGTGGGGGTGGCACGCTAAGAAATAAATGATTAATACCAGCTTTGTATTCTCAGCAGGTACTGAGCTCAATATGCATGGGGTCATACCAAATAAGGCCTGGTCACTAGTGATGGGTGAATCCTAAATTACTCGGAATCGCTTGACTCTAGCGAGTCCGAGCCCGGGACTCGCTACTCGTTGCGAGTCTAGCGAGTCCAATGTTAATGAATGGGGAAGCGAGTAATAGCGAATAGTGTGCGATTTACAAATCACAGATGTGTCTCGGAAGCTTCAGCCTGAAGCAATCCTAGTTTTGTCAGAGTCTCTGCCATTGATTTGCATTGGACTCGTTAACTCTGCAAGTAAACGCTGGGAAACTCGCACAGATAAGACTCTCCTCTGTGCTGGCTGCCGCAGCTCCAGGGTCCTAGAGCCCGCCTGCTGCCTGATGTAGCAGAGCTGAGATTGTTCTCAGTCTGCTCATTCCCTGTGCATAGACATCTATATCTATGCACAGGGGATGTAGCAGAGAGGACATCCCGTTTTGGACTGCGTCGGACGGAAGAGGATTTTTTTAATTAAAGATGGAGTCTCTAATGGCTTTTTTTTTTATTTCTAATAAAAAATTTTCTCTGTGCTGTGTTTTTTTTAAAACAATTTCATAGAAATTCATGGCGGTCATGTCTAATATTGGCGTGACCGCCATAAGGTTCGGGCTTAGGGCCAGCTGATAATACAAAGCTGGCCCTAACCTCTTTATTACCCAGCGTGCCACCGCCACCAGGGCCGCTGGAAGAGCGGGGTTCAGCGCCAGAGGATGGCGCTTCAATGAACGCGCCATCTTCTGGGGCGGCTGCGGGCTGCAATTTGTAGTGGGGGGTGCCCAGAAAGCTTTTTTTTTAATTATTTCATGAATTTCATGAAATAATAAAAAAAAAATGCGTGGGGCTCCGCGCAACTTCTATGTTTAGCCAGGTACAGCTAAGCAGCTGGGGGCTGGAATCCGCAGCGCAGGGAGGCCCAAGCTTTCTGGGCACCCCCGCTGCAAATTGCAGCCCACAGCCGCCCCAGAAGATGGCGCGTTCATTGAAGCGCCATCCTCTGGCGCTGAACCCCGCTCTTCCAGCGGCCCTGGTGGCGGTGGCACACTGGGTAATAAAGGGGTTAACACCAGCTTTGTTATACAAGCTGGTATTAAGCCCGAGATTCTTAATGTCAGGCCACGTTTGACCCAGCCACTAAGGATCTCCAATAAAGGGTTAAAAAAACACAACACAGAGAAAATTTTTTATTAGAAATAAAAAAAAAAGCCATTAGGGACTCCATCTTTAATTAAAAAATCCTCTTCCGTCCGACGTAGTCCAAAATGCGATGTCCTCTCTGCTGCATCCCCTGTGCATAGATATAGATGTCTATGCACAGGGATGAGCAGACTGAGAACAATTTCAGCACTACTACATCATCTCTGTGAGCAGGCGGGCTCTAGGACCCTGGAGCTGCGCCAGCCTGCACAGAGAAGAGAGCTGGACTCGGCTCGCAAAGTAACAGCAGTTACTTTGCGAGTTTCCCTGCTATCACTGGCACAGTAGTCGAGTCTAAGGCAATCCTAGTTTTGTCAGCGTCTCTGACAAAACTAGGATTGATATTTATTTGCATTGGACTCGTTTACTGTGCAAGTAATCACTGGGAAACTCGCAGAGTACCGAGTCCTGTGAGTCCCTTACTACTCGCCGAGTAACGAATCCTAGCGAGTAGATTCGCCCATCCCTACTGGTCACCATGAATTTCTAGTAAACATTAAAAAAACACAACACAGAAACTATTTTTATTAGAGATTAAAAACAACACACATTTAGGGACTCCATCTTTAATTACAAAAAACCCTCCCCTCTATCATAGTCCATAGCAAAGAGGGTTTAGCTTTGCTTCATGGCTTTGACCAGGCAATTAACTGATCAGAGCCACAAGCAGGCTGAGACTGACAGTGACAGTCAGAAGTCAATTGAGTTCATAACTCAGGTGACTCCTGATGTCATCTGAGCCATGAACCCAGGTGACTCCTGATGCCGAAAACTGCTGAGCTCTCAGCAGTGCAGTGAATATTGCCAAAAGGTAATGATCGGCCCCAGAAGTAGATGTGGCTGGGACAGCGGGACTGCAGGACTCATGCAGCGGACCTGGTAAGTAAGTATAATGTTTATTAACTAAATGCTTTGTTTTACAGCCTCCACCTGCTCCATCCCATAACTGTAAAGTCCAAGCTCGGAGTTTGGACGCATATTCGGGTTACGTCCAGCCCCAAACTCGGACTTTACAAAAAGATCCAGGTGAACCAACCAATACCGAGCATCGGGTGGTTCGGCCATCACTAGTTGGGAGCTGTGAGTGAAGAGCAAGGTGAACGATTCCATGAGGACATTAAAGAGATGGAAAGAAGATACCAGGGAAGATGGAGCATTACAATGATGGCAGACTACTGTTGGTTTCTTCAGAGAGACACTCCAGATGCAACTCACAAGCGTTAATGTACCAAGAGGGACCTCACAGGGAAGAAGAATCGATTTTAGTGTGAGTTAGGCTAGGGCCACATTAGCGTTTGTGGCTTACATCATGTGGGGTTCCACGAGAGAGCAGAATTCTGGCAGCATTAACGCAGCATTACCGTAGTGTAACGCTGCCTTAACGCTGCCAATAGAATCCTATGGATAAAGGACTCCATAGCGCATGCAAACGCTGGTATGTAAGTGCCGGAGTTTGAAATCTCGCGCTATTTCGTAGCGCAAAGGAAAACGCGACAAGGATTACGCTACAGTAACTCTGCATTAATTCTGCTGGAATCCTGCTCTTTTGTGGACCCCCCATGACGGAGGCCACAACACTAATGTGGTCCTAGCCTTAGTGAGCTCATTCCAGTTAGAAAAAGGATTTTCATGAAATATTTGTAATGAAAAAATAATTTTTTAAGTCTATTTTCATTTATTTTGAGTACCGGTACGTATATACTCGTGTATAAGCCGAGTTTTTCAGCCCAAAAATTGGGCTGAAAAGTCCCCCCCTCGGCTTATACACGGGTCATACGGTATACTGTGTGGGGGGGGGCTGTGACCGGGGGCTGGAGGAGGCAGGAGGGGGCCGCGGTGACCGCATGCGGTCACGTGGGGCCGCCTCATTAGTGCAATGAATATGCACGGCATCCCCCCGTCCATCAACGGCGGGGGGATGCCGTGCATAATGCACTGCACAGCCCCCCTCCTTAATATGGCTCCCCCGGTAGTAATAAACAGCCCCCCTCCTTATCACGTCCCCCCCAGGCTGCGGCAGCTGTTAAAATAACAAACACTGTATACATCACCTTCCGACGCAGCTCTCCGCTCCTCCGGTCCTGTGCCCTCCGCTCGCCGGCTTCTTCTTCCTTGATGTGCCGGTGTCATGTGACCGGGCGCAGGAGATGACGTCATTTCCTGCGCGCGGTCACAGAAGTCGGCACATCAAGGAAGAAGAAGCCGGCGAGCGGAGGGCACAGGACCGGAGGAGCGGAGAGCTGCGTCGGAAGGTGATGTATACAGTGTTTGTTATTTTAACAGCTGCCGCAGCCTGGGGGGGACGTGATAAGGAGGGGGGGCTGTTTATTACTACCGGGGCTGCTGGATACTACACTGGGGCTGCAATACCACTGGGGCTGCTGTATATAGGGGCTGCAATACCACTGGGGCTGCAATACCACTGGGGCTGCTGTATACAGGGGCTGTATACTACCACTGGGGCTGCAATACCACTGGGGCTGCTGTATATAGGGGCTGCAGTACCACTGGGGCTGCTGTATATAGGGGCTGCAATACCACTGGGGCTGCTGTATATAGGGGCTGCAGTACCACTGGGGCTGCAATACCACTGGGGCTGCTGTATACAGGGGCTGTATACTACCACTGGGGCTGCAATACCACTGGGGCTGCTGTATATAGGGGCTGCTGTATATAGGGGCTGCAATACCACTGGGGCTGCTGTATATAGGGGCTGCAATACCACTGGGGCTGCAATACCACTGGGGCTGCTGTATATAGGGGCTGCTGTATACACCACTGGGGCTGCAATACCACTGGGGCTGCTGTATATAGGGGCTGCAATACCACTGGGGCTGCAATACCACTGGGGCTGCTGTATATAGGGGCTGCAATACCACTGGGGCTGCAATACCACTGGGGCTGCTGTATATAGGGGCTGCTGTATACACCACTGGGGCTGCAATACCACTGGGGCTGCTGTATATAGGGGCTGCAATACCACTGGGGCTGCAATACCACTGGGGCTGCTGTATATAGGGGCTGCAATACCACTGGGGCTGCTGTATATAGGGGCTGCTGTATACACCACTGGGGCTGCAATACCACTGGGGCTGCTGTATATAGGGGCTGCAATACCACTGGGGCTGCTGTATATAGGGGCTGCAATACCACTGGGGCTGCTGTATATAGGGGCTGCAATACCACTGGGGCTGCAATACCACTGGGGCTGCTGTATATAGGGGCTGCAATACCACTGGGGCTGCTGTATATAGGGGCTGCTGTATACACCACTGGGGCTGCAATACCACTGGGGCTGCTGTATATAGGGGCTGCAATACCACTGGGGCTGCTGTATATAGGGGCTGCAATACCACTGGGGCTGCTGTATATAGGGGCTGCAATACCACTGGGGCTGCAATACCACTGGGGCTGCTGTATACACCACTGGGGCTGCAATACCACTGGGGCTGCTGTATACAGGGGCTGCAATACCACTGGGGCTGCAATACCACTGGGGCTGCTGTATATAGGGGCTGCTGTATACACCACTGGGGCTGCAATACCACTGGGGCTGCTGTATATAGGGGCTGCAATACCACTGGGGCTGCTGTATATACCACTGGGGGCTGCTGTATATTATACTGCTGGGGCCTGTATACCACTGCTGGGGGCTGTATACCTGTGCTGGGGTCCACCCTCGGCTTATACGCGAGTCAATAGATTTTCCCAGGTTTTGGGGGCAAAAGTAGGGGGGTCGGCTTATACACGGGTCGGCTTATACACGAGTATATACGGTAATACTTTATTTAACATAATTATCTAAATTGTCAGAAAATGTGATGCCCTATAACAAAACGGAGGTCATTTTCAGATTGAGCTTACCCAAAAATATAAGGATTACATGGAATAACCGAAGCAGCTCTTAAAATCTTTTATTTGCAGACCTGTGTTTTATTTAAATCCATAGATTGGCCACTGGTGATTGTGGTATGATATTTTCGGTAGGATCAGAGCAATTGTGTTTTGTTCTTCAATCATCTTAGTTGAGTGACCTATTGGGATTGATCCATATGTTTCCATTGTGTAAAAACGCATATTTTATGCTCCACTTAGAACTCTCTATGAACAGCTGCCATTCGCTTGGTTGATGTTGTAATATGCCCATTTTCATCAGCAAGTCATTGAACATTGTTGCAATAAACAAAATAAATTTCCTTCAAGCAAAATGGCAATAAATCCGTTTCTTTATTGCAATAGTGTGTACAGTAGCTAAGAAAATAGAGCTGCTACAAAAAAATTGATGACATTTTCTGATTCAGGAAACTGAATATTCATAAAATCATGTGTAATACATGAAGCACTAAAAAATGTTTTTTTCATTTGTTCTCCAGTGTAATAAAAAGAGAAATATTCCAAAAAAATAAAGAAAAATATTAAGGTCTCTTAGGCGGCCGTCACACGCTTCAATATCGATAGCGATATTGTTAGCGATCACGTGCACGCGCGATCGCTAACGATATCGCTCACATCGCTGGTGAGCTGTCACACAGAAGACTCACCAGCGATGTGGAGCAGCGAGATCGCTGGTAACTATGGTACACATCGGGTTACTAGGCGCCACGCGGCGCTTAGTAACCCGACGTTTACCATAGATACCATCTCCCAGCATAGGCTCTGCCGCTGGGAGATGGATCATTGTGGTGTCACACACCACGATGAGGCAGATTGAACAAGCGATGATCGCTTGATATGAGCTCCGGTTCACAAATCTGCGATCTAACAATCAAGCGATTTTACATTGTAAAATCGCTTGATTGCACTCAGCGATGCACAAACGATATCGCTTAAGCGATCAAAAAGCAGATCGCTTAAGCGATATCGTGCATTAAATTGAAGCGTGTGACGGCCGCCTTAAATGGATGTTTTAAGGACATTGTAACATTCCTGGACTTCACAGCTGCTGCCACATCTACCGTAGTATTTTTTTTTTTTTAAATAAACACCCTGCAGATGTTACAAATATATGTATATTCCAGGAAGTTTAAAAAATAATTTTTAATCTCTGAAAAATTCTGAAGGTTAAAAGAAAATAGTAGACCTGATGGCTAACATTATGGTTAGGAGTGTTCCCAGCCAGCGTGTATTCAGTCACAGAAAGTTTTAAGGCAATTTTATATTTCAAACTTTTTTCCAGAACAAAGCCATATTCGCCTATTTTGTGGTGAATTGTTCGGGTTTCCTATCACAAACAGAATCTGCAATGTTCGTGCCACATTTGAAATTGGCGAACTTGTTCGAGAATATTTTCTCATGTCTGGTAAATTATTTCACATAATCCCACACTGGTTACTGTATGAGATAATGAAGTTAACATTGGTATTCTCATTGTTAGTTTTTGATTTTGTATTTTGTATTAATTGTTCACATATAGTTTCCTTTATTTTGTAGTCTGCATTTTTCAAAGCTTTATTGCTATACGCTCTCTGTTTTAATTTGTTGTGAACAATATGATACTGTTCAGAATAAAGTGTGGAATTTGAGCAAATTCATTTTACATTGATAAACTAACTTTAGTGATGAGCGAGCCCATACTGTAACGTTGGCGGTCTGTACCCAATACCTAGTGCTCGTGCATGGACCCCAAACATAGATTTCTCTGAGTAGTCTGTGTTCCTGTTCGGGTTCAGCTAGGGGGGCTGCAAAAGGAATCAAAATGGTGACTAAAAGCTCTTAAATCATATGGCTTCCGTGCCGCTCTCACACTACTTCCATATCCGCCCATTAAGCCTCATACATATTCCCCTAGTTCTCCTGCCCATCCTCTGTGAAGCGTCTGTGATTGGTTGCAGTCAGATGCCCTCTGTACCTGTATCTGTGATTGACTAATATACACACACATTGATGGAAAAATAAATAAATAATTGGAAAATGGCATTAGGCTCCCTGTATTTTTGATCCACAATCCAGAAAAAGTGGACAGCTGCAGCCTGCAGCCCCCAGCTGTGTGCTTTATATTGACTGGGTATCAACATATAGCAGACTCCACACTTTTTCAAATAAGTTAAATAATTTTAATAAATACCACCCAATTTTGATACCTAGCCAAGATAAGGAGGCAGCTGGGGGTTGGTATTCTCACTTTGTAGAGGCCGCTGGTTATTGTGCCCCCACCCTCTTTCCTGGCAAAAATAGCATCCTGCAGCTGCCCCAGAAAGTAGCGCAGTGGAAATCGGGAGTAGTATAAGAAATTAATGACAGCTGTGATTTGTCAAAAATCCCAGCTGACATCAAGCTCTAGGTTAGTAATGGGTAGTGTCTATAAGCCCCTCTTATACTAACCTGTAAGACAAAAGAAATAAATATAAAAACACTACATTTTTTTTATTTGAAATAAAAAATACACACCCTTTTTCTCCGCTTTATTAATCCCAAACACATCTGTAGGTCTACAGTAGTTGGACATCCCACAACAAATCTTGCACTGCTACATCCCAGATTCTTTCCCTTCATCAGTGAGACCTGCATTTAATAGACATATGCTATATGATATTCTTCTTTAAATTTGCCATACATGTCCGTAATGTAACAAACTTTAACCCCTTCATGATCCAGCCTATTTTGACCCTAAAGACCTAGGCACTTTTATCAATTCTGACCAGTGTCCCTTTATGAGGTAATAACTCTGGAACGCTTCAACGGATCCTAGTGATTCTGAGACAGTTTTTTTGTGACATATTGGGCTTCATGTTGGTAGTAACTTTAGGTTGATAATTTTTGGGTTTATTTGTGAAAAAATAAAAAAATTGCCATAAAATTTTTGTTAGGAAGTTATAAGGGTTCAAAGTTCACCAGCAATTTCTCATTTTTCCAGCAAAATTTACAAAACCATTTTTTAGTAACCACATCCCATTTGAAGTCACTTTGAGGGGCCAATGTGACCAAAAACACCCAAAAGTGATACCATTCCAAAATCGGCACCCCTCAAGATACTCAAAACTACATTCAAGGAGATTAACCCTTCAGGTGCTTCACAGGAACTAAAGCAACGTGGAAGGAAAAATGTTTTTTAGCCTCAATTTTTTTGGATCCTAAAATTTGTTGGGCAATTTCGCCTGAGTACATCGATACCTTATATATGGTCATAAATTACTGTTTGGGTGCACGGTAGGGCTCGGAGGGGAACAAGCCCCATTTGACTTTTTGGAGCTAATTTTCTATTCAAAAATTGGAAACTTGACCTCCCAAGGAACTTATCTAGATGCATAGTGAGCACTTTGAACCCCCGGGTGCTTCACAAATTGTTCAGTAAAAATGAAAAAGTTCTTTTTTTTTCACAAAAATTTTATTTTTCATTTTTACAGATAGATTTGTGAAGCAGTTGGGGCTTCAAAGTGCTCACTATGCTTCTAGATAAGTTCCTTGGGGGGTCTAGTTTCCAAAATGGGGTCACTTGTGGGGCAGCTCCAATGTTTAGGCACACAGGGGCTTTCCATATGCAACATGGTGTCCGCTAACAATTGGAGCTAATTTTCCATTCAACTTGTTAGCAGACACCATGTTGCATATGGAGAGCCCCTGTGTGCCACCAGCATTGCCACCAGCACAAGGGCAAGTGGAAGAATTGGGGTACAGCACCAGAAAATGGCAACTCTAATGAATGCCCTATTTTCTGTGGAGGCTGTGGGTTGTAATTTGCAGCGTGGGGGGCCACAACGTTTGGGTCTCTCCACGCTGAGGATTCCAGCCCCCCAGCTGTGAAGTTGTACCTGGCTGGCAACCAAAAATACGGCAAAGCTCCATGTCATTTTATTTGTAGAAATATGTAAAAAAATTGACGTGGGGTTTAGCCATCTTTTTGGGTGCTACGGACTGCCACCAACCCCCAGCTACCTTGCTGTACCTGGCTGGCAACCAAAAATACAGCGAAGCCCTTTTTTTTTTTTTATTTCTAAGACTAATTTTAGAAAAAAAAATGACATGGGGCTCCGCCATATTTTTGGTCCAGCCAGGTACAACTAGGCAGCTGGGGGCTGGAATCCTCAGCATGAAGGGCTCCCCGTGCAGCCGCCCCAGAAAATGGTGCATACATGGGGATCGAGCTGCAGAAAGATCACTTCGCCTGTGCGGTCAGATCGCCACTCTGC
Organism: Allobates femoralis; assembly: GCA_033576535.1. Lineage (NCBI taxonomy): Eukaryota > Metazoa > Chordata > Amphibia > Anura > Aromobatidae > Allobates > Allobates femoralis. Next base: position 585,923,464 of record JARQOC010000003.1, read on the forward strand.
AGCCCGATCCCCCTGCATGGGGATTGAGCTGCAGAAAGCGATCTGACAACCCAGGAGCAGTGATCCACACAGTCAGATAGCTTCTCTGCAGCCTGATCCCTCTGCAGGGGAATCGGGCTGCAAAGAACCAATCTGACAGCCCAGGCACAGTGATCCACTCACTTTGCCTGGGCTGTCAGCAGAGGTGGGGTTCGGCGGCTGCGGCAGGGTGAGGGGTTCGGCGGCGGCTGTGGCGAGCAGAGGGGGTCATCGGCGGCGGCTGCGATGGGCAGAAGCAGGAGGTGGAGGGCACAAGTGCCTGCACCGCAGCCATGCTGATGCCGCTGATGATGGTAGTGATCATTAGATCACTCCCCATGAGTGTGGAGTGGGCGATCACTGCCCCCTCCAGCAGTCCAGCCTATGGAAGTTGGACACAGAAGCTCCATAGCTAGAGAAAGAAACGCGGTGATCCTGGGGCGGGGTTGGGTATCCACCTTCCCTGACCTCAAGCCCCCACAGTGCCGCGGTAACAGCTATGACGTTGTACAACATCATGGGTCGGGAAGGCACTGACTTTCATGACATTGTACAACGTCAAAGGTCGGTAAGAGGTTAAAGTGTAACCACCATTTAGATTTTTATTTAATAGTAATAATGTAGAGCAAGTGACTTTAATAAACTTTCAAATATACTTCATACGAAAATTCTGGTTGAAAACCATTCATAAACCTTCTACAAGGGGTCCCCACTACATTGTGTGTGAAGCAAACATATGTTTATTATCAGTCAGATTCATCTTCACACTGAATACGAGCATGTAACCACATAGGAGAAAGGGGTGTCACCTACACTCCTGACTGCAGCTGGAGAGGAAACAATGTATCAGATTAGCTCAGTATACAGCACAGTTGCTAAGCAATGTCAGAATGTCATGCTCAGTGTAAACTCCTCTTTCCTTGGCACAAGCTTCTGATCTGTCATTTGGCTCCAAACAGCTCAGTCAAGATCTTTTAAACCCTTCTTTACTGTCACACTGTTCCCAATTAGCCTGCTCTCAGAAGTTGTGGAAATACACAAACACAGTGCTGGCAGATGCTGCTCATGCCCACACAGCACATAAAAATGTTAGAAAATAAGTCATATGGCACCAAAAAGCATTATCTTAGCTGCTATGTGACCCATCATTAACAACTAGTGCAGTATTCTTTTTTTTCTATGAAATGACATTTACACTTTAAGTATTACATACTGATTTTTCTGTTTGTTGAGATGGTGTGGTTTCAATATATTTATGGATTTTTTTTATAAAGAAATAGCATTTTTATAAGAAAGAGCAAAAGCAGATTTTATCGTTGAGGCCATGTGGTGAGATGGTATTTAGTTTGAATATCCATTTGGCTTCGATTTGTGCTAACAGCTTTTTTAAACTGCCACCTCTGGGACCTAAGAGTAACCTGTCAATGTCTCTCGCTCTTAGAAACGATCCATCACAATTATGGAACAATTTAAAGTGTTTTGGAAGGGTTTTAAGAAAGTCAAGGTCTTCAATTGCACAAGCTGCTCTAAAGTCCGATATATGTTCTAAAACCCTGGGTCTCAGTTCTCTTGATGTTAAACCTATGTTTATCAAATTACATGGACAGATAGTAATGTATTACACCTGTGGTGGTATAGAATATGGCATTTGTTATTTTGGACACAATTTTTATGGGCATGTAAAAAAAGTGGTGCTCTAGTCAATGTTGAGGGGCTTTTTGAATTCTGATCTGTAATTGTAAAATTGGTTGTAGTGGTAACACTGTAACTGCAGAGCAAATGAACTTCCATGCATTTTTGTATGTGGATCATACCAAGCTATGCATTATTTATGCATTATGACATCCAGGAGTCAGATCCTGTAGGGGACAGTGATCAGGACTAATAGACAGTGTAGTTATAATTTGTTGTGATAATGACAAAATACTTCGAAACGCTGTGTACATATATATACCTAATAACAGGTATTGTACCTACATTATTTTACGTTGCTCACTGTTTTGATCGCATAGACAAAATGTTTTCGCAGTCTTACAGTATCTAAACAGTAAGTGTTTTCCTGCATACTTTCATCTTGCTGGTGTACCTTTTGCATTTTTACACCTCCTAATAATTGTTCTAAAAATGGCGCCCTCCTATAAAGCTGGATCACTTTCCAGCATATGCAAATAACTTTCAATAATCTATCTTACATTTGACTTGAAAAATCTTTACTTTAAAGGGATCCTGTCACCTCCAGAACACCTCCT
>JARQOC010000003.1:585925830-585982493 GCA_033576535.1 Allobates femoralis
GATCCGGCAGAATTCGTTTTTTTTTCCCCAGACACAAAATCGCAGCTTGCAGCGTTTTTGTGTCCAGGGCAAAAATCTGACAAAATCGAATCCTCCTGGATCCGGTGCTATAACTTCAGCACCTGGAGAGCTCCCGGCTGAAATTTCAGAACCACAGCTAGCTCCCCACTAGCTGCGATCCTGAAATTTCAGGATTGGACAATGGCAGCAGCCTCCCAGTCCTGATTCCGCCAGAAAACAGAACCGGAGGGCTGTCAGTCTGTGTCTGGTGCATCCAGTAAAACACCGGACACAGCCTGACAGCAAAAATCTGTGGTGTGAAGCCAGCCTTACAACCAAATAGTTTGGTGGAAATGAGTGCTCTCAACCCTAGCCTTGTCTGGAGGCACTTGGGGGTGGATTCTAGGAACGTTATGCATACTGGGGTTAATCTCTATAGTTTGGTTGGTTATAAATGCTTTGATCAGAATAATAAAACTCTGTATACAAGGCCACTATAGAGTTGGCATAGTATTATTTGCTCCTCTGCAGTTTTTGCTCAGAGGTATGGACTGCGGAGACTAGGCAGAGCAATGCCATTCATGTTCTTGCACCAACCAGAAAATAGATGTTAGAAGATCCCATATAGATCCTACATGCTAGATCCAGGGGCTGGCTGGAGCCTCTGGCCCTGGGTGACAGGTCCGTCCACCCAGCCCTGATTTGATGACCGGGGGATGGGGAGTGGGTGCTACCGGAAATTTTTGATGACCGGGGAGGGGTTGTGTGCTACCAGAAATTCTTGCTGACCGGGGAGGGGGGGGGGAGGTGCTAGGGTTTTCGGACTGCCCACTAACCATGTCAGCCGCCGTCTGCATCGCCGCGCGGGCCGCAAATCACGGCCGTCGTCCCATTCCTTTAGGGGGGCGGCCCTACAAGTGGGCTATACTACCAGCCCAGGGGGCACTTGCCCCCTTGCCACCTGGGCCAGTCCGCCCTGGCTAGACCCTACAACCAGAGGGCAGCCAATAATGGACATTTGTGTCCCATAGTCAGTACAGTTTATCTGTACAGTAATGGTATAGAATCCAGTGCCACAAAAATTATTTTTATTTCATGATTAAAAATTAAAAATCACACATCCTCCAGAGGAGCTCTGGATGCGTTTCGTGGGTCTAGCCCACTTAATCATCAGTACAATGGCAATACAAACAGGAATATATACAATTTAAAAAACAAAACCACCCCCCTCTCGCATGTGTGCCAAATATACATTATTTATTTCTATCCAATTGTATACCAGCAGATCTAAAAGAGTAAACAGGAGAGAAAGAAAAAAAAAGGAAGAAGAAAGAGAGGAGAAGCAAAAACCTGATACCTGAAAGTAAAAGAGGAAGAAAGAAAAAGAAAAAAAACGAGAAAGAGAGGAGAAGCAAAGACCTGATATCTGAAAATCTTATCTGTGTAGTCTGTGATATATGGGCTGTCCAGGGGGTCATTCTTTCTATAGGCAGAATAGCAGTTAAGGTTACATGAGATAATAATTCATGTATCTTCAGAAATTCAAACAAGAGGAGGAAGTTGTCAGGAAAGTTATCTGACAATTGTTGATTGTTTAAATGTACTGAAGCTCCATTTTGGACTTCTCAGATGAACTACAAGATGGCGTTGGTCAAAGCTTATTCAAGTTGTTTTTCTCTAAAGACAAGTAGACATGTTTTGATCATAACCCTCAATAACCCAATCTGGTCAAGACAAAATAAGCCTGGAGTTTCGGGGGACTTTCCATATCCCTCAATAATCTCTTCCACCCTGCCAATTCTTGGAAGTATTGTGGACGTCATATAGTACCACCATGCAGAGCCATTCAACAAGTAGTAAACAGGTAGGTATAATCAATAACTTTGAAGTTGTATTTACCTGTATTAATATTTGCCAATACATAAATCCTATTGGGGGTCTGCCCATAAGAATGTGTTGACTACAAACAATCTGCTGTCAAATTCCTCCGTGCATTATATTATAGCTACCGCTACATCACTCTGAAGTAGAATTGGCAGACTGCTTTGACAAGAGTTTATGTCAAGATGCTGCTGGATGCAGTCTATGGGTGAGGCGGCTCTCCAGGAGCAGATGAGCTGCTATAGCTGAGTGTGTCAGCTAACTTAGTTGTTCCCTCACTCAGCCTTTAAATAGCCTCCTCTTCCACATTTCACACTACTTTGACCAAGTGAGCTGATTGGATGTCTGGTTTTGTTGCTGAAGCCCTACTGCAGTATTGCACTTGAGGATGTGGGGAACTTGCTGCTTCTATCCTGGTCCGTGGGAGGAGGTAGGGGGTCATAGCCTAGGGCCGATTGAGGAGCTGAGGGCAAGTATGGTGGCCCAGATCTCACCACGAGAAATACCTCTGGGTACAGGGTCAGACTAGAGACCCCAGTCTATAGGGGCAGACTAATTGCCCAGATTACCTTTTCCATCATCTTCATCCTGCTGTCCATCCCCACGTCTGCCATACCACTTCTGTAACAATGAGTGGATACTACTGATATGAAGTTTAAAGAAAAAATAATATTTAATTTCTTTCTATTATCATTTTTGATTATAACGGTGCATAGAAAACTTATTAAACAGATAATAAATCTATTTGCTACATTATAGAGCTCTAATTAAACACTGTATTATGTACGTATTCTATACAGTATACACTAATATTATCTACCTACTGTATTCTACCTCCACAATATGACATACAAGGGGGTGTAATGATTTTAATTTTCATCGCATTTACAATGAATCCAACAGAAAATAATCTGAATGTTTCTATATGAAATTGAAGACTATTGAGGTGCAGTGAGACTTAATACACCTGAATGGTTGCCATATTACAGCTTAATGAAAACTTTGAGGTATTAGAGGGTTTTAATATGGACATGTGATTTGGGACCCTTAAAGGGAACCAACCACCCCAAATGACCCCCCCAGACTGTTAATATGTGTCCCTACACCCAGAACACACATTTGGGGCAATCGTTTTTGCTAAAAAAAACTGTTTAGTAGAAGCTAAGATATAGCTTTATGAAGTTTAAAAAATGTTGCCGACTGGGTGTTACCTAGCTTGTCCTCCTGCAGTGTTCATGTGCCTGACAGCCTCCTCTCCCCCCCTCCCTTCAGTAAAGCCCTGCCCTTTCAGCCTCGTCCCAGGCTGCTGCACGGAGTCTCATTGTTTATGATAACAGAAGGCAAACCTGAAAGGCTGAAACCTGAGAGGCTGAAAGGGCAGGGCTTTACTGAAGGGAGGGGGGGAGAGGAGGCTGACAGGCACATGAACACTGCACGAGGACAAGCTAGGTAACACCCAGTCGGCCACATGTTTTAAAGTTTATAAAGCTATATCTTAGCTTCTACTAAACAGTTTTTTTTAGCAAAAACGATTGCCCCAAATGTGTGTGCTGGGTGTAGGGACACATATTAACAGTCCGGGGGGGTCATTTGGGGTGGTTGGTTCCCTTTAAGATCTATAGAAGAACAGTCACAATATTTTACAATGCAAACAGTTTCCATATATGAATTGATTTCATGAACCTAATGAAATTGATAAAAAATATTTTCTGAACGGCTGTACGGGCTAAGAAATTTTCAAGTGTATTTTTTAGCTAAATTCAGTTTCCATTCACCTAAATAGATTGACAGTTGTAGGTTATGCTTAGCAGTGGGAGATTTTATGAGGGCAGGAAAGACACAGAGGAGCTTGTCAATCAGACTAGGTGACAGAGATTGAGTTTAGCTCATGATTGCTCTTAAATTCATGAATTTTGTCACTCACTTAATGACCTCAAATAAATGATAATATTAATAAAAAGGATTAAGGATCTATTCTAATATATATATTTTAAAAGTAAGTGCCACAGTTCTTTAGGTCCAAAAGATCTATTTAATAATATACAATTCGGATTGTTAAATCTGGTAATAGCTCAATCCAGAACCAAAGAGAATGAAAGCATAACAAAAATACTTGAAATAAATAACTAGTCCAGCAGTTGACAAGCCAAGCCAACGTCTCAAAGTAAATAAAATATTAATTTATGTACACAGATTGAAATTTCCTTTAACACAGACTGCAGCAGATTTAGAGCTAAATCCCATAGTAAGAGAACTGACACAATTATGTCCAACTGCAGGACCAGTTTATGAGCACATTTTGTAATAGGTGCATATGGTGCCCTTTTTAATCACCCCAGCTTTCACAAGTTCCTTGCAAGGTATTATATTGGACTACAGTTCTGGGGCTCATATTTTGAGTTGACTGTTTGTGTTCTGACTAGCAATGAGCGAACCTTTTAAAGTTCAGGTTCAATTCGCCGAACAGGCATATGTTTGCCGAATACATCGGCGAACAGTTCAATGAACTTCCGAACCCCATTCAAAACAATGGGAAACGAAACCAAGGGCCTAGCAAAAAAACCTTCAAAGAGGCACAAAAGCTTCCAAACGCAGTTCTAACTGATTTACAGTGGAGCTCCGCTGTTTTGGCACAGACATTATCTTCCTACACTTTTACTTACCAAGCTTCAGTGCCGCTGTCACACTCACCATGCTTCCCGGCCTGCTGAACCTCATACATCCTCATGACTTCCCTGAGGTTGTCAGGTTACACAGCAGGTATCACACGGCAGGAAATCCTGCTGTAACCTGAGATAACTTCAGTGGCATGATCAGTGATAACACTAGCTGTCTCGTGAGAGTCACGTTATCACGGAGACATAGCAGATGTATATCGCCGGTATTGTGAGACAGCACATGTGAGGAGCAATGATGTCAGGGAGTGCAGCACAGTTCAAACTTGCAGAATAGCCCCTGCATGACCCCTTGAGTCTGAACTGCAGTAATGTTAGTGATGCCACCACTTGTCATATTCTGACCAGTGCCTGTGTGCCTGCTCTCACAGCATATGGGGATGCTTTCTGTGAATGTGACCCCACCACATTGTTGTAACGCCCCATGCCCACAGAATGTTGTTTTATGCTTCAATTGAAGCAGATTTTGAGCATTTGCATATCTATCCTGAAGGCAGCAAAGTCTATGAGAGTTCAGAAGTGTTGTGCCAATGTGTTTTTATTTTTCTGTGCAGATGTGATGCAGATTTTGGGGCAGAAAAAAGAAATCTGAACAACATGCGCAAGGAAAAAAAAAATCAACGTGGGAACAGCACTTCTGACCTGTCATAAACTTTGCTGGACTTAGGATGGACATGCAGATTTTGATGCAGATTTTCAAAATCTGCATGATAAAAAGCATCAAGCAACGCACTGTGGGCACAGGGCCTAGGAGGGCACGGGGAGAGCTGCAATTGTGGTGAAAGGGCTTTAGGATTCTTTTTGCCTTCTGGTTACTTCCAGGCTTCTTGAGCAGGGGTGGCCAACTATAGACTTCAAGGTTTGAAAACAGTGCATGTTTTCAGGATTTCCTTAGCATTGCACAGGTGCTAAGTTCATCACTGGCAGAGGTGGTGATTCCAGCACCTTGTGCAATGTTAAGGGAATCCTGAAAACATGCACTGTTTGTGGCCCTTGAGGACGGCACTTGGCCAGCTCTGTTCTACAGGAGCATGTTTACTGTCTTGCATTTCCATACCTCAGACCATTAGGTCAGAGGCCTGCGGGTTGTTTACTCTGTAAGGCAGTATCAAGGCACCTCTTTGCAGAAACAGTCCAGCACACAAGGAGGGAAATAAAAAAAAAACTTTACCGTAGCACAGACTATAAGTTTCAAATACACATATATGAATATACACTACATATAAGGAAAGTCCTACAGTCATTAGCAGACTCTATTACAATGGTACAAAGTCCATTAAGGGCTTTGAGGTAGCCCAAAGGCTACAGTCTTGCTAATCCAGTGGTGCTAAACTTGGGAAGGGGAAGAGAATGAACAAAATCAGGCCTCGCTATTCAAAGAAGTGAAAAACAACTGAAAACCGTCCCTCTTTGGACAAAATGCCAACTAAGGGATGGGTCAGTGGCCCGTCAACTTTGCTAGGTCAGTCTTCTCTTTATTCATTGTAGAAAGACTTGAGCAACTTTTTGAATACTGCTCGGGATGAAGGTCGCTGTTTTACATGGTATTCCGCTGCTTGATGGTCTCAGTGGGTAGCATTGGCTATTCCCCCAGGGGCATTAACTGCCACTGCCTGCCCCCCAGTACACCCCATCATGTCCACCAGTGGAAAAGAGGATGGACAAATTATGGAACCACCACCCCTCTAGAAAAGATGGGACCAACTTTGACAACATCGACTACCATTTAAGGATTGATGGCCTCTATGGGTTTGAATGCAGTTGCCTAGCTAACTCAGGTAGGCCTAACCTTCACCTGATGCCAGACTCTCTTTTGGATGACCTCCTGCTGACACTTTTCGAAGTTATCGGTTGTGGCAACCCGGTTTATGCCAACCATGAACCACTCCTTACTGCTTATCACCTTCATGAAGGTGACCTGCTGTGGATCTGTTGATGTAAAACTAATGACCAGTACCTTGTTCGGCTTTGTAGCTAAAGCCCCTATGCTTGATGAATGCCACCACCTTTCATTGGGTACATTGGTCATCATAGTCATTGGCTTTAGACCCATGCAACCTCTCTCAGGCATTGGCATCTGTGAGCTTAATCTTCTCAAGAAAGCTGACAGGACAGGGTGGTTCAAGCCATATCGGATAGTTGATTGGAGGGGGTAGGGTCTTCACATGGCATTCTTCCAATCGAAAGCCTCTGACGGGGGTGCTACACATTGTTGGGAAACAGGGCTTTCTGCCTCTACTACCTCCATACCTTCGTCATCCTCCTTGGCCTCCTCAACCTCCTCATCATGCTCCTGGACCTGGATTTGCAGGTGTAATAATGCCAGGTATACTGCAAGATCCTCCATAGTGAGACTTCTGATGATTTCAGCTAGCATGAGGAATGGCTCGCCTCCTAACTATTAGCTCCTCAGAACCTCCTTTGGCATCCGAGCCCAGCACTGAATCCTAAGGTCGCTGCATATGAGATCCAAAGCAGGTAGTGAACTCCAGGTCACATAGGTGTCCTGTGCAGACTGTTCCATTTCTGGTGCTGAAACACCCTCTGCTCCTGGTTTGGTGAGGAAGATGACATCCTCTAGAGCAGGCTTATCTTATGGTGGATCCATATTAGCCAAACTGTGGTACTGCAAGCCCGCGGTAGCAAACTAAGTGTAGCAGAGTGTAGTTGGGTTCTACTGAGCTGGTTTTCATATAGAATGTATTTATATTTTAGGAGGTAAACATTTTTTTTTAAAGTTTTTAGGAACTATGGGTTACCAACTTTTAGTGTTTTTTAAAAGAGTTACTTTATTAACAATATTTCAATAAAAAGCTCGTAAACCCACATAGAGAAGATATAACCAACACAAACAAACATTTGAATCCAAAGAAGCGGCGTGTGATTATAGGGGAAGCTAACTTTCCCTTATCTGTTACCATCTACCTAGCAATGGGGGATTTTCACCCTACGGTATTTGGTGCCTCCATACCACGTCGGCTATCCCTCATCTCACCCTGTTTAGCCTGATAGGGGGTTAATGAGGGAAAACACTCTTGATACCACTTAGCTCAAAGGTTAGTCAATTGTGGTGTTTCAAGAGATATCACACGCAATTCAAGATGGATGCAGTAGTTCTCCAATCTTTACGCGTTTCGTCCAACCTCATGTTGTCGGACTCATCAGAAGGCGGACAGATGAATACTGACTTGCCTAGAAGATCAAAAACAAACAAAAACAAATAAGTCCCAGCTGATAGGTTTATACAATTGTCGCATTATTCAGGTAATTGGATTCTTGATAGTCTGCGCATTTCACACCCGGGGATCATTTGCTCTCTAAAAGGTAATCCATCTATGTCTCTAATATGCCTAGGCCATCTTTTGCTTCCCAATACTTTCTATGGAGGTCCATGGATAAGACACCCCTATATAAAACGTAAACAACATTTTCAATTGTCATGATGGGATCTCGTAACTTTTTTTTACCTGAATAATGCGATAATTGTATAAACCTATAAGCTGGGGACTTAGTTGTATTTGTTTGTTTTTGATCTTCTAGGCAAGTCAGTATCCATCTCTCCGCCTTCTGATGAGTCCGACAACATAAGGTTGGACGAAACGCGTAAAGATTGGAGAACTACTGCATCCTTCTTGAATTGCCAAAGGAGAAAGCGTGTGATATCTCTTGAAACACCACAATTGACTAACCCATGAGCTAAGTGGTATCAGGAGTGTTTTCCTTCGTTAACGCTCTATCAGGCTAAACAGGGTGAGATGAGGGATAGCCGACGTGGTATGGAGGCACCAAATACCATAGGGTGAAAATCCCCCATTGCTAGGTAGGTGAAAACAGATAAGGGAAATTTAGCTTCCCCTATAATCACACTCCTTTGGATTCAAATGCTTGTTTGTGTTGGTTATGTCTTCTCTATGTGGGTCTATGACCTTTTTATTGAAATATTGTTAATAAAGTAACTCTTTTAACAAAACTGAAAGTTGGTAACCCATAATTCATAAAAACTTGTACTGCACTGTCAAGGTGTTACCAGGCTCTGTGGTGATGCCTCTCTGCTTTGCCTGGGATCCCACCTCTTCTAGTGCCAGGACAAAAATAATCACTTATAGAACATTATTTGTTGCACAATCTTGTTGCTTGTTGTCAAGCCACTAAGTATTCCAGTGAGCGTTATACCCTAAACAATCAGGGAAAGTCTTAGGGCCATTTTAAAATTCAAACGTTTTTTTCCAAACAAAGCCATATTCACCAATTCTTTTGGTAAATTGTTCGGGTTTCCAATCACGAACAGTATCTGCAATGCTTGTGCCGAATTTGAAATTGGCGAACTTGTTCGGGGAAAGTTCGCTCATCATTAGTTCTGACCCCTTTCTGTTTAACGATCGCAATCTTCTCCCTCTCATGCCCTGACTTTGCTCTAAAGTATAATGAAACACTGCAAAGTGTACAGGATCAAGCTGCACTTCATACACATAAAACAACTAGTCACAGATGGCATATGCTACAAATATGTTTCCTCCACTGGTGCTCCAGGTATGCTGAACATCTGTCGAGAGAATCCAATCTGGCCAAATATTTCATCCATTATAAGTTTATGATTACCGTATATACTCGAGTATAAGCCGAGTTTTTCAGCACAATTTTTGTGCTGAAAAGTGCCCCCCTTGGCTTATACTTGAGTCACTCGGTATATACTTGGGGGGGAGGGCTGTGACCGGGGGCTGGAGGAGGCAGGAAGGGGCCGCAATGACCGCAGGAGGTCACTTGGGGCTGCCTCATTAGTGTAATGAATATGCACGGCATCCCCCTGTCCATCAGCGGCGGGGGGAGCGGTGCATATTGCACTACACTGGCCACCAGCAGTGATATCCAGCCCCCCCTCATTAGTATATGTCCCCCAGGCTGTGGCACACATTAAAATAACAAACTTTTTATACATCACCTTTCCGGCGACCCCTGGCTGGCAGCTACAATCCTCCATCTCCAGGCTTCTTCCTGCTTGTGCTGGTGTCATGTGACCGGGCGCATCAGATGACGTCATCTGGTGCGTCGGCCAAAGGAATAGAAGCCGGCACAAGCAGGAAGAAGCCTGGAGACGGAGGAGCGGCGCTGCCAGCCAAGGGTCGCCGGAAAGGTGATGTGTAAAAAGTTTGTTATTTTAATGTGTGCCGCAGCCTGGGGACAGATACTAAGGAGGGGGGGCTGAATATCTCTGATGGGTGCCAGAATACTGCTGCTGGGGCCCTGTATACCACTGCTGGGGTCCTATATACCACTGCTGGGGGCCTGTATACTACTGCTGGGGCCCTATATACCACTGCTGGGGGGCCTGTATATTACTGCTGAGGTATATACCACTGCTTGGGCCCTGTATACCACTGCTGGGTCCCTGTATACCACTGCTGGGGGCCTGTATATTACTGCTGGGGCCCTGTATACCACTGCTGGGGCCCTGTATACCACTGCTGGGACCCTGTATACCACTGCTGGGGCCCAATATACCACTGCTGGGGGCCTGTATACCACTGCTGGGGCCCTGTATACCACTGCTGGGGGCCTGTATATTACAGCTGGGGCCCTATATACCACTGCTGAGGGGGCCTGTATACCACTGCTGGGCCCCTATATACCACTGCTGGGGGCCTGTATATTACTGCTGGGGGCCTGTATACTAAGGAGGGGGCCTGTATACCACTGCTGGTTGTCTGTATACCACTGCTGGGGGCCTGTATACCACTGCTGGGGGGCGCTATATACCGGGATGGGGGGCTATATAACAGGATGGGGGTCTGCTGCATTTTTCCCCCTAGGCTTATACTCGAGTCAATAAATTTCCCTAGTTTTGGAGGTAAAATTAGGGGCCTCAGCTTATACTCAGGTCGGCTTATACTCGAGTATATACGGTAAAACATACAATTCTGCCCTTCACCTCTCCAAATAAGCTTAGTTCAATGAAGCAAGCTGTTTCCTGACTACTCTTGTTGGCATCCAATTTTGTCATTGTCCCTTAGCTCACTCTGCTAGCAAGCAGCTAGTCCGTTGATGCAGTAAAGGCCAGTTCCAAGTACACATGTGGAAGGCTCAACAATAAGGTGCCCTTATGACTTCATAAGAAGGGTAGTCTCTACCAAATCTGTCTGTCATAGTTTTTTTGAGTTCATGAATTCTTAACAATAGGCTGCCAAATATAACACCTTTATGCAAGCTATTTTAACTCAGAGAAGTGGAATTGACCATAAGATATATTTGGGTGAAATTGTTCTCATTATTTTTATTTTACATATCCAACACAGGCCTTTTTTGGAAAGGTTGATAGTACTATCTGTGCTACATAAACTGGTAAATAAGTTATGGCTACCAATAGCGATGAGCGAGCACTAAAATGCCATAGTGCTCGATGCTCGAATCATGCAGTGTATAGTCAAAAAAATCCCCCTAAAAAATGAGTTTATTTAATTTGATTAAACAATCACCACACCAAAATGTGATAAAGTGTCAGTGGTCAAAAAATAATATTATTATTATTTATTTATATAGCGCCATTGGTTCCATGGCGCTTTACATGTGTAAGGGCAGAACAAGGACGAGAACATAAATAACGACAAATAAATCACACAGGTACATTAGGGCAGAGATCCTGTCCACGAGGGCTCATATACAAACATATATGTATATAAAATGACCAGATGTAAATGACAGATCTAGATGACCCTATTTCTGATACCTACAAAGTCAACCCTACGTTCCAGAGGAGATTTAAACAGGTACTCCGCCCTCAATGGTTCACCCTATCTTTCCCTCAGATTCCCTCGAGAAATAGAAATATGTGTATGGGCCACGTCACACACACAGATAATTGTGCAGATATTGTTGGCAGATCTCTGGTTGCAGTGAAATCATGGACACATTGCTCCATTTTGTGGCTGTGTACAAATGGAACAATGTGTCCATGATTTCACTGCAACCAGAGATTTTTGACCAATATCTGCACAATTATGTGTGTGTGTGACGTGGCCCTATGGGAGACCTATTAGAAGCAGGTAGATCTATACCTATGGCTAGGGTAATATTAGGAACAATAATCCTGATGTGTGCCAAACCAAATATCCAAGGTATAGAAAAGCATCATCTGTGCGGATGCACCATACAAGAAACTAATAGTATTGATAATGTCAGAAATTAAAAATCAATGTATAATATGTGTCAATAGAGATGCAACAATATTTTGTAAGGTATTGCTCTTATTGTGAACAGCTAAATGTACCATAACCACATTAAGAATAAATAGATATATTGGTATATAGTGGAACTTAAGGGTATGTGCCCACAGGACGGTTTTAGTGCGGTTTTCCAGCGGTTTCCGCCGACGTTTTAACGTTGGTTTTATTTAAATTTATGTTAATCCAAACCATTGAAACTTATGGCAATTGGAAACCGCTGTGCCCACTATGCCGGTTATATTATGCTCATCTTCATCCAGTTCACCGGTTTTCAGGCGGTTTGTGAAGATTGAGCATGTCAATTTTCAAGTGCGTTTTTAAAGCGGTTAGAGCAAGGAAAGTGGCCAAGAATCATGACAAAAAAACGCTATACAACCGCTGTAAAACCGCTGTAAAACCGCTGTAAAACCGCTGGACTCTTCAGAGCTCAGGACTGTAGACTCCAGAAGTTCACCACCGGTTTTCTGACGGTCAGAATGATGCAGGAACCGTCCTGTGGGCACATACCCTTAGTTAGATATTCTAATAGTGCCTCAATGTGCTGAAACCACATTAATGTTTCCAGGACATACGCAAAGGCAGGATGCTTCCCTTTATTTCCTAGCAAAATTGATTTAGGCTTTATTCACATGAAGGCCCTGATTTATCAAATTGTTGTGGCTGTGGCGCCCCGCAACGAGTGCGTCACAGGAGGGTATTGCAGCCAAAACAGCAGCAGCAATATTCTCTGACTAAGCAATGACACAGTTAACTCAGAGATCCATACCTTACATGCATCACCAGCCTAGAGGGCCAATAAGGTCTTGGTGGGCGGAGTGTAGAGGTAGTGTAGAGTGTAGAAAGAGAACTCTCCGAAACAACGTAGGAGAAGGAGTTAAAACAACGAGCTCTGCAACCTAGGAGAGGGGGCCTGCACAGTTCCCCTAATCTGTTCAACCAATGGTGTCTTTATTGATCTGGACCACCGGGCCCCACTACCGGCAGGCGCGGTCCATCCGTGACAAGGAGGAAGATAGAAAATGCCTGTCCCTCGGAGTCCCGGCCATGGTGAGTCAGAGAATGGCGTCACGAACAGGATACGAGCAGGCCTGTTCCTTAACGGGTATAATGTGCTTATAAGACTTTATTTAATCTAAAAGGACTTTGTTCATCCCAAAAAGAACTTTTCCCGCCTATTTACCGTTGGGCCAAGATGGCGTCCAAGATGGCGATCCCCGCCATAAGAGCCACCACGTGCAAGCCCAGCTGTGAGCCACCGCCCCTCTTCGTGGGAGGGCCAAGGCAAAGGCGCCAAAATCATCGTCCGCCCTGATTGCTGGAAACAACCATGGGGGCGGACCAAAGACTTTTTCCCACAATTGGACTACAAAAACCCCCAAGGAAGTGGGTGTGAGAGACTCTTCTTGACCAGCTCCTGAACAGAACGGTTACCGGTTTGGATGGGTGTGGTTCCTCCAAGAAGATGGCCAGCATGAGACTCCACGAGCTAATGCAACAGGTCGAAGCAGAGGCCAGAGCAGCCATTGGCCATCCCGGTTCGGGTCCTGTCCTCACCATAGACGGCAGCCCCGACTTCTGGCAGGAGGCTCTGCAAGACCTCAGGGTGAGGCTCATAGAGACAGTAGAGTGGACGATCCGCAGCTGGAGCGCGAGCCTGGGCAGCCGACTTCATCGGGCTATCCAGCAGAACCGTATCGGTGCATTTACTACAGACCCGGACGACAGTTCCTGTTTTGCCGCCTCACCCATGCCGACCACCTGTCCTGCTTCATCGCCGGAGCCCATAGATTGTGTCATCCCGGTGGAGACCTCAGTTCGCCCCGTTCCAGTGCCTGAAGCCGCAGCTGAATCCGTTTCAGAGCCGGAGCTTGCAACCTGCTCCACAGAAGAAGTCGATACTTACCTGGTTCCCACAGAGGAACCCGCGACTGGTCTCATCTCCACCCTAGAGACTGTCGCCTGTTTCTCCCCTGAACCGGAGGCCTCCTCTGCTACTACAGAGGCCTACCTGGTTACCGGGATTGAAACACCATTACCCGATGTAACAGAAGAAGAAGCAGGCAGCCTGGAAGCCCTGCAGGACGACCCTATGGAAAGCTCCGCAGCACGATGCCCCGTTGTCCGGAGGATTCCATTCCAGCATCTCCACCCGCCGAGCAGCCCGATGTAATCGTCGAGGGAGAGGAGTATGACGACAACGACGAGACCCACAGCGCCGCTGAGGTCCTCTACACCGGATTTGCCTGGGGAGATACCGCGAACCCTTCGGCCAAGAAACCCGCTTGGGTACGTTGGGCGAGTGCAGTTACAACGCCCTCCTCGGTGCCGTTCACCTGATTGCCGATCCAGACTGCCCGTCAAGCTCAAACTGCTCAACAACCTACACGTCGCAGTGACTTTATTCACACTCCGTGCCGCACCGACGATGATATACGTCACATCCGCAGGGAGGAGTGGCGGGCTCGTATGCGCGCCAACATGGAGGCTCGTACCGAAGCTTGCCGCCAACCCCGCTACCTGATGAACTCCGCAAGGAAGGTAGGGTGAGCACCTTCAACCTATCAACCGGGTGGGGTTTTGCCAGGGAGGAGGGCGTGTATGAGGAAGTGTTCGTGGGAAGGCACGATGTAGAGTCACATTTACCACGAGGACATCCAGATCGTGACCTGTATTGAGGGGACGTTATTACCTACGAGCGGTATGCGTGCTGTGATGGGTGGTTCCCTATACGGGTACGCAATAGTGCCCTCCATAAGTGACTTTCTGTTTGAACTTTACAGAAGACTTCTTCCTGTTTAATCGGCAACACCGCGACCTGGCGGCTAAAGCCTGGACTCATGTTAAGGACAGCCGACCACCCGCCGGGTCCACAGAGTGTTAACCTGTTTTCTTTTACTTGCAACATCCTAAGTAAAGTGAATACCTGTTGTTAATAAAAATGTTTATGACCTGTTATAAAAATATAAAAATCTCTCTGTAATGTCTGGGTAGCGTGACACTTGGGGACAAGCGTATTTCACCAAGGGGGAGTGTGGCGCCCCGCAACGAGTGTGTCACAGGAGGGTATTGCAGCCAAAACAGCAGCAGCAATATTCTCTGACTAAGCAATGACACAGTTAACTCAGAGATCCATACCCTACATGCATCACCAGCATAGAGGGCCAATAAGGTCCTGGTGGGCGGAGTGTAGAGGTAGTGTAGAGTGTAGAAAGAGAACTCTCAGAAACAACGTAAGAGAAGGAGCTAAAACAACGAGCTCTGCAACCTAGGAGAGGGGGCCTGCACAGTTCCGTGCAACCCCCTGGCCGTCACCCTGGTTGGGCGCCATCACCCCGGTGCCTTAACAACCGAACAGCGGGCATCTACATGCGGGTCCAACAACATCCCGTGCCCATCTACAGCCGGTCTACTGGTACCGAAGCTAGTAGTTGTTCAACACTGCTACGCGAACCAGGAGTGGAGGGACCGCTTTATAGGAGCACCCCACCACCGCCACACACAGTCGTCTAGCCAGCGGAGTACCCACCTAAAGGACCCAAGGCTCCCCAAAACGCCCGGAACGTATACCCCAGGTAGGGCATTGAAGCAGCCTCCTTGTACCCGATCTGGCATTCCTGGGCGACAACGGCAACATGAGTTAGTTAGAATGGAGGAACACCATGTATCTCTGAGAAACATTGGTCATTGCTGAGTCCACCCGGTCCGTTACCCGTAACTGTATGTCATGTACTGTCTGCTGGTTACAGTAAACTACCCGTTACAGAGACTAACAGTGTCCGTGCCTTCTTATGAACTGTCTCTCCGCACACTAAGGTAACCGCAGCTGCCTCACAACATCTTGTGCAGCTCCTGGCTTCGGGGATCACCACTCAGCCTGTGGGGAGCGTTCCATCTTGCTGCATTCCATCCCCCGGAGGCCCAAGCAGCGCAGGTGGACTTCACCGGAACACTCATAGGTGGGGTCACGAAACAAATTAACCCCCAATCTGTTCAACCAATGGCGTCTTTATTGATCTGGACCACCGGGCCCCACTACCGGCAGGCGCGGTCCATCCATGTCAAGGAGGAAGATAGAAAATGCCTGTCACTCGGAGTCCCGGCCACGGTAAGTCATGGCCTTTATGGCTTTGTGACAACCAGCACTGTCAACTTTTTAAAAAGTGAATTGAACCAGGATGGGACATGATAAAGTCTGAGCAACAAATTAATCAGAATGGCGAAAACTATGCCAGAGATATATGTCAGCCCCTGTCGGCAGTAATATTTCTGGTGAGGCGCATCATAGCAGCAGTAAGATATGCTAAAGTCATTGAGGGGAATTTGTCAGCAGGTTTTTGCTTTGAAATCTGATATCCTAATGTAGAGCCAGAAAGCCTGATTCCTACTATGTGTTTCTCACTGGACTGCTTGATGCAGTTTTGTAAAATCCTTGTTTTTTTCTCATGTCAATGTAGCAGTGCTAAGACATCTGGGCTGTGTATAACCTCAACCACATTCCTGACTGGCAGCTTCCCATGTACAATGTGAATAATCAGCAAGTTGCCAATTAGTGGTGAAAGTGGTGTAACACAGATTTAGTCTGACTGGTCTGCACATGGGATTTAGTCATCTAATAATAATCTCCTGCTGATAAAACACAGATTGTTTTGAAACTACAGTACATAGCCTAACAAATGACACATCTCTGGAATCAGATTCTCAAATTATGCTACTCTCAGATTAAATAGCAAAAACACACTGACAGATTTCCTTTAAGAGGCAATACTCTTGATGAATTTGGTGCATCTCCACTCCAGTGGTTACTTTATTAAGATGGCGTGTAAAATGCTAGTTTTAATTAATCAAGGCAATGTTTTATTTTCTGGACATGAAATGACTCAGTCCACGTGTATAGTATTGTAAACTGCTTTGAATATGTGGTGTGGAATTTGCACCTCAAATTCACCAAATCTCAACACTCTTAAAGGGGTATATCCATCTTCTACATTTAAACCATATGCACAGGAAATGCCATGTATGTATAAGACAGTATATACAGATCCCACTAATTGTATCCACACATATATTGCTGCTGATTTTTGTGGAAGGATGGTCAAAATTTCAAGACAAATGAAAGGGAATTCTGTCCATCTCTTAGCTGACAGATCCATACTCAATGTAGTTCCTATTGGTAGTATCTTCATATATTATACATTTATGGCATATCCTATAGAGATGTGTGGTGCCCCTGTAGACTGGTTGTCACAGTGATGCTGCACCTACTACACAGGTGTGGTGTCACTGTTTCCAGGTGAGAAAGGGACACAAACATAATGACACAGAATTGCACACAACACCATCCTGAATCCAGGTTGGGGAGTTAGGGTTGACCCTTTTGAGGGAGGGCCCCATCTCCTGGCTGGAGGAGGGGTCAGTGAGAGTTAGAGTAGAAAGTGAGGGAGAATGACCCGAGTAGGGCAGAGGGACAGGTTGCCTGAGAGGACCAGCCCCGATCTGATGGGAGTGCCGCCCGCCTCAGATAGTAAAACCGGAGGCCATCGGTTCTACACGAGCAGTAGCCACCAATCGTGGATAATCGCCGGAATAATGGCGAGAACTAGGGTCAGGGGACATGCCGATGCAGTCGGCCAACAAGGCCCCCTGCCATCGGCTTGGGACCCTGTCCACGAATGTGTTGGGAAGAAGGGAGAGTAGCCAGCATGGGGAAGAACAAGCAGGAAAAGCTATGAATGGTGTCTTGGCAGATTGGACCTATTCATCTGAGAACTAACCTGGCTGCACCTTGGAGGAGCACAGCACCCGGCTGGGTGAACTTAACTGATCATTAAGTAAAGGTAACGAACTACACAAACTGTGTTTGCCTCCTTCTTCCTCACCCTGCAACCTTCCTCACCATCAGCACCCTAATAGACTGTCCACACCATCCCTTGGGCCCAGCTCCACCTGAGGGGAGCTTTACCCTCCCGGCTGCATTACCATCAGCCCCAGCGGTCACACCCTGCAGCATCGGCCATCCCTGGCCGAATTCCACAGGTGGCATCACAAACATTTTCCCTGTAAATAACCCCCTTTTTACTGCACGCCCAGGGTCACAGAGCCCAGTCACTGCCACCGTGTGTCCCCTTAGAACTGACCGGCCCGGTTCGAGAATCCCACGGCCCTGGTGGGCGTCACAGATGGGAATATCCCTTTAAGCTGATCATCATTTTTATACCTATTTCAAACTGCAAGATGTTTAAACTTAAGCATATTGGAAGAAGTGTCCATGAGGTCACATTGTTTTTGGTGGATGACCTATACATGTTTTGATTAAAAATGATTAACTAATTACCTTATGAATTCATTGATTGCAGTGCGCTGAAGCATTTCATTAGTAAAATCTCTAAATGTCTGTCAGAATATTTCCTTGAATATTATACTTTTCCTTTCTAAGCTAAGCACAAAGTTGAAAGATGGAAACATCTCCCATATTACAAAGCTTATGAAATGGCTTTTTTGACAATTCTAGTTCTTTCTTTGTACAACATTTTCTGGGTAATTCTTCTGCTTAGATCCTCAGAAAATATATAGTACAATGGCCGATATTAATAATGTTTTAATGTGACATTGAAAAAGAAGCTATTTATAAAGCACTAAGTTTTCTTTTGAAAAGAAAGTTTTCCCTTACTATTTTGTTCTATATTTTCTGCCTAGTCAGTTGAATGCTGTTTATACACTGAGATTCCACATCCCAGCTAATGGGGCACTGTTATATTAATACAGATTAGGGCAGAAAAGTACCATTATTTTGTTTAAAAGGTGTAATATACCGACTGGCTGCATTGTAAATGGCCATTATGTATCTCAGAGGCGGTTGTTTTCTGCTATGTACACCTGGAATGTTCACACTAGGATTTGTAGTTCCACAAGGTTCTAAGCCATTCTGACCTGGTACTGGATGGTATGGGTGTGCCTACATTTTTTACATGCCTCCATCCATGGGTTTGTCTCAGATGATAAGATGGAGTCTGCTTGTTTGACATGTGCTTGGAGTATGCTGGAAGTGACAGTCCCCAAAGTATGGCTCTGAGTAAGCTGAGCTGAAACTCACCCCTGTGCGGATGTACCCCTGTAAAGCCGAAGAAAGGCTCCTATGTTGTTTTTCTGTGTCTTTATGTGTGTTTATGAACCCTTTAATAAACTCACTGGATTTTTAAAGGGAAAGTGTTCCTGTGTCTGCCTCATGGAGCAAGCATAGTGAGTAATTCCCATTCTATATAGTAAGTTAACTGTTATAAGGAGTTGTCCACTATTAGGATGACCCCCTACAAGAATCAAGTAATGATGCTCCCCTAAAATTTTAAGGTGTAAATGTAGAGGCACAAATAACTTCCCTAAGGGAAAACAAGATAGGTGCCCATCTGAACCTTCAATACCTCATCCTCAAGATCAGGGCACACATTGGTGATTACCACACCATCCTGTAGAATAGAAACAGAATCCTCAAAACTGCCTGTCCCAGGGAAATTCATCGATATAAATCAGCTTTAATGTTCTTAACCCCAGGATGGTAGGTGACAACACAATTAAACCTAGTAACAAATAAAATCCACCTAGCATGTCTAGTTTTAAGATGTTGAGTGGATCTGAGGTATAGAAGATTTTTATGATTAGTAATTACTGTGACAGGGTGAACTACCCCTACCACCACTGTGACAGGGTGAACCACTCCTTAAAAGCCAATTTAAAGGATATAAGTTCTCTACTGCCAATATCATAGTTCTTTTTCTTTTTAGGGAAAAAGGAGCATAGATGCAATTCACTAGGGGATGACCCCTGAAATAACACAAATAACACAACTCCAACCCCTACTTCAAATGCATCAATCTCTACAATAAATGTTTGGGAAACATCAGGCTGAACAAGAACGGTAGTCATGGCAAAATATTCTTTCAAAGAAGAAAGTGCCCAGCGGAGTCCGTATATTTTTGTCATATCACTGAGGGGTTTAGCAATCAGAGTTCAAGATAAACTTCTGATAGTAGCTGGAAAACCCCAGAAAGCATTGCAATGCTTTCATATTTTCTGTAGGATCCCATTCCAGAACTGTGCAGACCTTTATGGATGCACCCAGAAACCTACAGATGACACCAGGAAATGCAAAAATTGATCCTCCTGAACAGTGAATACACATTTTTCCAGTCTGGCATGCAGTTTATTATTCTGTAATATCTGTAATAAATGCCTGACGTGTATCTGACTTGAGATCAGGTGAGTAGATCAAAATATCATTGACTTACACTACCACAAACCCATCAACCAGGTGATTAAAAATGTAATTTCCAAGATGCCAAAAATGGTAGGGTATTAGATAGACCAAAGAGTATGACAAGATTTTCATAATGCCTTTCGGGACTATTAAAAGTCATTTTCCACTCATCCCCCTCTCTGATTCTAATGAAATTATAGGCACCCCTGAGATACAACTTGGAGAAACATTTGGCTCCAACAATCTAATTAAATAAATCAGGAATGGAAAGAGGGCAAGGGTCACGGATAGTAATATGATTCAATTCACTAACATCTAAACAGGGATGAAAACTCCCATCTTTTTTCTTAACAAAGAAGAACACCAACATCACAGTTTAAGAGGAGGGTACAATAAGTAGCTTAACAATACTTTCTGAGATGTAATCCTTCAATGTGTGCCTTTCAGGGCCCAAAAGATTATATAATTTGATCAAAAGTAGAAAAATTGCGGCACTCACCAGAGTTGATCTTTAGTCCTTTATTCACACATTGGTATACAGATTGATGCGTTCAATTGCATGGGAAGGGGGAGAGGAGATGGCGGATGACGGCCTGCCGTTTCGCGGTCAATGCCGCTCCGAAGGGTCCATGGCCCCTCCCCATGCTATTGAACGCATCGATCTGTATACCGATGTGTGAATAAAGGACTAAAGATCAACTCTGGTGAGTGCCGCAATTTTTCTACTTTTGATGATATTATCTCTAACTGTGTGCACCACCGTATAGAGACCACCACTATGCCAGGTCACTGCTGGTTTTAACCCCTAACGACCTGAAAGTGCCCAGTACGTCTGAATTGACTGATTATATAATTAGGTTTTGGGAAGTTTTGCTCTGGGCAGCAAGTGAACAATACAATCATATGCATGATGTGGAGACAGTTCTTTGTGGCCTTTTCTGAGAATATGCCCACAAAATCGGTCAGAAAAGAGGGTATGGTTTTAGTGGAGACAGTAAGGATAATCTTTCCTAGGGAATTATTCTTGCAGAAATCACCCCGCTTAACTATCTACTTGGATTCCCAGTCAACCGCAAGATTATGCGTAACTAGCCAGGGAAGACCTAGTATAATGGGAGTAGGGAAACCTTCCAAGACATAGCCAGAAGGGACTCCTTGTGAAGAACCTCTATGAGAAGGTTCACATTATGTATCAATTGTGTTAAACTTCCGAAACCAAGATGTTCAGAACCAATAACAAATATGAGAATAGACTTCACCAGTATACTACAGGAGTGAATGTGAGTCCAAGCAAATTGAGAATCCACCATATTGGCTCCTGCTCCACTGTCTAAGAATACAGAAATTGCCTCAGTTTTCATACCCAAAAAAAGCCTTCAGCATGTAAAAGTAACTGAGGTATACATGCAAATTAAATATATATATATATATACTAGATGGTGGCCCGATTCTAACGCATCAGGTAGTCTAGAATATGTATGTAGTTTATTTATGAAGATTTAACAATAATGCAAGGAGTACACGATATCTATCTATCACCTACCTCTGTGTCTATCGTCTATGTATTTTTTGGATATTTTATCTTTATAAACTAAGGTTCTTGGTACACATATTGGCCAATACCTGTTTGCCCATCAACCAACTTCAAGGTGATTTTAGATCTGATGGGTCCCTATCCTACCTTGTCACTCTTTCCTTTGGCTCAGCTAAGCCTCCATTTTTACTATTTCTCAGTGAGAGGACTCACTTAAATCAAAGAAACAATGAAACATCATATACAGTGCTGACCACTGACCCACCATACAATGCTAACCATTGAGCCACCATACAATGCTAACCACTGAGCCACCATACAGTGCTAACCACTGTCCCACCATATACAGTGCTAACCACTGAGCCACCATACAATGCTTACCACTGAGCCACCTAAACACTGAGCCATCATATACAGTGCTAACCACTGAGCCACCATATACAGTGCTAACCACTGAGCCACCTAAACAATGATCCACCATATACAGTGCTAACCACTGAGCCACCATATACAGTGCTAACCACTGAGCCACCTAAACAATGATCCACCATATACAGTGCTAACCACTGAGCCACCATATACAGTGCTAACCACTGAGCCACCTAAACACTGAGCTATCATATACAGTGCTAACCACTGAACCAGCATATACAGTGCTAACCACTGAGCCACCTAAACACTGAGCTATCATATACAGTGCTAACCACTGAACCAGCATATACAGTGCTAACCACTGAGCCATCTAAACAATGAGCCACCATATACAGTGCTACCCACTGAGCCACCTAAACACTGAGCTATCATATACAGTGCTAACCACTGAACCACCATATACAGTGCTAACCACTAAGCCACCTAAACAATGAGCCACCATATACAGTGCTAACCACTGAGCCACCTAAACACTGAGCCTTCATATACAGTGCTAACCACTGAGCACCATACAATGCTAACCACTGTGCCACCATACAGTGCTAACCACTGAGGCACCATATACAGTGCTAACCACTGAGCCATCATACAATGCTAACCACTGAGCCACCATACAATGCTAACCACTGAGCCACCATACAATGGTAACAACTGAGCCATCATACAATGCTAACCACTGAGCCATCATACAATGCTAACCACTGAGTACAGTGTATTTGAAATATGGCGCACGCCGCTATTCTGATTGGTCGGCTCTGAATGCGGCGACCAATGAGAGAAGCGGTGCGCGGTTTGAATGCCGCTCCTCTGATTGGTCGCCGCGTTCAGCACCGATCAATAAGAGAAGCGGCGTGCGCCATGGCGCCATATTTCAAACACACTGTACTCAACACAAATACACTATACAGTTGATGGAGCTCTGCTAAGAAGCTGTAAAACTGATCTGATATTGGCGATTTATCCTAAGGATGGGTCATCAATATAAGAGTACTGGACAACCCCTCTAAAGATTTTCAACAATAGTTCAGGATTTAGTTAAGTGTTGTTTCTTTGGCATTTACAGATAGAGCATGCTTGAATAACAAATAAAAGTGAATTTAAATATAAGATCATAATAGCAAGCATATGAAAAATATCATTAAAAGAAAGAGAATGTCGTTATTTTCTGTAAAGGTATAATGTCTTGTGTAAATGGTAAAGTAAATTAAACTACTTTAAGTAGGTTGAAAATCTTTCAATTCATGCCCATTGTAAGATTCTAATATTTAAATATGTTAGTGCAATTAAATTGATTAGGTCTTACTCATTTGTTTTGAATCATACATTGTAGAATACGGCTAATGACAGATATGGCATCCACTAAAGTTCACCAAATTATTCATGTTGAATGGGACACTTAATGTAATAGTAGTTGCAGAGTGGAAGAAAATGTATTAGTTTTGTTTTTTGTTTGTTTTTTTAATTTTGTTTCTACGTTGCAGAGATTTTAACAATCAAAGTATTTGGAATCTATTGAATCAATCTTTAAGTCAAAGTGGGTGTTGTCAGACAGCCACTCATACAGGGAGAACAAGAACAAACCCTCAATCAACACTAATTCCCAAAACCTACTTGGCTTGATGAAAATTTTAACCCATTAGGTGCTAAATACTTTGTTGTTAAAGGGAACCCTTCTAAGTGCCAGCACTTAGAGCCCCTCTGTCGGATCTGCATTAGACCCGAATGTCAGTCAGTGTCAGAGGAGCAATTACCGTCACCGCTCACTATAGACTGAGTGGTGACTGAACCCATAATGGTGCCATCCTTATGATTGGAAAGCTGTGGGAAATAATAAAGTTAATTTCCTCCTGGTAGTGGGGCTCTAAGTGGACCAGACAGGTCTACACTGGGCTTCCACGGGTTCTTTTAATAACTGATCATTATAGGTGTGAGAGACTGAACCACTTATCTGATATTGACGACTTATCTTATATATATGATACTGCCACCATAATTGTGGGGTACTCAAAACCGAGTCGGGGTCTTTGGGGAGGCCCGTGACCCAGTTCTGTGGCCCTGGTTGTGTCAATAAAGGGGGAATATTTTATGGGAAATTAATTCATGACGCCACCTGTTGGTTTCGTCAATTGGGATGGTTGGCTAACCCTGCAGTACAGATCCTCTGGGGGCATTGCTCTGCTCTCTACGGGTAGAGCGGAGGACCCCAGGGCAGTTTACACAGTCTATGATGGGAATAAAATATGGTGGGGTGCAGGACTGAGGGCGCGATAAGTTACTGAAGGACACATCGATGACACTTTCCTTTACCTTTACTTGATGGTTGTTGAGGCAGACCGGGGCACTGGTAACAGTTGGTAATGGAGATCCAGGCAGTCGGGAAGCAATTGGCGATCCACCTAGCCAGATGATTGTAAAGGCCTTCCTTCTGCACGGTGCTACTTGGACCTTGCTGCCTAACACTCTGCTGCGGCCCTCTTCCTGTGTGTTTAGTCTATTACCCGTAAGGCAGGCAGCTCGAGCCTATTCCAGGTGTCGCTCCTCTGTGGCAGCTCTGGGTTCTGCTAATCTGCTGTGCCGTCGGGTGTTTAACAGGGCCAGGGGACTTGAAATACTCTGTCCTCCAGATTTGCCTGCCAGGACTTCATTACCCGAACAACCACGGATTCTGGTGTCTGGTTTCTAGCACTTTCCTCTGGGGCAAGCCCAGTCACGGCTCCATTCCCCAGGTTCTCCATGACTCCTCTCTGTCTTACTAGCCTTCCACTGTCATGAGACGAGCTCCATCGGCTACAGTCCCCAGAACATCTGTACAATTCCACACTGCCTAACGTTCTCTGACTTTCTCCTCAAACACTCTTCTGACTCTCCAACCATCCCCTCCCCCAGGCCAGAATTTATAGGGAAGCTCCACTGAAACTGGGTTAAGAGTTCCCCCTTCTGGCCCAGAGTCAGGACAAGTGTTGGATGCTGGTGTTACCTAGCGTCAGGACCCCTTCTTGCTTCCAGGCATGACGTCACCCGCTGTGAGGGAGGCAATGCCACTGTAGCAACCGGACTCCTGGGGTGCCACATATAGTTCATCAATGTATTCTGATCAGACATCATTTTAATATTCTGGTTATTAAATAATTCAAGATTTTTCAATCCTCAATAAAAAAAAAGTTTCTGTACTACTAAAATCACAAAATAGTTAATATTGTCTGCAAGAATGCCTTTACAGTATTCAACATGAGTGTTTCATAAGACAGGTATACTAATCTAAGATAATGTAATCCATTATTGCTTAAAATAAGCGCACTTGCAAGCTATAATCAAGAAAAAAAGCTTTAATCAAGGAAATATTATGTCTAACAGGGTATTATACAGACACTTCATCAACGTGTCTCCAATGACCTTATTCAAACTACAGTTTCATTTACAACATGTTCCTTTAGTTTCTGAAATGCAGTGAATTTTAATACTGTTAAATACGCCTTTGAGTGACAGATTTTATGATCCAGTTATGTTATGAAGCATAAATGATGTATTTTTAATTAGTACCTGTAATCGTCCGAAATTATTGCAATGATTCTGGATTATTACCCATCTTCCCATTAAGATTCACTACATTGTGTAATGAAATGATGTAGCAGGCATTAATGTAGCAGGTGACTTAAGGAACCAGTCTTGTGGTTCATGCTGCTCACAACGCAGACAGCTGTAATCAGAGCCTGGCTGCATTATTGCACTTAGGTATATTTTTTTCTGAAACATTGGTATATAGTTAGAAGATCTGGCCAGTGATCATAGCCAGAGGAGAAAATAACCTAATGCCACCCCCGGACAGCTTCTCCCAGCTCCACTCCAGGTTATTGACAGGTTTTTTACTATGGTTATTTATCTGTTAATCACACATATTCTTGCTAACATAAACCAGCCAGATGTAATGCCAAAATCTCACCTCTGTTTATGGTTACTGGCCGCTCCCCTTTATTTTATATTTTCTCAGAAAAGCTGTAGGAAGAAATATACCTGGGAGAAATCATACTACCAGGCGAAGCTGGACAGTAATGGTGCCAAAATAGTTTAGTCTTTGTTTATGGCTCCTGGCAGCTACCCCAAAATATATTTTCTCAGAAACGTTGCATTGTTTCACTGAGAAATATACCTGGCAGCAATCATGCAGGAAGGCTCTGACGGGCAGCAAGGTGGCTCAGTGGTTAGCACTGTAGTCTTGCAGCGCTGTTGTCCTTGATTCAAATCCCACTATGGGAGACATCTATAAGGAAGTTGTATATTCTCCCTTTGTTTGTGTGGGTTTCCTCCCATACTCTAAAGACATGCTGATAGGGAAGTTAGATTGTGAGCTCCAATGGGAAGAGTGTTGACGATGTATGTAAAGCGCTGTGAAATTATTGGTGCTACATAAATTAATACATATTAATATTTATACTATCCATGGTTTGGCAAGCATGAATCATGTGATAGTGTCACGATCTCCACTCTGCCCTTGTTTTTTACTATTGTGTGTCATGATCTCCACTTTACCCTTGTCTTTTACTATGGTTGTGAAAGCTCTCAGTCTGTGTTGCAATCATATATCTTCCCTTTTCCTTGATCAGGCTTCTACTTAAGCAGGCATGCCCCTTCATTCAGTGTCAATTGTACACTTGCCTGTGCAGGTTTGATCTTCCTATGCTCTGTGCCTGACTCAGTCTGACTTTATTCCCTACCTGGACTTTGACCATTTGCCTGTGACCTGAATATTCTTATTGCCTGCCCCCATCTTATGTTTTATCCTCCTGGTTTTCCTGACTTTGGGCTGTGAATTGAACTTTGTCTCTGATTACCCCTTCCTGTTACTGTGCTAATTCCTGGACATGACTTCGGATTGTTTTGACCTCCATTTACTTCCAGTAAGTAATATTATTATATTTACTTTCTAGTATTGTTGTCTGTTTTTTCACCTCTGAGACTTAGGCCAGGGTCACACATGCCCATCAGTTTTTTTTAATTTTCAAAACCTGAATCCATTTTTGAGAAATGCCATTTTTTCATCTAAAAAATGCATGCATTAATGCATGGTACCTATATGTACCATGTGTTAACGGATGTGTTTTTCATAGGGCCCCATGTTAAAAAAAAATGCATGCGTTTTTCTTACTGCACCCAAAAACACTGCTAGCAGCGTGTTTTGATGCTTTTTCAAAAACGCTTAGTTTTTTTTTGGTGCACTTTTGACAATGCATTTTTTTAATTGGATCCTATGGATCCATTAACGCATGCGTTTTTCACAAAATTCAAAGCTAAAAAACTAATACTTTTCTTTTAGCGGATCCAGGGCTCATGTATGACCCTGGCCTTAGCTATTTCTGTAGTGACTCGCGTCACAGATAGGTTCCCTTTAAGTATGCAAAGCAAAGCAAAACAATTACATTATTGTTGCTTATTAGAGGTAACAGGACTCAGTACTGTGCCTGTTCTTTATATTTTATCATCTATTTAAGTTCTACTTTTAAATAATATAACTGTGTCACACTGTGGGAAGAAAATCTAATTCTAGTTTTGTAAAAAGTAGAAGAGCATGACTGCACTTTAGCATTAGTGCCAAAGAGAGGAGGAGTGATTATTATTATTACTAGTAAAAAGGCCCGATGCAATTGCATCGGGAGCTGGGTGAAATGAATTGTGTGTATACAGGCGGGTCAGTGGGTATCAGAGTATACAGGCGGGTCAGTGGGTAGTAGAGCTTCAAGGCGGCTCTGTGGGTAGCAGAGTATCGAGGCGGCTCTGTGGGTAGCAGAGTATCGAGGCGGCTCTGTGGTGGAGGGGTGAGGAGAGATGCGGCTCTGTGGTGGAGGGGTGAGGAGAGATGCGGCTCTGTAGTGGAGGGGTGAGGAGAGATGCGGCTCTGTGGTGGAGGGGTCAGGAGAGATGTGGTTCAGTGGTGGAGGGGTGAGGAGAGATGCGGCTAAGTGGTGGAGGGGTGAGGAGAGATGCGGCTCAGTGGTGGAGGGGTGAGGAGAGATGGGTGTCTGTGGTGGAGGGGTGAGGAGAGATGCGGTTCAGTGGTGGAGGGGTGATGAGAGATGCGGCTCAGTGGTGGAGGGGTGAGGAGAGATGGGTGTCTGTGGTGGAGGGGTGAGGAGAGAAGCGGCTCAGTGGTGTAGGGTTGAGTAGAGATGCGGCTCAGTGGTGGAGGGGTGAGGAGAGAAGCACACAGTATATACATACATGAGACGTTGTATAGACAGACAGTATGCAGAGATTACACACATTATACACACAGTATAGACACAGTATACAGACATTACAGAGAGTGTAGAGACATGAGACAGAGTGTAGAGACAGGACACAGAGTGTAGAGACAGGACACAGAGTGTAGAGACAGGACACAGAGTGTAGAGACAGGACACAGAGTGTAGAGACATGAGACAGAGTGTAGAGACAGGACACAGAGTGTAGAGACAGGAGACAGAGTGTATAGACAGGACACAGAGTGTAGAGACATGACACTGACAGAGTATAGAGAGACATGACAGGGACAGAGTATAGAGAGACATGACAAGAACAGAGTATAGAGAGACATGACAGGGACAGAGTATGCAGAGACATGACAGGGACAGAGTATACAGAGACATGACAGGGACAGAGTATACAGAGACATGACAGGGACAGAGTATACAGAGACATGACAGGGACAGAGTATACAGAGACATGACAGGGACAGAGCATACAGAGACATGACAGGGACAGAGTATACAGAGACATGACAGGGACAGAGCATACAGAGACATGACAGGGACAGAGCATACAGAGACATGACAGGGACAGAGCATACAGAGACATGACAGGGACAGCGTATACAGAGACATGACAGGGACAGAGTATACAGAGACATGACAGGGACAGAGTATACAGAGACATGACAGGGACAGAGTATACAGAGACATGACAGGGACAGAGCATACAGAGACATGACAGGGACAGAGCATACAGAGACATGACAGGGACAGAGCATACAGAGACATGACAGGGACAGAGCATACAGAGACATGACAGGGACAGAGCATACAGAGACATGACAGGGACAGAGTGAACAGAGACATTACAGGGTCAGAGTATACAGAGACATGACAGGGACAGAGTATACAGAGACATGACAGGGACAGAGTATACAGAGACATGACAGGGACAGAGCATACAGAGACATGACAGGGACAAAGCATACAAAGACATGACAGGGACAGAGCATACAGAGACATGACAGGGACAGAGCATAGAGAGACATGACAGGGACAGAGTATACAGAGACATGGCAGGGACAGAGTATACAGAGACATGACAGGGACAGAGTATACAGAGACATGACAGGGACAGAGCATACAGAGACCTGACAGGGACAGAGCATACAGAGACATGACAGGGACAGAGCATACAGAGACATGACAGGGACAGAGTATACAGAGACATGACAGGGACAGAGTATACAGAGACATGACAGGGACAGAGTATACAGAGACATGACAGGGTCAGAGTATACAGAGACATGACAGGGACAGAGTATACAGAGACATGACAGGGACAGAGCATAGAGAGACATGACAGGGACAGAGTATACAGAGACATGACAGGGACAGAGTATACAGAGACATGACAGGGACAGAGTATACAGAGACATGACAGGGACAGAGCATAGAGAGACATGACAGGGACAGAGTATACAGAGACATGACAGGGACAGAGCATACAGAGACATGACTCTGTCCCTGTCATGTCTCTGTATACACTGTCCCTGTCATGTCTCTGAGAGGTGAGCATGATTTTTTTTTTTTTAACTGTAGTGCGGCTGCGGCTCGCGATAACGCTGCGCGTCATCGCTCGCAGTCGTGCAAAGGAGTCTGGGATTCGGCTACAACGCCCGAATTCTCAACTCCCGATTATATAAGTAGATTATTATTATTATAATACTCATGTATATAAAATGCTATGGAATTAATAGCGCTATATAAATGAATAAATATTATTATTATTAATTTACCGTATATAGCACCATTAGATTCCATGGTGCTTTACATATGGAAAGGGAAGACGAGGACAAGTACAATATGTATGGACAAGCAAATCGTACAGGTACAGGAGGGAGAGGACCCTGTCCACGAGGGCTTTTTCAGCATGGTACAACCAATTCTAGCTTGAATAGATATAATACCCATAGTGTTATAATTTTTTGGGATCTGGAACTGTGTGATGGCTTATTTTTTCCATCTTCAGCTGTCATTTTTAATTATATCATTTTTGGTAGAAGCGCTGTTTTGATCACCCGCTATTGCATGTTATTGTCACAGTTTACCAATCTGATTGATTGATTTTATATTTTGATAGATTGGGCATTTGTGAACGTGGCAATACCAAATATGTGTATTTTTTAATGGTTATATTTTCAATGTTGCAAAAGGGGGGTGATTTTAACTTTTATGTTTTTTCATATATGTAAAAACATATTCTTTTATTTTTTTCTTTATTTTACATTGCCCCCTAGGGGGCCTCAGCACTGCACACTCTGATTACTTCATCTGTTCACAGACATGCTGCTGCACATTGCTGAACAGGAAAAATGATCACTTTCTGTGGACGTAGGCACTCAACAGGCATTCATAGGAAGTGATTAAGGACAGCTTCTGGTCATTACAGGACACCGTGCTGTTAACTACAGTGCTGTGCAAATTAATTGGGACAAAGCATTTTTTAAGTAAAATCGTAAGTTGGGGTTACCAGTCAGTGATTCAAACCAGTGTTAACTACTTTGAACAAGTGTGAGTGTAAAACCTTGAGTAACAAAATGTGGTTTGACTGGTTTTAGTCAGAAAATACCAGCTAGCAGCCCCCTCAGCTTCAGTTGAGAGCTTGTTTCTGTGAGGAGTGGTTTAGTGTACTTTTTCTCTCAGTGTGATTCGTGCCTGTAAAAATGTATGTTACTCCACAGAAGAGGTCTAGAATTATTACTCTTAATGAACATACAAGTCTGACTGTAAGAGAAATCGCTTCCACTGTTGGTATTGGAATATCTACCGTTTCAAGAATAATTCGCACACACAATGAAACTGGATCGTTTTCTCCAAAACGAAAAGGGAAATGTGGAAGAAAAAGAAAAACGACACCAAGAACTGATAAAACACTTATCAGCAATAGTAAAACTAATGCAAGAAAAACAAGTAAAGACTTGCTTTGTCCCAATTAATTTGCATGTACAGGGAATGATGCGAACTCAGCGTGCACTAACAGAATGTAGAAGACGGAGAAATTGGGTTCTCCATCTTCACCTCACCTGTGCTATGATTCTCATATGAGAGAATCAGATCACCCTAAGCTGATACTCTAATCAAGCTTTGATCAGAGTTTCATCTGAGTTCTCTTGGATGAGAAAATCAGTGGTTTTGTGACTGCAGCCTAATGTTAACGTAGAAACCTTTGATTATGCCTTGTGTAGATTTTGTCTGTTGAAGGCAAAGTTGAGTGTATTCAGAAGAAGGGAATGAGTGGGACCTTGAAGAAATGTGCTTGCAGCAACGGAGTCTGGTAAGTATAATGCTGCTAATTTAATCATGGTTTCCCTCCCTTTTACAGCTTCCCCCAGCCACCTAAGTTCAGACTCAAGTTTGGGACAAGTCTGTCATGAACCCGGACTTTAAAAAAAAGTCCATCTGGATCCGCCGAAGCCGGACTTCTGAGGGTTCGTTCATCTCTTTTTAAATCCGAATATGGAGTTGGTCCCTTTTGCAGCTAAAACAGCTCTGGTGGAATTTTTGTCCATAAAAACATTTATGAGCTCAAACACTGATATATGACTAGATACCACAGGTTCAAATCTTTGTTCTAGTTCATCCTAAAGTGTTAAATGGTTTTGAGGTCAGGGATTTCTCCTGGTCAGCCAAGTTCTTTATCATCTAACTCACCTAAACCTAACCTAACCTTTATAGACTCTGCTTTGTCCACTGGGGCAGTCATGTTGTAACAGAAAAAGGCTTACTAGAGTAAAGTTCCCACAAAGAATATTATTGTCCAGAATATCTCGTTATGCTTAAAAATTAAAATTTTACTTCACTGGAGCTATGTGGTCTAAGACAGCTCTAGAAAAACAACACCACAGCATCCACTAAATTTTTCATTTGGCACAATGCAATTAAGTAGGTAAAATTATTTTGCTTTGTGCCAAACACCATAACCATTATCTTTGCAAATGTTTACAAAAGCAGACTGTATGACTTGATTTTTTCCTTCTTGTGATAATGGAAATTAATTAAAAACCTGAATTCAGTGATAATGGCCAGGGTCACACCGACGCTGGCATACTGTCCAGGGGGGTTCCTCAAAAAGATAGATTCTGGCAGTATTAATTTAGTGTAACCGTAATGGAATGCTGCCTTAATGCTGCCAATAGAATCCTATGGAGGACGGACTTCCGAGCGCATTCAAACGCCAGCATGTAAGTGCCAGAGTTTGAAATCTCATGCTATTTCCAAGAGGACCACATGACGCGCGCTTCCACGTCATGTGATCCACTTGGAAATAGCACAAGGTTTCAAACTCCAGCACTTACATGCCAGCGTTTCAATGTGCTCTGGAGTCCATCCTCCATAGGATTCTATTGGCAGCGTTAATACAGCGTTCCATTACGGTTACGCGGCGTTAATGCGTCTTTTTGACGGATCCCCCAAGACAGAATGACAGGGCCAGTGTGACGCTGTGTACCAAGACTTTTGTCCATTTAGTGTAGATCAGCTGTCCCCTGATCATACTGCAGAATCTCACAGATCCACCTACTGTAGCTTTAGCCTGACTACTTGCCTTCTGTTGGTGATTTCTCTTTTTCATCTCCCTTACTGCTAGCTGTGTGAAGCTGCATCTACATTTTGCACACAATATTTATAGGTATTGACTGGCAGTGTGAGCAAGGAGGTTTATACTGTTTTGGGTAGTGTCTAAGAGGTTCACAGAGGAATTTGGTAGATTTTGATGATTTTTAGTTCACCGGAAATCAATGACTAACCTTTCCACAAATAAGAATATTTACTATAGTAAGACTGAAAATTGCCTGAATTAGCTGGCCATAATAAAAACTAAATAAAATAGCATTTTTTAACATGACACCATGAATTAACTATACCTTGATTTAATAAAATATATTGATACGGAAAACTATAGCTAGACACTTAACGTAGCAAAATGTATTGAACAAGTCAAGATATATGTCAAGTTACAGTTTTGTGCAAAGTTGTATGTGTGTCCAGTTAGTAAATAATACATCTGTATGTACAGGGGACATAAATTAATGAAGACTAATGACTAGAGGTGGGTGAACCCGCAGATTTTTGGGTTCAGCAAATCTGGACAGACTTCATTTAAAGTTTAGGACCAGACCTGACCCGAACCTATGCCTGAACCCCGAACTCAGTCTTTACAGTTATAAAATCGTGGCAGTAAGGGCTGTGGGCTATACAAGAAAGCAAAACAGTGTTTAAATCAGCACTATTATACTTACCGAAGTGTGTGTTCCTGTAACACATCCTCTGGGTCTTGATCATTACCTTCCAGTTTATTCATTGGACTATGCCTCCAAAAGTCAAAAATCACAGATTTCCACTCTCTGTGACAGCAATTGTTATTGGCTGTTACACGTCCACGCTTGCCTTCATGGGGGTGCAAAAATGAAAATTAAAAAAAAATAAAAAATTGCGTAGGGATACCCTGTATTTTATTCTCAGTTCAGATAAAGCAGCCAGCTATGGGCTGCATCCCCCAGATGCCTGGTTTTACCTTGGCTGGCAATCAAAAATACAGTGGAGTACATTAATATTTTTTAATTATTTAATTAATAATAATACTTAAATAAGGTGGACTTAGCCCTATTTTTGATAGCCAGTCAAGGTAAAATCATATAGTTGGGGGCTTAAATTCTCGGCTCAGTGAGGTCCATAGTTATTGGAACCCCACCACAGAATGACACCCTGCAACCACTCCAGAAATTGGAGCATTCATTAGAAGCATCAATTACTGGCACTTTATCTAGTTCTTCCCGAAGCCCTGGTGCAGTGGCACCAGGGTAATAACCCTAGATTGCTAATGTCAGGCATCTATGACAGCTTCATATTACCAATCCAGTGAGTAAATAGTTAAAAAAATCACAGCACAGAAAACAACCTTCATTTTAAATAAAACAAAGAAACATCCTTTATTTGAAATAAAACAGACAGTCCTGTTTCACCACTTTATTAATGCCAAACATACCCTCAGTCGGACAATAATACACAGCATGATCACCCATGAAACATCTGAACTGTGATACATTTTGGTAAACAGAGAGAGACTTACAGCATCTGCTCATTGTAAGTAGAACTCTCACACTGACTGCTGGCTGTTTGAGCTGAGAGGAGATGTCAGATTTGACTTAATCTAATAAGAACACAGCTGGCACGACACACCTGTGACCTCAGATGAACACTCTGATGGCACTGGTCACACAGACAGCTGTCAGTGTGAGCATGCTAATTGAGGGCGTTGTAATGTCTCTCTCTACTCATCGAAATATAGCAGAGCTTAGATACTCTTTGGGACATCGCTGTGAATTATTGTCAGAGGGTATATTTGAGGTTAATAAAGTGGTAAAACAAGGTTGTCTGTGTGTTTTATTTAAAATACAGAAAATTTATATCATATGCTATTTTAATTGCTGTTTTGCTTTCTTTTACAGCTCATCAGCAGAACCCAAGCCCGAACAGTAGCACAGACATCTCAGGGAAGTCCTTGTTTGGAATCCATGCCCGAACACTAGGTATTCGGTACAAACCACAAACTTTAAAGTTTCAGTACTAACTACTAGAGCAGTAAACTGATACAGACACATTGCAGTGCAAAAGATCTTAATAGTACCAAAAGGACTTTCTTTTCTTAACCCTATAAAGTACTATGTTTTGCAAGAAAGGATTTAATCCTTTGCAGATTCTAATGTTTCATGGAAATACAATATTTATACATTTTTATAGCGCTATTGATTCCATAGCACTTTACATACATTTGCAACACTGTCTCCATTGGGGTTCACAATCTATACATCCTATCAGTATGTCTTTGGAGTGTGGGAAGAAACCTCAGTGCCTGGAGGAAACCCATGCAAACACGGGGAGAACATACAAACTCCTTTGCAGATGTTGTCCTTGGTGGGAATTGAACCCTGGACCTCAGCGCTGCAAGGCTTCAGTGCTAACCACTAATATATTTATTAAAATATACAAATATAAAAGTGGCTGGTCTACAAAGAAAAGTTATTGTGTATCAAACTATTAACAGATGCCTTCCAGTGCTTTTTCAAGCTGTTTTTCTGCACAACCTGCTCTATATGACCATTATAAACAGCAATTATCTCTAGAAGCATTCAGTCGGATAGAAGTGTTGTGTTGATCTAATTTTGGCATAAGCACATTCTTTTTATTTTATATGACAAGTTTCATTTTTTTCTTTTTTTATTTGCGTTTCAGCTTTGCTAAAATCTGTTATAAAGATTAAGAAAAGTCAAAAATGTTAAAGTTCTGTTTGGTGGAATTCTGAAATAGAGTGTGTGCATGCTAATACATAATGCTTGTGCATTTATACATTAAACAAACATATATGTAATATTTAGTACATACATGCACAATAGCATAAATAAAATAAATAAGAACAATGGCAATTGTTTGATGCACTTGTTCAGATGATACATTATGTATACATATATATATATATATATATATATATATATATATATACATATATATATATATATCCTAATATATAATCGCCTTATCGTGTCTGTCTGTGTCTCTGTAATGGAAATCCCGCGGCGACCAATCAGCGATCGGAGCAGGATTTGAATCATGCACCCACCGCTACCGTCGGGAGATCAGCGGCCGCTGATCTGCCGACGGTAGCTGCGGGCCATCTCCTGCCGCACGGAGGTCAGCGACGACGCAGCCGGGAGATGACCGGCGTCAGCTGGTCATCTCCCGGCTGCCAACAGCGGAAGAACCCTGACTGGTGCTAGCGATCTAGCTCAGTGTGACACGCAGCAGCGACCAGGCCCCTGCTGTGAAATGACTGATCCTGTCACGGAGGTCAGCGGTGACGCAGCCGGGAGATGCAGTACCCCGACTGGCGCTAGTGATCTCGCTCAGTGTGACAATCACACCAGCGACCACGTACTGACGCTCCAGTGATCCCTACCAGGTCGCATCATTTTCTGAATCTCTGGAGCGTCGCACAGTGTGATGGTACCTGACTGATTGCTGGTGAGGTGTCACACGTGCAGTATATTGAACGAAGCCGCGTCGCTGATTGGGGAAAATCCTATGTATTCATTGCATTATTTTTAAATCTTTATAAATAAAGTACATATATATTCTAGAATACTCGATGCGTTAGAATCGGGCCACCATCTAGTATATGTATATATATATCTATATATATGTATATATGTATATACTGTATATCTGTATATATATATATAAATACAGATATATACAGGGGTTGGAAAAAATAATGGAAACACCTAACATTTTGGCATGATAATCTTCAAACATGTTATAAACATGCAAACTGTGACATATGTTAATTAGGGATGAGCGAGTCTACTCGCTAGGACTCGTTACTCGGCGATTCTTAAGGGACTCGCTGGACTCGGTAATCGGCGAGTCTTTTAGCGAATACTCGCTCAGTAACGAGTCCAATGCAAGTCAATGGCAATCTTAGTTTTGTCAGAGTTTACTTTATCTCACTCGCTAGACTCGCTAGACTCGCTCTATCACATCGCTATATAGCTTGAATCTCCCCAAACAGCAGCGAGTCTGAGCGAGTCTACGAGTCCGAATCCTAGCGAGTCTGCGATTCCGAGTCCTGTATTCTCTATTCGGGACTCGCGAATCCAGAATCTTTTATGTTACTAGTCAGCATTGCGTGTTAGGTCAGAAAACTTGTGAAGACAGCCAATCATAGTCAGTAATGCCATAGCAGCTTTGGTTGTGTCAGGACTATGATTGGCTGCTGTCCATCGTGATGCCTATGTCATCTATGACAGGCAAGGCAGTATATAAGGCTTGCCCCCGCCATTTTGGGCACATTCCTGAGAAGAGCTGACCTAGTGCAGGTAGACTTGGAGCAGATCTAGGGACAGTTAGGCAGTGTAGGAGTCACATATAACCCAAAAGTTCTTTTCAGAACTAACAGGACGGAGTGTAGGAGTCAAGATTCCTCACACATAACCCAAAAGTTCTTTTCAGAACTACCAGGACGGAGGATTGCTGTACAGGACTGTAAGGAAGGGGAGATAGGAGCAGCCTTACAGTGAATCCAGCACCATCCTCAGAGCTTAGTTCACACAGCTTTCCGCAGAGCTGTAATCCTAAGCTTTTTCTTATTTTTGGCACTAGTCTACCAAATAATTTTGGTGCCATTTTTCCACAAAAAATTTCCTGTGCCAGTGCGTTGCTGTACGGTGTCCTGCCTGCAGCTCGCACGGTACTTGTAAACTTGCACGCAGCCAGCACCGCAGCCTAACAGTGCCTGGTTCTGCGTACTAAACAATTTTTCCCTGTGCCAGTGCGTTGCTGTACGGTGTCCTGCCTGCAGCTCGCACGGTACTTGTAAACTTGCACGCAGCCAGCACCGCAGCCTAACAGTGCCTGGTTCTGCGTACTAAACAATTTTTCCCTGTGCCAGTGCGTTGCTGTACGGTGTCCTGCCTGCAGCTCGCACGGTACTTGTAAACTTGCACGCAGCCAGCACCGCAGCCTAACAGTGCCTGGTTCTGCGTACTAAACAATTTTTCCCTGTGCCAGTGCGTTGCTGTACGGTGTCCTGCCTGCAGCTCGCACGGTACTTGTAACATTGCACGCAGCGAGCACCGCAGCCTAACAGTGCCTGGTTCTGCGTACTAAACAATTTTTCCCTGTGCCAGTGCGTTGCTGTACGGTGTCCTGCCTGCAGCTCGCACGGTACTTGTAAACTTGCACGCAGCCAGCACTGCAGCCTAACAGTGCCTGGTTCTGCGTACTAAACAATTTTTCCCTGTGCCAGTGCGTTGCTGTACGGTGTCCTGCCTGCAGCTCGCACGGTACTTGTAAACTTGCACGCAGCCAGCACCGCAGCCTAACAGTGCCTGGTTCTGCGTACTAAACAATTTTTTCCTGTGCCAGTGCGTTGCTGTACGGTGTCCTGCCTGCAGCTCGCACGGTACTTGTAAACTTGCACGCAGCCAGCACCGCAGCCTAACAGTGCCTGGTTCTGCGTACTAAACAATTTTTTCCTGTGCCAGTGCGTTGCTGTACGGTGTCCTGCCTGCAGCTCGCACGGTACTTGTAAACTTGCACGCAGCCAGCACCGCAGCCTAACAGTGCCTGGTTCTGCGTACTAAACAATTTTTTCCTGTGCCAGTGCGTTGCTGTACGGTGTCCTGCCTGCAGCTCGCACGGTACTTGTAACATTGCACGCAGCCAGCACCGCAGCCTAACAGTGCCTGGTTCTGCGTACTAAACAATTTTTCCCTGTGCCAGTGCGTTGCTGTACGGTGTCCTGCCTGCAGCTCGCACGGTACTTGTAAACTTGCACGCAGCCAGCACCGCAGCCTAACAGTGTCTGGTTCTGCGTACTAAACAATTTTTCCCTGTGCCAGTGCGTTGCTGTACGGTGTCCTGCCTGCAGCTCGCACGGTACTTGTAACATTGCACGCAGCCAGCACCGCAGCCTAACAGTGCCTGGTTCTGCGTACTAAACAATTTTTCCCTGTGCCAGTGCGTTGCTGTACGGTCTCCTGCCTGCAGCTCGCACGGTACTTGTAACATTGCACGCAGCCAGCACCGCAGCCTAACAGTGCCTGGTTCTGCGTACTAAACAATTTTTTCCCTGTGCCAGTGCGTTGCTGTACGGTGTCCTGCCTGCAGCTCGCACGGTACTTGTAAACTTGCACGCAGCCAGCACCGCAGCCTAACAGTGCCTGGTTCTGCGTACTAAACAATTTTTCCCTGTGCCAGTGCGTTGCTGTACGGTGTCCTGCCTGCAGCTCGCACGGTACTTGTAAACTTGCACGCAGCCAGCACCGCAGCCTAACAGTGCCTGGTTCTGCGTACTAAACAATTTTTCCCTGTGCCAGTGCGTTGCTGTACGGTGTCCTGCCTGCAGCTCGCACGGTACTTGTAAACTTGCACGCAGCCAGCACCGCAGCCTAACAGTGCCTGGTTCTGCGTACTAAACAATTTTTCCCTGTGCCAGTGCGTTGCTGTACGGTGTCCTGCCTGCAGCTCGCACGGTACTTGTAAACTTGCACGCAGCCAGCACCGCAGCCTAACAGTGCCTGGTTCTGCGTACTAAACAATTTTTTCCTGTGCCAGTGCGTTGCTGTACGGTGTCCTGCCTGCAGCTCGCACAGTACCTTCCATCTCTCTTAAAATATCTTAGCCTCTAGTGTGTACCTTTCTCGAAATAGTACCTGCTACTTGTTTTACAAGCCCCCAGAAAGCCACCAGAAATTATAAAATGTCACACAAAAAAACCAAATCCCAAAAAAAGTCTTGCTAAGGGACAGGGACGAGGTACAGGCATTGGTAGTCGTGGCCAACTATCCACCAGTTCGGGCAGACAGACGAGGATTGATCGATCGTTCCTCCTGTCTAACTTTCCCCGTCAGGAAAGTAAACGAGTATTGAGGCCGGAAGACGAACAGCATCTAACGTCTTGGCTGGCAGACAAGACCTCAACAACAGGTTCTTGCAGCACTCAAGGTTCCTTGAGCACTGTGTCTACTGTTGGTACATACCATGCTGGGTCATCTAATCCACAACCTCTTCACAGTTCCTCAGACCAACAGCAGCCCCATGAAAATGTTGACACAGACATGGGTCACTCAGATGACTTATTTGGTACATATAATCCTTTACATGAATCCGGTTTGCCAGACTCCGTAGTAGATGAGATACTTGATGAAGAATTGTCCAATCATGGACAAGTTTTAGAGACACCCCGGCCACATGAACGTGTCTTTCAGCAAAGTCTTAGACCGTCTCAGGAGTTGGAGGATGATGATGATGAGACAGTGACACACTTGTCATCTGGGGAGCAAAATCTATCTTGTTATCGGGAAGATTTAGAAGAGGAAGGGGTTGATGATGAGACAACTGATCCCACGTGGAATGTTGCGATGCAGAGCCAGCAGAGCAGCACGGAGGAAGACAGTGTGTATGTCCCACCAACAAAGGCACCAAGGCCGACTCCTCCCACCAGAACTGAAA
This sequence comes from Allobates femoralis, assembly GCA_033576535.1. Taxonomy (NCBI): domain Eukaryota; kingdom Metazoa; phylum Chordata; class Amphibia; order Anura; family Aromobatidae; genus Allobates; species Allobates femoralis. Next base: position 585,966,108 of record JARQOC010000003.1, read on the forward strand.
GAGTCACCACTGTTGCCCAAAATGTGTCCACTGTGGCTCAAAATTTGTCAACTGTTGGACAAAATGTCTCAAATGTGGGCCTCAGTAATCCCTCAGGGAGTACAGTCAAGCCTAGAGGTCGGTCAGCCACTGTGTGGAAATTTTTTAAAGATGGGCCTTCTCAAGAAAATGTGGTCATCTGTACCATCTGCCATGCAAGGCTAAGTAGAGGCCACGGGAAAGGAAACCAGAGCACCAGCAGTATGCGGAAGCACATGGCTGGTCAGCACCCTATTCAGTGGTCAAAAGTGCAGCCTTCCACAACAGTGTCATCTGACCCAAAGACTGCGACGGCAACTCAGATACGTCCGTCACAATCAAGTGTTGCTGAAGCTGGTCCAGCTCATATGTACTCATCACAAGCAGCGGTTGCAGAGAGACTGAACACTAGTGCAGACAGTTCTCGGTCAGCAACATCCTTACAGTTATCAGTGACACAGCTGTACGAAAGGAAGCAGAAATACCACTCTTCCCACCCATTAGCCAAAAAAATAAATGCCCAGATAGCTAAGTTGTTAGCAGTCGAGATGTTGCCGTTTAGGCTTGTGGGTACAGACTCTTTCCGTGAGCTTTTGGCTGTGGCAGTACCACGCTACTCGGTTCCAAGCCGCCACTACTTTTCACGTTGTGCCGTCCCCGCGTTACATGAGCATGTCATTAACAACCTCAAGCGTGCCCTCACCAACGCTGTAACCGGGAAAGTACACCTTACTACGGACACGTGGACAAGCAGTTCAGGACAGGGCCGGTACATCTCGCTCACCGCGCATTGGATCAACGTTGTGGAGAGTGTGCCAAACGATGTTAGTGTAACATCAAACATCCTACCCACGCCACGGATAGCTGGCACAACCTCATTCAGGGTCTCTGCATCATCCTATATGTCCACTACCCCATCTTCCGCTTCCTCGACCAATCCTCAATTGCCCTCAACATCACGGCCAAGTTGGGAGGTTTGCTGCAGTGCTTCAGCAAGACGCCAACAGGCTCTGCTGAAGCTGATCTGTTTAGGTCACACACCGCACACTGCAGTAGAGCTGTTGAAAGGTCTGAAGGAACAGACAGATGAGTGGCTATCCCCACTCCAACTCCAGACCGGTCTCGTGGTGAGCGACAATGGTCGTAACCTAGTGGCTGCACTAAAGCTCGGAAACCTTGTGCACGTGCCTTGCATGGCTCACGTGCTGAATCTAGTAGTGCAGAAATTCCTGCGTACATACCCAGAGCTATGTGACCTACTGGAGAAGGTGCGTCGAGTTTGTGCACATTTTCGTCATTCGTCAACAGCGGTTGGAAAACTTTCATTGCTTCAAAAGCAATTGAATTTGCCCAACCACAGACTCATTTGTGACATGCCGACACGATGGAACTCTACATTCCATATGTTATCGAGGATCAATGAGCAGCAGAGGGCAATATCCGAGTATCAGTTGCAACATGCCCGTCAGACCGGCAGTCAGCCACGACATATTAGTACAATGGAGTGGGTGTGGATCGCTGACACATCTGAGGTTCTTGATAATTTTGACTACTGCACAAAACTGGTGAGCGGTGATCAGTCCATCATCAGTGTCACTATACCCATGCTGTGTCTGCTGAAAGAATCCCTCATTAATCAGAAAAATGAAGCATTGAGAGCCCAGCAGATGGCTATGGAGCCAGATTTAAACAGCGCAGTACCTAGCCAGCAAAGCCAGTATGACCAGGCAACTATGGCTCCTGAGGAGGAACAGGAGCAAGACGATGAAGAGGATTTATTTTTTGTTGGTGCCGATGTCAACCCAGATGGTACTCACAACCCCAGCTTTGTGTCTGTCCACCATGGGTGGCCTGGAGAGGAGGAGGCGGAGACAGACTTTGCGGATACAATGGGTATTGAACATCGTTCTGAGGACACTGAAGACATGACTCTATGCAGCTTAGGACACATGGCTGACTTAATGTTGACTTGTCTGCTAGAAGACCCACGAGTGATTAACATATTGCACAACGACCTCTACTGGTTGGCCACCTTTCTGGACCCACGTTATAAAGATAAATTCACCTCGCTGCTGTTTCAGTCACCACGTGGCTTGACAATTGACTATTTCAAGAGGGTTCTTGTGGATAATATGCTTCGAATATCACCGTCAGACAACACTCTGCCCATAGTTAGCAACTCTGTGCAACAGCAGCCTTTGGTCGGGGCACAATCATCCACGCTGTCCAGAAGAGATGCTGGAAAGATGTCCGCAAAGTGGGCTATGTTCAATAAGCCATCGAACCTGCAGCGCCATGTTGCTCCAGTAACCATCTCTCGGAGACAGAAACTTACCAACATGGTACAAGAATACTTAAGTGACAGTACCTGCTTCCTGACTGATGCCGCAGTCCCGTTTAATTACTGGGTCTCCAAGCTCCACACTTGGACAGAGCTCTCGTTGTATGCCTTGGAGGTGCTGGCATGCCCTGCAGCTAGTGTGACATCAGAGCGGGTTTTCAGTGCCGCTGGGGGTATCATAACTGATACCAGGACACGTCTTACTCCAGAGAATGCAGACAGGCTTACTCTAATTAAGTTTAATAGGAACTGGATTTCACAAGACTTCTCGAGCCCTGAAGACGACAGTACTCAGAGCTGAAGTGCCACGTTCAACATCAATGTGATATAATTAATCATTGTATTATATTGTGTCTTTTTGGTACAAGCAGTATGTACAAGACCAGTAACGATTTGCGTAACCATGTTCCTGCAACCTGGTAATGAGGCTGCTTCATCTTAAACCAAAACTACACCTTAACTTCGGTTTCATTAACCATCACAACACCTTTTCACAAGGAATCAACCTTTATTTTCTGTAAGCAAACATTTAAAAGCCCCTTGGGCTAATTTTTTGAGCCACCCTGGCTAACAAGCTGATCATGGCCCTTAGGCCTGCATTTTTAACCAAAATGCAAAACAGCCCCTTGGGCAAATTTTTAGAGCCACCATGGCTAACAAGCTGATCATGGCCCTTAGGCCTGCATTTATACCCAAAATGCAAAACAGCCCCTTGGGCTAATTTTTTGAGCCACCCAGGCTAACAAGCTTATCATGGTTTGGGAGACACCCTGGCTAACAAGCTTTGTATGGCCCTTAGACCTACATTTATACCAAAAATGGGAAACAGCCCCTTGGGCTAATTTTTGGAAACACCCAGCCTAAGAGGCTTATCATGGCCCTTAGGCCTGCACTTATACCCAAATTGCCAAACAGCCCCTTGGGCTAATTTTTTGAGCCACCCTGGCTAACAAGCTGCTCATGGCCCTTAGGCCTGCATTTATAAGCAAAATGCAAAACAGCCCCTTGGGCTAATTTTTGGAGACACCCAGCCTAAGAGGCTTATCATGGCCCTTAGGCCTGCATTTACACTCAAAATGCCAAACAGCCCCTTGGGCTAATTTTTGGAGCCACCATGGCTAACAAGCTGATCATGGCCCTTAGGCCTGCATTTATACCCAAAATGCAAAACAGCCCCTTGGGCTAATTTTTTGAGCCACCCAGGCTAACAAGCTTATCATGGTTTGGGAGACACCCTGGCTAACAAGCTTTGTATGGCCCTTAGACCTACATTTATACCAAAAATGGGAAACAGCCCCTTGGGCTAATTTTTGGAAACACCCAGCCTAAGAGGCTTATCATGGCCCTTAGGCCTGCACTTATACCCAAATTGCCAAACAGCCCCTTGGGCTAATTTATTGAGCCACCCTGGCTAACAAGCTGATCATGGCCCTTAGGCCTGCATTTATAACCAAAATGCAAAACAGCCCCTTGGGCTAATTTTTGGAGACACCCAGCCTAAGAGGCTTATCATGGCTCTTAGGCCTGCATTTACACTCAAAATGCCAAACAGCCCCTTGGGCTAATTTTTGGAGCCACCCAGCCTAAGAGGCTTATCATGGCCCTTAGGCCTGCACTTATACCCAAATTGCCAAACAGCCCCTTGGGCTAATTTTTTGAGCCACCCTGGCTAACAAGCTGATCATGGCCCTTAGGCCTGCATTTATAACCAAAATGCAAAACAGCCCCTTGGGCTAATTTTTGGAGACACCCAGCCTAAGAGGCTTATCATGGCCCTTAGGCCTGCATTTACACTCAAAATGCCAAACAGCCCCTTGGGCTAATTTTTTGAGCCACACAGGCTAACAAGCTTATCATGGTTTGGGAGACACCCTGGCTAACAAGCTTTGTATGGCCCTTAGACCTACATTTATACCAAAAATGGTAAACAGCCCCTTGGGCTAATTTTTTGAGCCACACAGGCTAACAAGCTTATCATGGTTTGGGAGACACCCTGGCTAACAAGCTTTTTATGGCCCTTAGGCCTACATTTATACCAAAAATGGGAAACAGCCACTTGGGCTAATTTTTCCAGGCACCAATCCTATGCCTGCATCGTGGGCGGTGCTTGGACTATCATCCTGCTGGAGCCTGTTGAAGGGTCCCACTGTACGCTCCATACAAAACGCGTAGACGCGATGTGTAGCATGTAGACGTCCCAGCCTCTCACATGTGTGTTCATAGTCTTGTTGCCATAGCGAGGCATAAAGTAACCCCCCAAACACAGGCACTGTTTGTCAGCAACAGTTGTATGTGGAGTCATGATTTGACACTTAGTAACCAAGGTGACTTCATGCGCCATGCGGGCCGTAAAGTACTTGCTAATGATGCTCTCTCCCCTGTCCCCCACGCCAACTGTCTCGGGGTAATCCTTGACTCCTCCCTCTCCTTCAAGCCCCACCTGTAGTCCCTAACCAAGTCCCTGTGACTCCAACTCAAAAATATTTAACCAATTCGGTCGTTCCTCAATCCTGACACTGCTGAAACACTCATAAATGCCCTCATCATCTCCCGCCTTGACTACTGCAACCTCCTTCGCATAGGTCTCCCTGCCAACTCTCTTGCAACTCTCCAATCTATACTAAACTCTGCTGCCCGGCTAATCCATCTGTCCTCACGCTACTCCCCTGCCTACCCCCTCTGCCAAGCCGTTCACTGGCCCCTCCGGCCCACAGAGAGCTCACTTTAAAACACTGACCATGACATTCAAAGCCTTACACAACCTATCCCCACCATACATCTCCGACATGATCTCCCGATACCATCCCTCACGCAACCTGCGTTCATCCCAAGAACTTGTCCTACAGTCCACCCTCATCTCCTCTTCCCACAACCGCATACAGGATTTCTCCCGGTCATCCGCCATGCTATGGAACTCCCTGCCCCACCTCATCAGTCAGTCGCCTACCCTCTGAACCTTAAAGATACTTATAAAGACTCACCTCTTCCGACAGGCCTACAACCTGCCATGAGACCCCGCTACACGCCCCACGACCGACACCTTCCCCACCCTATTGTATCCCCACCCACCCCTCGTAGAATGTGAGCCCACGCGTACAGGGTCCTCTACTATTGTACCTGTATGACCTTATTGTCTATGTTTATTGTACTTGTCCTTCTCTACCTTTTCCTCATGTAAAGCGCCATGGAACCTATGGCCGCTATATAAATAAATAATTATAATAATTATGATGACTTGAAGCCCAACCAAAAAAAAAACTCCACATTCATTACTTGAAAAAAGACAGACACAAAGCTGGTTTTTAAAACTGTGTTTAAAAAAAAAAAATGGCAGCACTGTTTGGACATTCCAAAAAATACTACCTTTTACAATTAAGGTAACAACATCAACAACAACAAATGGAGCCCTACAGGTCCTGGTAGGTGGGCTGTCCGTCCTGCAAAAGGTCAAGGGCCCCACGGATGGCCTGGCCGAACCCTTCAGGGTGGATCATCTGAACAGGTGTAGGGAACGGTGGTAGGTCCCTGTTAGCTGGCCACTGGCAGTGAGGCAAAGCCCTGTGGGGTGGGACTTGGCTGTCCCGTGTTGTGGGCCTGCCCAGCCTGTTACAGTTTATTTTCCACCCATCCAAATATTGGAACACATCACCGGGGTTGTTTCCTGGCTGACAGGCTTCCAGCACTATCTGTAATGCTGACCTTGCCCGCAGTAGCCTGTCAAATGGAATATTATCCATGAATGGTATAATACTGCGGGCAAAGTCAGCATTACTCTGTTGCACACTTAATTGTGCAGACCCCGGGATGGGACCATAAGCTGGGCCTGCCGCTGGTGGCGTCGGTGGTGGTGCTGGCCCTGCCGCTGGTGGTGGCGGTGGTGGTGCTGGCCCTGCCGCTGGTGGTGGCGGTGGTGGTGCTGGCCCTGCCGCTGGTGGGGGCGGTGGTGGTGCGGACCCTGCCGCTGGTGGCGGTGGTGGTGGTGGTGGCGGGGACGGCGGTGGTGGTGTTGATGGGCCTGCCGCTGGTGGCGGTGGTGGTGGTGCTGGCCCGGCCGCTGGTGGCGGCGGTGGTGGTGCTGGCCCTGGCGCTGCTGGCGGCGATGCTGGTGGTGGTGGTGGTGGCGGCGGCGACGGCGGTGGTGGTGGTGGTGCCGGCCGTGGTGGTGGTGGTGGGGTGTTCTCCACGCCGCCTTCTGTTTGGCGGTGGAGGGTTCACAGCACGCCGCCCTCTGTAGTAAGCTTCTCTGTGGGTAAAGTAAAAAAAAATTTGGTGAATGCATTGCATTTGGAAACAAAAACATAGGTCAAACATTAAGTTGCACGCTTTTTAGACTCTGTGTATCTGTGTATTATTAATCAGATATTTGTTATTATTATGAAAGAATAACCAACTGTACATAACATAAAGGAATACGTGACTTTCTTTGCTAATTCCATACTAATACATAATTTTTCACCCCCTGATTAACACCCACCCCCCCCCATCCCATCTAATCGAGACGATCAATAACACCAATGGTTCACATGAAAAAAAAAAGTCCCCCTGACTTCACTTTTTACTTGACATACTTAATTCACAAAACTTTTAGCTTATATCATCTATATAAAGCAGGGAAGGGGTTGAAAGGTATACAATATATATATATATAATCTATTTATATAATCGGGAGTTTGAAATTCCGGCACTGTAGCCTAATCCCAAACTCCTTAGCGTCACTGCGAGCGGAGACGCGTATGCGCCTTCGCGAGCCGCAGACGCTTAACTCACACAGCCGCTATAGCGTTTTCTCGAGCGGCCTCGCGCCCTCCGCTCACAGCAAGACCTGCGCCCCTCACAGCGCCCAATCCGCCCCGGCATGCTGGCATTTGTACTTCCCCCGTCTGTGCACCCACAGGTCTTAGCAGATCACTGATGCTGACAGCGGGGGGGGACAACACAGACAATCAAATCAGGAGGAGGTCAGTGTCAGGAGGAGATGACAGACGCCCGCCGGGGCCTGTGACACTGCAGAGGTCACAGCGGGGCTGTGTGTGCGGACAACGGGGAGGCCGGGGGCTACGGACGTACCGGACACGTCCTCTGTGCCGCGGTTCCGCGCTCGCAGCGTATCTGACGCTGGAGCAGCGCTCACCACGCCCACACCACGCCCTCTGCCAAACAACCCACACCTCTCACTAACCTCCTGCAGCTAACCACACCCCATGTTTACCTTTGCCATGATGTCATTTAGCTGCGGCCGCTATCTTTAATAAGGTCAGAAATTATGGCAGTAATCGGATCTCTGCTCCCTCTAGCACGCCCCAACACTGTAGCACCATCTATTAACCCTATTCTCATCACCTATATACTCTGCTACCCACAGAGCCGTCTTTATACTCTGCTACCTCAGACCCGCCTGTATACTCTGCTACCTCAGACCCGCCTGTATACTCTGCTACCCACAGACCCGCCTGTATACTCTGCTACCCACAGACCCGCCTGTATACTCTGCTACCCACAGACCCGCCTGTATACTCTGCTACCCACAGAGCCGTCTTTATACTCTGCTACCTCAGACCCGCCTGTATACTCTGCTACCCACAGACCCGCCTGTATACTCTGCTACCTCAGACCCGCCTGTATACTCTGCTACCCACAGAGACGCCTGTATACTCTGCTACCTCAGACCCGCCTGTATACTCTGCTACCCACAGAGACGCCTGTATACTCTGCTACCTCAGACCCGCCTGTATACTCTGCTACCCACAGACCCGCCTGTATACTCTGCTACCTCAGACCCGCCTGTATACTCTGCTACCCACAGAGACGCCTGTATACTCTGCTACCTCAGACCCGCCTGTATACTCTGCTACCCACAGACCCGCCTGTATACTCTGCTACCTCAGACCCGCCTGTATACTCTGCTACCTCAGACCCGCCTGTATACTCTGCTACCCACAGACCCGCCTGTATACTCTGCTACCTCAGACCCGCCTGTATACTCTGCTACCCACAGAGACGCCTGTATACTCTGCTACCTCAGACCCGCCTGTATACTCTGCTACCTCAGACCCGCCTGTATACTCTGCTACCCACAGACCCGCCTGTATACTCTGCTACCTCAGACCCGCCTGTATACTCTGCTACCCACAGACCCGCCTGTATACTCTGCTACCTCAGACCCGCCTGTATACTCTGCTACCCACAGACCCGCCTGTATACTCTGCTACCTCAGACCCGCCTGTATACTCTGCTACCTCAGACCCGCCTGTATACTCTGCTACCCACAGACCCGCCTGTATACTCTGCTACCCACAGACCCGCCTGTATACTCTGCTACCCACAGACCCGCCTGTATACTCTGCTACCCACAGAGCCGTCTTTATACTCTGCTACCTCAGACCCGCCTGTATACTCTGCTACCCACAGACCCGCCTGTATACTCTGCTACCCACAGAGCCGTCTTTATACTCTGCTACCCACAGACCCGCCTGTATACTCTGCTACCCACAGAGCCACGTGTATACTCTACTACCCACAGAGCCGAAATGGAACCTAATGTATATATTAATAAATAATACTAAATGTACACAACAGTGCTGCAGACACATACCTTGGCATACGGGCCACCGGGTGAAGGAAGGACAGCCGGTCATAAAAGTGGTAGTGGTTGAGCAATGGAGCGGCTCCCGGTTGTCTCTCTGAGTACTGCCGGTACTGCTTCTTATGCTGGTCCCGGCAGCTCCTCCACCGTTTTTTAAGATGGTCAACTGTGAAATGATTTGAAACCGGCTTTAGAGATGTGTAATATTTGAAACAACAAAAGTATGTGTACAAATCAACAATAACATTTTATTCATTTTGTGTGTGTAATGTGTATACAAGGCACAGTGACACGACAGTGTGGAACATCATCAACAGCATTACGGACATTGAGCTCACGTGGCCACAATCACAAATGAGGCAGGACACATGTCAACGCATAGAGAATGTAATAGTGCGGGCACCAGACTCTGGTCATTAGTGGTATTTATATACACCCAACCCCTTGGCCGAAAGAGCCAGGAGGATCAGACATTAAACTCATTGTACTGTTGTGACCCCATCCAAATATAGGCAACTATGCGGTGGAGCATGATAACACATTCAGGGTCCTGTATACCCTGCTATGGGGGCCCTGTATTCCCACTGCTGGGGGCCCTGTAAACCCACTGGCCACTGTCTACCCACTGCTGGGGGCCCTGTATACCCACTGCTGGGGGGGCCTGTACACACACTGAGGGCCCTGTATACAGGGACTGACTGGCACCCTACAGTTTGGGTCGCAACCCTCCCTCACTGGCCCGACACAGGTGAGGACGGGGGGTGGTGATGACTGGCGGCCGCCTCACAGTCACCGCAGCTCCCGCATTATCCTATGGCTCGCTCCCAGCCGCAGCCTCGCGCTCCTCACAGCCGCTCGCTAACAGTCGCAGCCGCACGCCACTCACAGACGCTCACTCCCGGACGCAGCCGCGTGCTGATGACGTCATCGCGCGGCCAGGAGCTTCCGTTTCCGCCTGCTGCTTCAGGGACATGCGGATTATTCATGCTCCTGCAGCCGCATGACCCGTGGCACCTGGGCCAGTCCGCCCCTGCCTGTATACCACAATATGGGGGCATGTATACCCAGCTGGGGGCCTGTATACTCTGCAGGGGGAGGTGTATACTCTGCTGGGGGGCTGTCTACCAGTGATAGCCGCTGTATACCAGGATGGCGGTGAATATGTTTTCATAGTTTTTCGGGGCAAAAATAGGGGGGTCGGCTTATACACGGGTCGGCTTATACACGAGTATATATACAGTAAATGCAATATATAACGTGTGAACTCATTTAGCTTACTTAGATTGCTCTGTTCCTCATGGTCACTCCGATGGAACGCAGGGAACATCTCTTGGGCGATCTCTCTCCAGGCTGTATTAATTAGGGTCGTATCCCCATACTCAGGATCTGTAGGGAGCCATAGAAATGGACGAGCCTCCACAAGTGCAATAAGACGCAGTGTGTTCACCGTGCCACGTCCTGCTGCCATGATTGCACTGATGAATGGATCGCTCTGTGTGTGCGCCTGTCAGCGCGACTCGCTTCCTGTTTCCTTAAAGCATGGTGTGTGCTGGAGAATCCCTTCCCTCGCATCATCGGCTACAAGCCTCAAAATAAGAGAAAAACCAGCGAGTTTGGACTCGCACACTTTCAGAGACACATCAGCGAGTTGTAAATGTCATTATTCGCTATTACTCGGGTCCCTATTCATTAACATTGGACTCGCTGGACTCGCAACGAGTCCCGAGTCCTTGACTCGGACTCGTTGGGGTCTTGCGATTCCGAGTCTTTTCGGACTCGCTCATCTCTAATGTTAATGTTTCGTAAATGATTATTTGTGTTAAGTGATCTGTGTATGTAAATTAACTGTTTGAACCTGATACCAATGTCAGACCTTTTGGATTTTCAAAAAGGCCAAATTGTTGGTGCTCGTATGGCAGGTGCTAGTGTAACAGAAAGTGCTCGAATGCTTGGCGTGTCAAGAGGTACTGTCTCCAAAGTAATGACTGTGTTTAAAAGAGAAGGAAAAATGTCCTCAGCAAAGCACAGGTCCGGCCGAAAGTCGAAGGTGACTGAGAGAGACCGTCAGACTCTAACTAAAGCGAATTGTGAGAGAGGATCGCAAGACCACGGCTCTGAAAATCACGGCTGAGGTCAATGAACACTTACAGAACCCAGTTTCCATGAAAACTGTTCTTCGGGAGCTGCACAAATCTGGATTCCATGGAAGTGCTGCAATTAGAAAACCACTGCTCTCAATGACAAATGTTTCCAAGCGTTTAGAGTGGTGTAGAAACCTCCAGAATTGGCCCCTCGAGCAGTGGAAACATGTGATATTCTCAGACGAATCATCGTTTACTCCATTTTCCAACCTCCGGCCGAGTGTACGCTTGGAGACAGCCGAAAGAAGCATTCCATCCAGACTGCGTTCTCCCAACCGTAAAACATGGGGGAGGTTCTGTGATGATCTGTGGTGCTATTTAGTGGAGATCCGCCCGGCCAATGATATCACCTGGTATGAATCCATACCTCGGAGAATTGAGGCTGTAATCGCCGCAAAAGGTGGACCTACACCATATTAAACTAACTTTTGTTGATTTTTCCAGGTTTTTCCATTATTTTGTCCAACCCCTGCATATGTATATTTATGCAGTATATATATAATGTTTGTTTATTCATTCATAGCCGTAACAACCATACCTTTTTATTTTCAAATAAGTTTGCTACATTAGGTACTTTTCATTGTGCAAAATGGATTGCGATTGTTTGACTGCCGTATTACTGTTCATATACTCTCCTTATGAATATGGCCTAATAGAAAAAAGTCACCGCTTCTTTATTTTTTATCCACTCCTGGTTTAGTCTTACAACTGGTGTGAAAAACTGGGCTCACACCTGCAGTGGTCATGTGAACTATAGATGTGACATTCCCACTGCAACCTGTCAACAAAAAGTGGGTGTAGCATGACATAGACATTGATAGATCTGCAGCCTATGAAATGAAAGAAAAGTTTCCTCCCCTTCCAAGAGCCATAACTTTTTTATGCTTTCATCAATGTAGCCATTTGAGGGCTTGTTTTTTGCAGCACAAGCTGGACTTTTGAATGAAAACATAAGTGCTATTCCACAATGGTTTTATGTTATTTTATTTACCATGTTTACTATATGGTAAAACTGACTTGACAGTATGATTTCGCTGGTCGGTAGGAGTTTGTAGATACCAAACATGTATGTTTTTACTTTTGTCTAAGTGGTGAAAAAATTGCAAAATTTGAAAAAAATGAACAGCATGTCAATTGTTGGGACTCTTTTTTTTTTTAAAGTTTTTCACCCATTACCCTATATACTCAAGTATACGCCGACCCGAGTATAGCCGAGGCCCTAATTTTACCCTCCAAAACTAGGGAAACTTATTGACTCGAGTCTAAGCCTGGAGGGGGGGAAATGAAACAGAATCTCATCACGGTATACAGCCCCTCTCATTATGATAAATGGCCCCCCATTACTGGTATATAATCCCCCATCACTGGTATATAGGACCTCCATCACTGGTATACAGTTCCCCCCCATCAGAGGTTACAACCCCCATCAGTGGAATACAGCCCCCCATCAGTGGTATATACAGGCCCCCCTCAGTGGTATATACAGGTTCCCCCATCAGTGATATATACATGCCCCCAATCAGTGGTATATACAGTCCCCCCATCAGTGGTATATACAGGCCCCCATCAGAGGTTAAAGCCCCCATCAGTGGCATATACAGCCCCCCATCAGTGGTATATACAGGCCTCCCCTCAGTGGAATATACAACCCCCCATTAGTGGTATATACAGTTCCCCCCTGAGTGGTATATACAGGCCCCTCATCAGTGATATATACATGCCCCCAATCAGTGGTATATACAGGCCCCCCATCAGAGGTTACAGCTCCCATCAGTGGTATATACAGTCCCCCCATCAGTGGTATATACAGGCCCCCATCAGTGACATATACAGGCCCCCCATCAGTGGTATATACAGGCCCCCCATCATGGTATATACAGGCCCCCCCATCAGTGGTATATACAGGCCCCCCCATCAGTGGTATATACAGGCCCCCCCAGTGGTATATACAGGCCCCCCCAGTGGTATATACAGACCTCCCAGTGGTATATACAGGTCCCCCTTGCTGCTGCACACCTGTAAAATAATAGCTCATTCATACTTATACCTCTCGCTCTGTCACCGCTCTGTCACCACGCCTCCTCTGGTCTTCCTGCTTATACCTGGCAGGCGCAGCAGCGATGATGTCATTGCTTCTGCACCGGTCACATGACGCCGGGTACAAGCAGGAATAAGACTGGAGGACGCGCGGTGACAGAGCGACAGGGATAAGTATGAATGAGCTATTAGAGCAAAAAAGAGAAGGCGGCACTTACCGGAATACACAGGATAGTCCTTTATTCCAAGAACTCGTGGAAAAACAGGGTGCAGGGAGGGGGCACGAAGGGCCAACGGACTACAACGCCATTTCGCGACGCATGTCGCTTCTACGGGTCCGACGCGAAACGGCGTCGTAGTCCGTTGGCCCTTCGTGCCCCCTCCCTGCACCCTGTTTTTCCACGAGTTCTTGGAATAAAGGACTATCCTGTGTATTCCGGTGAGTGCCGCCTTCTCTTTTATGCTCTTCAAATGCTGGTGCTTTGGCAGTGCACCGCCGGTTGGGAACACGCCATAACTGGAGGATTATCTGGACCTGACAGAAGTAACGCTTAGTGCCACGTTCATCTCACTTTTCAATGAATGAGCTATTATTTTACAGGTGTGCGGCAGCAAGGGGGGCCTGTATATATCACTGGGGAGGGGCACTGACATAGTGCAATGTAATATGCACCGCTCACCCTGCCGCTGATGGACAGGGGGATGCAGTCCATATTGCATTGCACTAATGAGCGGGGGCACGTGACCGCCTGCTCCTATTGCAGCCTCCTCCAGCTCCTGATCACCGCCCCCCCACTGAGCCATCACTGTGACTCGAGTATAAGCCGAGGGGGGAACTTTTCAGCACAATTTTTGTGCTGAAAAACTTGGCTTATACTCGAATATATACAGTAACTTTAATATAATCATGAAGAAACACTGCAAAAATGCAGGTGTGTCAAACTGTGCATTATTGGGTGAAGATTTAGGCTACCTTCACGCTATGCAAATTTTCTGTGGATTTTTGCAGTTGTGCTTTTTTGCACGTGTACGACATACAAAAGCGCAATTGCATTCATACAGCTCGCTTTTTTCTATGCACTTTTCCCAAGCCCATTTTAACATGTGGGCTATGGGAAAAGAGCACATAAAAAAATGCAAACAATTGACATGTCTATGTTATGTATGTTTACAGCGTTAAAAAATGCGCAAAAGAGCAACATATGAATGCATTTCTGCAAAACCCATAGGTTTTGCTGGACTGCATATCCAGAAATGGTTTCACTGCATTTACGCACATGCAAGAAAGCACAGTAAAAATGACGGAAAATTCAGTAAATACGCACCATGTGAACGTAGCCTAAGTGTATTTTTGTAAAGAAAAAAGCCTCTCCTCTCCTCTTTTAGCCAGGCATTGATTTGACTCAAAAACACATGGCGAAAAATGCTACATTTCGGCAGGGAAAAATGCAGCATAAATGATTAAAAATGCATTGGTTGCATTTTCTTGGCAAAAGGTGCAGATTTGGTGCAAAAGTTACTACACCAAATACTCAACATGCGTACATAGCTTTAGATCACAATGTCAGAGTTTGACAGCACGATACAAGGGTTGACATAGGTTAACAAGTGCAGGTTGATCTTTGATCCACCTACACCTGTTATGGCCACTTTACACGTCCCGATATCAGCGTCCAACTCCGACCAAAAGTCACGTGGTTCGTGTGTTGGCCCCGATATCGTTCGTGCGTTGTATAGTTTAAACATCCAATACGATGCACGGACGACGCCAAAACAATATCGGGGATCGAATGAGCATGCGCTCCAACGGCCCGATATTGGATGGAGGTTGGAGCAGGATCGTGCATGTAAACGCCCAACTACGATGTGCAGTACAATGTCCCCTATTCTCTCCCATGTTAAATGGTCGTTCCTGGGTCGGCCATTCAAGGGGGGCGTAGACATCACTGGTGCATTGTACGCCGATATCGCGCTGTGTAAATCTCTGATGCGATCTTGAAAATCTGGCCCGAAAAAGCGCGCTCCCGCGGCATTGGATCCAATATCGGACCGACATTGGGACGTGTAAAGTGGCCATTAGGCTGGTTTCACACTGCAGTTTTTTCCCTGATCAGGTTCGATCAGGTTTGTGTGCCAAAACCAGAAGTGTCTCCAAAACTCAGAACAGGTGTCAATCTTTCAATTATAGTTTTTTTCTGCAAGTTCCTCTCCTGGCTCCCTCCCAAATTTTGGCACACAAACCTGATCGAACCTGATCAGGAAAAAAATGGCAGTGTGAAACCAGCCTCAGGCTGGCTTCACACCACGGTACGATCAGGTCCGGGGCTGTCCGGGGAGAACCTGACAGCCCTGGACCCGATTTGCAAAAAGAACCGGAGGGGAACTAGGCCCTCCGGTCCTGTTTGTAGCCGGATGTATCAGATCGCAGCTGTGGTAGCTGTCCTCTGCTGAAATGGTGCTGAACCACATCACAGGGGACAGCTCCCTGGTGCTGAAGTTCAGCGTAGCTCACGCTGAACTTCAGCCATCGGTGTCCGGTTGCCGGATCGTCCCGAATCCTGGAGGATCCGATTTGGGAAGATTTTTCGCCCAGGACACAAAAACGTTGCAAGCAACATTTTTGTGTCCAGGAGGAAAATCAGAATACACCCGGATCCTCCCGGACAGATGAAAACCAGATGGCAGATAGCTGCCATCCGGCCAAATAGGGCTGTATAATGTCAAAATCAGGTCCGGGGCTGTTAGGTTCACCTGATTGACCTGATTGTACCGTGGTGTGAAGCCAGCCTTAGATGCACATATCGACTGATCAGAGCAGCCAACATGTGTGGGGAATGATGGCAGCTCAGCACATGAGCTTGCTTCAGGGACGTGACCAACAATGTACTTAAATATGATTGGTCGTAAAGGAGTTAAATGGAGAACACCTTTTTAAGGATTTTTCACAAAATTGTAATGGAACGTCATTATGAGTGGGCCAGAGATGTCCATGCTTGACCTCATCTCCAAAAATTGTCTAAGGGACTGCTAGAGAAAGCAGAGTAGGACTTCACTATTTCCATTAGTCTCATAAATAATGAATAGACCTAAGGTCAAACAGTAAGTCTGGACCCAAGAAGATGGGCCTCTCAACTCAACTCTTTAGACAGTTATGGTCCCTTTACACGTGGCCACAGGAAGGTAGACACCGGCAGGCATCGGACACAATTGTGCCTGTTGCCTTGAAAAGACCACGATGTGACTGCGTGTAATTCAGGACTTTCTTT